>OY728129.1:929026946-929638353 GCA_963277665.1 Viscum album | reverse complement strand
TTACACTCTATTAAGCCCCTTTTCACAATAATTTAACCAAATCCCTCGAATTCTAAGGAGTTTTCCAATGAAAGATCAAGTCACCAATGTAAGTATTATCTCATTATTAAGTTTTTCTCCTCAACCTTCCTCTTCCAAATTTATTATATCTAAAAAGATATAATTAAATTTATATAATTATTATAATTATATGTTATTATATTAATGTAAAAATCCTTATTTATTCTTCTCCAATAGATAATAAAAACAAAATCCTCATCACTGTGTTACGCGGACTACCATCTCCTCAAAGCGACGTCTTCCATTTTTATTTAAAAACTAATATTCGTGGATGATAAAAACTATGTATTGAATTAATAAATATTATCTATATAATGTAAATATTATTCTTAAATTTAAAACTATCTGTTACCTTCTTTCCATTTCAATATTTGAGAAATGGAAACATTAATCGTGCATACGTACGAACTATCTTCTCCACAAGCAATGTGATTCATTCACCTACTATCATGGCTGTATTTAAAAATATATTTAACATATAAAAATTATGAACATAGAACTATTAATATTTTTTATATTATCAAAATATTTTATGTCACTTTCTACCATGGACAACATAAATATTGAGTGATAAAAAAATTTGACAGAATAACCTTAAGTAACTGACTCATGAAATAAAAATATATAATAAATAAGTAGGATATGATAATTAATAGTACATATTAAATTAAATAAAGAATAATATGGTTACTAATAAGTAATCTAATAAAAATAACTTGATTATTCATGAAGTTAAGAACGTACACATAATGAATCTGAATCAAGGTAAATGTTTCCGTCTCAAATTACTCTCATTGAGACATATTTATGTTATACACCATGTTTTCTTTTTTATAGTGTACTTACCAACCCATTATAATATTTATATTATGACCATCTTATGTTTCATTATATTCAATGTCCTATTTCATGTTAATTTTTTCATGGGATTTTCATTCCAATGTTCCAAAGGTTGTAAGGATTTTCTGTCTCAAATTCCTCCCTCTGAGACATATTTTGTATTCTGCACCTAATTTCCTATATGTGGTGTATATAATACCTATTTGCGTTTTTATATCCTGAAATTCAGTTATTAATGGTTTTTTAAAATCAAATTTAATCCCTCTATTTCAAGTGGTTATGATTGAATTTCTTCTCAAGACATAAGTAGGGTTTTTCCATATCAATTTTCATTCTTTGGGACTCATGTTATAATCACCAACTATTTTTTTATGGTGAATAAATTTCCATGGAAGAATTTTTACCATGTTAATCATGAAATATAAGGGATTTAGAAGTCTATATTTCTATTTCTAACTCATATTCTTTTAATTAAAGAGTTACATTTTCCATGGTGGAAAAACTATCCTATGTTTTGGTAAAGTAAAAGTGTGTGTAATTTTCTAGAAAATACATCATTGTTTAGATATTGTAATGTTGATGTAGTTATGTAATATATTCACCTAGACTTAATTATAAATATCTGACATTAAAAAATCTATAATATTGATTTTTTAGATAGGAATTCATTTTATTACATTCTTAGAGATCTTTTAGGTTTAATTTTTTTTAGAATTAGGTCATCACATTTAAAAAATTAAACATTACATCAGAAAGTGAACACTTTCAATTGGTATCCATTTTTCCACAATACAAAACTTTTAATATATAAAAAGTTTTCTTTTCATGAAATATCTTCATAATTTTCATCTTGAACTCATTTTTGTCTCTAATAATCCATAAAAACCCATGAAAAACATTTAAAAACATAAGATGATCACCAAAGGCTCTGAAAGGGACATATACAAGAAAGAAATAAACCTGTTAGTCCATGAATACTCCAAAAAAATTTCCTTTTTCAAAATAAAATTTAAGTTCAAAATTAACATTTTATTACCTAAGAAATAAAATTATATGCCCAAATATTTTAATAAAACATTTTATAAGAGATATTAAATGTAAAATAAAACTCAAAAAGGTTTCTTTGAAATCATGAAAAACTAATGAAATTTTTTTCACCAAGTTATATATTTCACCCTTAATAAATGGAATAAAATCCCCTTAAAACTAAAGCACGTTATCTTACATTTTAAAATCATACTATTTTTGTGAAAACCCATAGTAATCATAAATAAACCATCTAAGTAACTTGGTAAATAATTTACATATCACTCTTTATAGAAATACAATCTTAACAAACATGGATATTATATCATTTTAGATGAATATTTAGAACATTACAAAAATACATGCCTGAGGACCATAATAATTTTGTATCTTTGGAAACTTTGAACCCATTCTTCTAGTTTGGTGAAATATCCTTAATATTTTCTTTAAATATCTTAACCTTTAGTAATCCTACTTAAAAACTTTCTTCATAACCTAAGGAAAGGCAACATAAGAAAGGCGTGAGCTTGAATGCTCAGTAAGGGTAAATAAAATAAATGTATAGGCACAAAACAAACATAAGGGTATGAGAACATGAGTATAATATTTGTATATCACACCCCACATAAAATTATAATAATCACGAGACATAGAAAAAATTGGTAGTTCATAAGGCATAAATTTATGCGATAATCAAGAACATGAATCATGTGATCATATCAAAGGCCTAAGACATTGAATTTTTGGTATACATGTAAACATGTAACATCATTCCCTATAAGTCAAGGTGCATTTCCAAAAATTACTATGGAACTTCATGGGAAATACACCTATTGGCTGGTACACACAACCATCCCTAGTTATAGTCTTTCCCTTTTAAGGGATTGGGTTTCCTTATCTTCCCATAGTGGATCTCATTTTTCTATCCTCCCATAGTGTATTAGGTTTTTCCATTTTCCCATAGTGGATCAAATTTCCACATCTTACCATATTTCATTGGGTTTCCCCATCTTCCATAGTGTATAAAGCTCTTAGACTTGATTCCCATCATTATATCACGAGATATAAATCTTTACACATTGCATTAGAGGGAGATATAGGTCCCACCCATCATATAATAAAATCATATATACATTTAACACAATATAATAAAACTTACATCATATCATGAACCATACAAAAAGATGGGTTTTATAAACATCATATCATAACCCATGAAATGAAATGGGTATCACAACATTTTATCATATCATTACCTATATAAAAGAGATAGATTTCAAAATAATTTCACCAAATAATAACCCATTAAAAGAAATGGTTTTTAAAATCATATAACTTGTGGAAGAGGAACAAGTGTCATAAACATCATTCCATCTAAACATAAACCATTCAATAAATAATATGAATGGTATTCTTAGATCATATCCCCTATAAATCATAAATGATAAAAAATTAAGTCCTCCTAGATGGAGAATGATTCTGAAAGATCACATAGAAAATTTCTTAAGTTAAATAGACTTTTTTTTGAAAATAATTTTCCTAAAACCATTTAAAAAATCCATTTATTATTAATAAAATATTTCTATTTCATTTAAAATATTTCTTGAGGAAAATATACTTTCTTCTTTTAAAAATTATTTTTAAAATATAAAACCATTTAAAAAACATTTTCAATGAAAATAAACTTGAAAAATTATAAATGAACCTTAAAAACATTTAAAAAACTTTTTAAAATTAAAATATCTTTGAAAACATTTTTCTTTGAAAATATATTTGAAAACATTTAAATCAAGCTTTGAAAACCATTTAAAACAATTCTTGAATCATAAAACATTTTTAAAAAACTTTTTATTTGAAAACAAATTTAAAAAAAATGAAATTTAAAAATATTTGGAAAATTATTTTTCATAAAAATAAATATTTTAAACTTACAAAGTATTCTTCAAATTAAGTATGGTGATGACGATAGATAAATCCGTACATGCCGAACATTCCTTTTACGCTGTAAAAGTTTAGAAAAGTGACTCAATCGAAAAATGAAAAGAACATTCCTCTTTAAAACTATTTTTTAAAAAGGTAAAACATGGGTAAAAATTTCATTTAAACATTATAGGATAATATTAAACCTTTTTTGAAAACATTTTTATAAAACATGACTTTGAAAGAATATATATTTTTGACAAAAAAAGAAATAAGGTTGTATTTTCATAAAAATATTTTCTTAATTATATTAAGTAAAAAGAGTGAAAAAAATGGTACCATTGCTTGGATATAACATGAATTTACAGACCAGGATAAAATTCATTGGTGTTCTTGAGATATGGTTCATATGATTTCATTAATGGAAACATAATCATAAATAATGTTGATAAATAATGAGATTGTAGCAATAAACTGTTACCACTTTGGTAACTTTGAATCATACTCCCCATGAAAGAATAAAATTACATGACTATTAAAATATAATGAAAATAATTATATTCATGATATAACCCGTCAGTGGGTAGTATATACACCACAAAAAAGAATTGAGTGGTGAATATGACATGTATCTCATGAAAATAAAAAGTGAGATGAAATTCCATTATCTTAAGTATTGACTTTATTTTTACACATTTTAACCTAATGTATAATAAATATAAATTTACTATATATATACCAAATAACCATATTCATATATATAATACCATATATGATTTAGTTATGACTTTATATGACCCATTTATTAACAATTCCATGTTAAAGCAATGTTTTGGGTAATAACCGCTTTATTTATCATACGTGTTTTGACTTGTTATTCTTGATAATCTTAGATCAAGATTTAATTATTTCAAGAATGTAAAACATTATTTATATATCATATATATTAAGTATATAAATATTTGTAATAATCTTTAAAATATAGATATATAAAATTTAATACATCATTCATAGAGACGGTAAGCCGTACATACGCATGAATACGGTTTCAGTTTTCTTGTTATAGTGAAAGAAAAGTAAATGAAATATATATATATAATATCATTATAGTATAATTATTATGTCATATATATGTCATATAATTTCAATAAAACCATCCTTAATATATACTATGGAAAATTTGAATGAATCACATTACTTTGAGGAGGTAGTAGTCTATACGTCCAAAAACGAAGTTATCGTATTTACACAAAATGGAAATCATGAAGGTATGTTTTATATAATAATTTAATAAGAATAAATACATCATAAATATAATATATATTATATAAAAATAGAGTTTCCATTATAATTACCAACCATGAGAGGTGGTAATGGAAAAATGATCAACATCATTTCGTGAGGCGGTAGTTTGCTGTACACAAGAATGGTAAATTCATTACCCCTTAGATGAATGTTTGTGTAAGTGTAGGTCTGTAAGAACATGTTTTTTCACTCAGGTATAGATCCTTTAAGTTTCGGTATAATTCTTTATTTTAGGCCTAATGTGGATGCCCAATGGGTTAGTGAAGGTCCCAAGGGTGTCTGGGGCTTGTTTGGAGCTTGGAACCCATATTTTTGGGAAAACAGGCCTGGCACACGGTTTAGAGAAAACCATGCAGGAAGGCTGCACGATTATGAAAAAATATTCAGATGGTGAATTTTTGGAGAAATCCTTACAATAAAGTTGGCACATGGTTCACCTAACCATGTGACCTAACCGTGCAAGTGCCCTTTCTTTCCCAGGTACTCGTGCAATGTTGGCGTACGGTTTGGCAAACCATGTGGCCAAACCTTGCACTAGCTAATTTTAGGTTAATTTTACTATTTTTCTCTTGATGATCTAATTAAGCCTCCTCCTTCCTCCTAATCCAAGTTTATGTAGTATTGACCTATTTTTCTTCCCTTTTGGAGCTCTTTGAAGGCCTAAGATGGGGATTATAATATCTCTTTCATCTAGGATCCCATCGAGCTTCCATTTTTCATGTTGGATGTGCAATGCTAAGTACTTGAGTCCTTTTTATCCATTCTTCTCCTCTCTTGATCTCAACCTTGTTATCGAGGTGTGGGTGTTCCCCCCCCTTTTTTTTCAGATCTACTTTGTTATAAGATGAATTAGAGGCCGATATTATAGGATAAGGATTGTACAACCCTAATGTGGGTGGTCTATAACTAATCTCTCAAGTTTTTAGATTTTGGAATTTGTCGTGTGGGGCCCACCGATTTCATTGGTTACCGTTTGTTGAATTTATATATCACGATTATAATCATTATGGCCATATGATTATTCTCATTCCATATATGTGATTATTTTTTGGTGGTTATGCCCATAACACCATACATCCCATGTAAAATGATATTCCATAATTAAGTTTTTAGAGTTTTGACACTTTTGAGCCATTATTCAGATGTGATCGAGATTGAACACACTAATAGTAGGAATCCTCATCATAAATGATTGTTGTATTATGTAATGGTGAATGGAAAATACCATGTCACTTTCAATTGACCCAAATAAGGTAAGTGATTCAAATTTATAATTAAATGTGAAAGGAAAATTGGAATGTATACGAAGTATATGACTTGACTAGATTAAATGTGAATGATTAATAGGTTTCATGTCTGTAGAACCCCTTACCATGTTAATGGAAGGTAGATGAATGAACCTTGATTATTTAATATACTTAAATAGATTAAATGAAAGGTTTCATGCTACTTGAATTATCACACTACTGAAATGAAAGGCTTGAACCAAATGGAATTATTGATTAATTATGACTTAATTAAAAGGTTTCATGATAATTGAACGTGTAAAACTAATGAAAGGAAAGGATTGTACCAAATGAAATATTACATGATTTCATAATTAAATAGTAGTGTCTTCACTCGAGCTCACCTTGGATTCTTATCCGGGAATGCCATGAGCACTCAGGAACCCCATTCTGATTCAAGGATATGGATTATTTAGGTTAAGACCCACCTAGATCCTGATTCTTATCTATTCTTGAATTCTCAATATGAAACCTTAGGACCCCTCACATAGTATTAAAGGATTCCTTAGATACACTACTTGGACCCAACATTGATAGGTAGGTTCCATGGTTAAAGCCCATAGGGCCCAGTCATTTTTTAGCCCCGTTTTACCTTGGATGATCACATTGGATTTGGTAGGCATATTATTATGGAATTCCTAAGAATATTCTCTTTGGATTACACTCTTACCCTTAGTTAGGCTACAATTACCACTGAGTTGGTGACCCTTGAGATCTACATTGCTTTGATTATTACCTTGGAACTTCATTATTAAATGTCATTACATGTTTCCTTATAATAAATTAGAACCTTCACTATTGTTAACATGTGAAATTTTTATATAAAGTGGTAATAATAAATTAATGGGCTAGTTGTGTTCAGACGCTAGCTGAGGGCTAAAGCTAGTACTTGGGTATTTAGTTACATTATGCTGCTTTACATTATATATGCATGCTTTCACACTGTTACATTTCCATTACATGGGACAAATGTTATATACACCATTGGTGGTGGCCCACTGAGATTTATCTCACACCCTCTCTGAGTGCCATTTGGTACTCGGGGCAGATTACACGTATGAAGGTGTTTACAAAGGGAAGAATATAACTTCAAACACTTGATTGCTTGCTATTTAGGATGGAGGTTGATAGAAGATGACCGAGCGAGTGATCATGATGTGTGGGATAGTCTTTGATTTACTTCATACATTATGTAACTTGTTATGACTACTGTCTTGTATCCATGTTTTCAAGTTTTCTAAATACATGACATATCATCATCAGTTGTTGTATGTTATTCCAATTATTTCAGTTATTGTTACTGTTGTATTTATTTTCTATTATGCCTTCTGTTTACTTGGATTGCTTTCGCTATTTACCTCAGTTCAAATTTAAGAACTATGATACAATTTTCTAATGAGGTCATAGTCTCCCCATGGACAGACCCTAGGCCCTCACTGCTAGTCAGCAACCTCTGGAATTTAGGGATATGCGCTTGAGGCCATGTGGCCCACCGAGCTCCGGGCACCTATTAAGTGGCATTCTGGTCTGGTACGTCACAAGGTCGAACCCTTAGAATAAAAAAATATCATTATATTGAGGATATTGATTATATTATATAATTATGGAATAATAATTTTTGAGGGGGTGGATAATGAAAATAAAACAAAAGATCTTGAGGAAGGATGTTACCTCTTCTTTGGGTAACTCCTTTTCTTTCACACCAAAGGACTTCATTGGTTAGATTTATTCAAAAAGGGAGGATTATAGGATGAAGGGATGGATGTTTGGATCTTATTTTATAAGATTTTTAGTAATAAAAAGGGCTTGATAGGTGTGAATAAGTTGTAGGGGTGAGTTCCTTTTTATAGTGGGGGAGTGGTATTCTTTTAAATTTTTGAAGAGGAAATTCCAACCATGTTTTTCCTTTGAAAAGTGTCCCCAATAATAAACCAAACTAGATAAAAAGGAGTATAGGGTATAAATATGTCCATAAAATAAATTTTGGATAGTTTTCTAGATTATTTTGGCCCTTAAGTGTAAGGTTTAGTCCATTGTTAAGCTAATTTTCTTTTTAATCGTTGTAATTAATTTTAATTACTTTCAATAATATTTAAAAAAAAAAAACTAATTTGAAATTATTTGAAATTATATATTTGTATTATTCAAAATATGGAATCCATTTTTTTAAATTCCAATCGCAGAAGTGGTATAAATTAATTCAAATTTAATCCCGTAAATGGGATGACAAAGCGAGTTTTTAAAGTAAAAATGTTCAAAAGTTTGGTAAGTTTTTATATCAAATATCTTATCAAAATGATTCCAATGACCCAAATTAGATTAATTTATGTATAATTGATCTAATTAAACTTTAAACCCAATCAAAAACATAATTTATCCTTATAAATAAATTTGAAAAAAAAGATGTTTTGAATTAAAATTCAGTATTATTCACCATTCATAAAAAAATAAAACTTCACAAAATATACAAAAAATTCACCCTAATATAATTATTATGTTAATATTTAAAAAATAAACTTTATTTTGTCAAATAAAAAATATAAAAGTTTCAGAAATCAGTTTTAAAATGGGTTCTCCATTAAAAGGTGGTAAAATTACCTTTTATAAGAATAAATATTTTTATTTATAAAATTGGATTTATTCTTATCTTATACCTATAAAATCTATTGTATATGTATAAAAAATATTTATTGACTGTATAATATATATATTTTAATGAAAAAATTAATCAAATTTGTTTTTTTTAATTTATTGTGATCAAAATGTGTTTGTACATAGAAAAATAGTTTTCTTAGAAAAGTATTTTTTTTTCAAATAATTCTTACATTCACTTATACTAATTGATAACCAAAAAATTAAATTTATATATATATTTTAGACCACATTTTCATAATTTATTTAATATTATTCATAACTTCTATTACAATAGTTTTGTGGTATCTATAATAATATTTTAATAATCATATTCATAGTATATTGTAGTTTAGTAAAAACTCAGCCTTGCATGTAACACAAGCTATAGAAGGGACTCGGTATTGTGTGTAACAAAATACAAACATAGTGTTGTGTGTACTATAAGACAATCTTAAGTGTTGCAAGTAGTGAACGATTAAAAATGGAAAGCTGGAACCATAACAGTTACTCAATGAAACTCATACGTAAGAGAACATATGTGGAAAGTGAAAATATGGACATTGAAGAAAAATATAACTATTAAGTTTTGATGGAGATTTATATATAATACAATGAGGTTAAAGTTAACAATAAAAAATCCATAACCCAAATAGGCTTGAAAAAGGTCATCGATATCATAAAAAATGATGACAACTTGAATTTTTTTTATTTAAAGACCCTTTCCCTAAATTTGAAAAATTTTCATGAAAAGATATAATTACATGATTTCAGGAAAACCTTACCCTTTTTTGTGCCTTTATAAAATTCCACTTCATCTTTTATTACAAGAAACAAAGGTTAATTTTTCATTCCTAAAGCATTAACAGATCATGAGATCCACAAATAGAATGATAGGTCATTCAATATGTCTTTATCACAACAAAATGATTATCACAAGTTATCAAATATGCATAAATACTTATATGTAGAGATAATACTTTAATATATAAATCCTCATATGATGTTTAACACAAAACATTCCATAAATGGTTAACCTTATAACCCTTGTAGAATATATAAGTCCAAAACTATATAAAAAAGGTCACTAAATTTAACAAAAACAACTTATCACTGATCCCTTGTATATCATAAAGTATATTTTTATTGTCACATACCAAACATGTGAATACATTCATAATGTATTTTATTGAAACATGGTAATAACCTGAATTAGCAAAAATCCTTATTGAAAACATGCATGTTTCCTTTTTCCAATGTTTATTGGATTTATTTGTTAAATCCAAAAAATGCCGAAAACTCCATCCATGATAGTACAAAATACTTTTTCAAAAAATAAATTATTAATTTTGAGGTAATTAGTACTATCCAATTTACTTATTCATACCCTACATATCTTTATCAAAACATCATTATTAGGAACATATTAAGTGTTATCTTCCCTTAGTCAAACATTTCACACTCTTGTTTTTAATAACTGTTTATTTTCACTATGGTGTTATCCAAAGGATATGTTTGACTATAAATATTATTTTAAAATATAAAATATTTATCTTTATCATGGTAATTTATTTTTAATTTTTAGTGAATAAATAATTATCTTAAATTCTTACACAACACTGATGGAGTAATTATTTAATTTAGGGAAAAATCAAATAAATGACATTAAAAATAATTAAAAGTAATAAAATTTGAATTAATTAATGTGATCAAGAAATTTTATAGATTAATATGAAATATTAAAGATGTATTAAAATAATTGGTTCAAATTTATCTTATTTTACTGATACTATCAAAGTCAAAGTACTAAATAATATAAAAATCGATAATGATGATATTTTATGAATATAATATTTTTTTAAATTATTTAAAAATCATAAATATATTAAATAAGGAAATATTATAATATATGGTAGATAATTTTACCCTATATGATTTTATAGGCCATTTTGAATCATTGGATCTAGAATAGTCATATTATATATTAATTTGTTAATAAAATTCCGTGAATACCCCATACCCCAATTATAAAAGGGAACTTCCATCCTTAATTCTTCAAAAATATTTGAGCCATATATCTTGAAAAAAATCTAATCATTAATCTTATAAACATACTTAGACATGTTATTGAGGTTTTGGACCTTCTAAAATAGCAACCCCATGCCCCTTAAGAAGAGATCTAAAGGATGCCCACCAAAGAAGAGATAATCATCTTTACCAATTCTTTAAAATTTATTTCTTATTCTAATTATTATTTATGTGTTTTACCCATCATAAAATAATAAATCAAGTATAATAAATATTCTAAGATTTTATTATGATTATTTTACAACTATATTTCTTATCTTTTTCATTCTATGAAAAGTGAAAACATCACTCATGCGTACGTACGACTTACTGTCTCATTGTTGTAGTGTAATTAATTTTTCTTCACCACTTTACTTAGATGGTTATAAATATGGAAATAATTAATATATATGACATATATTACATAATTATTATTATATAAATGTTAACTATTATTTACATTTCTTTTGTTCCATCCATCAAAAATCAAAACAACGTTAATGCGTACATACGACCTACCAGCTCCATGAACGGTGTAGCTCATTTTCCAATATATAACATTTATATATTGAATTAAATATATATAATGAATATATATGATATTTATATAATTTTTTAACATTTTTGAGATTATGTATCCATGATAAATGTGAAAGGACCAAAGCTCACAAACTAAAACATACGTGAAAAACAAAGCGAATATCGCATGAAAAATAGATTTTAACAAAGAGTTGTTAATAAATGGATAATGAAATATTATATATGGTATAATACATATGAGTATGTTTTTATAATAAATTGATAATAAAAATATATTTATTATAAATTAGGTTTAAACACATTTTAAGGAAGTCAAACCCAAGGTAAGTGTTTCTCATATCAATTTTACTTCTGTGTGACAAATTCTATATTCACCACTTATTTATTTTTTATGGTGTATATAATACCTATTTTATATATTATATCATAAAAATATTTTTATTCCTTGTATTTATAGTTTCATTTGATGTTATTTATTTCATAGGGCTTATGATTCAAAAGAAACTCAAGTGGTAAGGGTTTATTTCATAATATCATCATTATTCAAGATTTTTTATTTTTAAGTCTTAATAAAGGAATATTTATATTCCATGTAAATGTTTTATAAAAACATTTTCAATTTTTTTACTACTACACAATGATTTTTTAAATTCATTTTTACACTTTTTTTACTTTTAATTTTTTTTGAAATGAAATATTTCTCTAATTTTCTGAACAAGTTACTTTTTTATTTTTCTTTAAAAAGTGTGAAAGGAATGTTTTCTATCTTACATGGGATGAAATTTTTTCCCCAAATTTATGAATAATATTTTCTTATAAGTTTCCTTTAAAAATTTACACGGTTCTTTTCTAATAATTTTTTTCCTTTTATATATGTGCATTTTTTTAAGAATAAGTGATATCAAAGTAAAAAGGGTATTTTCATCAAAAACTTTACAATGATATTTTTAATGTATTTTCATATATGTAAAAATAATTTGTTAAATTTTTATTATTTACTGAGGGTATTATATTATGTCACCATCTACCATTTTTATTGTATGGTTTATGATTAGTCTAATTAAATATGTGCTATTTTAATACCATTTGTCATATTACTTTGGATGGGTTATGATATTGTTTATTGATTGGGTTAATTATTAGCATTTCATATATTCATTTAAAAATCAAAGTTTATGTTTATTATGTTTCACCCCTTTCATTTGAGGAATTAATTGGACTTAGTAAGTAATGGGTAGAGCCTGTTACCGCCCCTTGATTCATCAGTAGGTCTCATGAGATAAATTAGTTTGGGTATTGGATGAGACCTTATCCATTTATGTATGATGTCTTGACACAAGGCTTCAACGATATGTTTATGATGTCTAGAATTATGAATTTACTTTACTATAAGAATAATTATTGATGTCCATGTGATTATTCTATTATTTATAATATTCTTAAAAAATTATTAATCTCATGTGATTATTTATATAGAATTATTTGATCACTATTTATTCTTTACATATTATTCTTCATTTCAAGTTAATAATTAAATTAAATGTGTTTCAGTTATTTTCCTTTCCATATTGATTATGCCTTATTTATTTATAATATATTCTATTGTACATATAACATTACTGAGCATTAAAGCTCACCCCTTTATTAAGTTTTCATTCTCTAGGATTCTAGGAAGTGTATTAATATTGATATAAAGGGATATGTTTAAGGTAATAATGGTGTACTCAAATAGAATTCTATGTTCGATATTTTTTTTCCAATTATAATGTGAAATTCAAGTATGGATGTAGTTTATCAATTCTAATAAACTATTTGGCCCTTTAAGATGTAATATCTTATATCTAGTGAAAATGTATTAAAGTAACTATCAGATCTGGGCTACTGGAGTTGGGGTCTTCACAGTTGGTATCAAAGGAAGATTAGCAAAAACCTTGGGAAGTAGATTTAGAAAAAAACCGATTATGGAACATAAACCTGTGATAGATATCAAGTTTAAGTATATAAGAACATATCAAAGTTTTGGTATGATATAAATTATGTGTTTTTTCCTAGAAATACGTCCCTTTATGGATGATACAAGTGGATGTGTATAACATCCCACATTTTAATTACAAAACTTTCATTACATTTTACATACAGAGGATCTTTAAAGTCTAGTGTCTTGGAAATCAGGAACTTAATACATGATGACATAAAACATTCTTCTTAAACACTTGAAAGGATTTTCATTGTTTATCCTAAGTTCATTACAACATCTCATAACCTGGGAGCATACATTAAAGGAAAGGGTGAGCAGAAGGCCCAATAAGGGAAACAAGAGAAACATTTTACATGTGAACTTGAGATACATCAATAAAGTCATGATAAATAACTTTAAGGCATGAGAAAGAGATCACGAGGCATATAATAATAAAAATAATGTGTTTCATAACTTGAATATATTTCCACAACATTTAACTTAGACAATCATTTCCATATCACCAAGGTTCATCCCCAAGGTGTCATTAAAAAATTACCAAGGTTATTCACCAAGGTATCGTTAAAATGGTCATCTCTAGAGATTAAGTCTTTACCCAATGAATTGGAGAGCTATCTGGGAACACCCTTAATTTGTATTTATTATCATGTGAGACACATATATCATCATAAAACATTTCATAAATAACCCATATATCATAAAAGAAATGGGTTTCATTTCATAATCACAACGTTTTAAAAACTGCTTTAAAGACATGATCTTTATGTCACTTTAAACCCACAGAAAAGGAAAGAGGGTTTCATGTATGTAAATCCCAGAATTAAAATAGAACATTTTGATATATATGTGAATACAACTATAGAAGAAATATCTTTGAGTATTAACTTAATAAAATAAAAGAATTTGAGAAAAAGAGAGAGACATTTTGAGACGAAAATTCTGCAGTATAACGACTATTTTACAGGGTTTTAGAAAATATTGAAAAGAGAGGGGACATGGGTCACCCACTCATAAATGATCCATAAAATAGTAAAGGTACAGAATATAAAGGATAAAAGAACATGGTAATTAAATTTTAAAGACATACCATATGAATTGAAAAACATGGAAGGAAGAAAAAAAATAAGATTTCTCTTATGAAAATTCACCAGTCTAACGACGTCACTTAAAACTTCAAAAAATGAATTGATGAGATCAAATAGGGTATCTCATAATATGAACATAAATATGAAAGTATTATGGATATATTGATCATACCCCAACATAAGAAAAAGTAACTTGAAAGACTTGACAATAAAATAGAACTTTGAAAATGAGAAGGGTGAAAGAATCCCTTACAAAAATTCGGCACCTAACGACGCCATTTAAACATTAATAAAATGAAATGATGAGAGAAAGAGGGGGTATCTCATCATATTAACATGAAATGAACTGTAATATGAATATAAAATAACACCCCCAACATAAGAATATATGTCTTAAAAGAAATGACATAAACAAGAGTACTTGAAAAGAAAGAGAGAGGTAGGATCCCTTACCTTGAAGAGTAACTTCGAAAGCTTGAAGGTCGGGACCTTGGAAGGATTGAGGGAACCTTAGAAGGACTCATTGGGAGGTAAAGAGACCATAAATTTTTTGGGGAGTATTTTTAAATGAAATGAATGAGGGAGAGGCTTGGTATTTATAGGAGAACTGAGGGGACAAAACATTAATTGCCAAGGGACACCTCATCAGTGGTATTGGAAAAACCATGGGATTACCCATGGTATTTGTAACAGCCCAAGATTTTATAAAAAAATATTCTTTTTAATTTTATTAAAGTCTTGTGTTGTACGCTACACCAAAAGGAGCTTGCACAACACGCATCCTTGACTTGCCTTGCATTACACGCAATCACGACCTTCCTCGATAGCGTGTGTAATACGCAATACCGAGTTTCACTAAACAACGATATGCTATTAAAATATTATTAAAACTAGCCATTATTAATAGTAATAACCACTTTTTAAAACTATGTAAATCTTATTTTTCAAAATGAACTTCATTTTTGGATTCGTAATATCGAAATTAGCTTAGGGTGAAATTTTGGTACTTTTCAGATAACTTTCATATTCTGATGAATAGTGAAAATTACTAAATTTTAATTAAAAACAACCTTTTTAATCGAAATAATTAATAGTGATAAATTATTAATTTGAGTGGTTTTAAAGTATATTTAGAATATATTTTTACAATTTAATACAATGTTGGTCATTGGATGTAATTTCACATTTAAACCAGTTATAAACTAGTGTCAAACTTTTGATAGTTATTATCTCTTAAAAACACACTATTTGTTTTTGACGACGAGAATTAATTTTTAAATTAGTTAATGCAACTGATATGTTTTGAATTTGGTAAAATATACATCATTTTTGAGTTCATAATATCAAATATATCTTAGGCCTAATTTTTGGTATTTTTCTGAAAACTTTCAATTTTCGATGAATAGTGAAATCACTAAGTGGTAGTTAAAAAACTGAATTTTTCATAAAACTTAATTTTACCGCTTCTGTGAATGGAATTTTGAAAATCCGAGAGACACGGTTAATATCAAGGACTAAAATGTGGTTCAATGAGATGAAAATAATTTTTGGTGAATAGTAACTTTTTACTTTTTTTTACCACGGTTAATAGTAAATAGGGTAACTAAGGGTAAATATGATATTATTATTACCCTAACACATGTCCTAATTCTATTGGACAAGTGTAATTCGACCAAAAATAAACTTAGGAATAAAATATGACCATTTAGGTCCACTTGGATTAGATTAGGACATTTATTATTAATTTATTTAAAGAAGGGTTAAAATAGTTAAAATCAAAGTTTAATAAGTAAATCATTTATAATATGGGGTTATACATAAGATAAATTCTATTGTAAATATTCATTAGAAAGCTAAAAATATTTCCTACATGATGGTATTTTATTTGTAATTTTTAGACATCAAATAATTTAATTTATTTATGACACAATGATGATGCAGTAATTATCTTATTAATGAAATATTGACATAATTGATAATATAAATACCAAAATAAATGTAATTTAAGACTTTTTATGAATTCCAATAATTTTATAGGTTACTATGATATATTAATGTTGATTTAATCAACTTGGTTCGAACATATAATTCTGTTATGACTTTCAAAAAAATCATATATCAAATAGTGTCAAAATTGACACAAAATAGTTTTTTAAATCAAATATTATATTATTAATTGTTATTTTATTCCTAAAAATATAAGGTTCGGCCAAATGACTTAGATAAGGATGTATATATTAATAATAAACAATTTGGGGTTCGTTTGGCATGTTATAGTAAGTTTATTAACCATATAGTGAAAGAAAACAAAAAGACATGGTAAAAGTTAAATTATTTAACTTAGAGTTAAATCTAATTGATAAGGTTAAAATAATACCCTAAACTTGTCTAAATCTTATTGGTTGATAGGATTTCGACCCATCCCCACCTTATCTTTGAAATAAGACCCTTTGGAGCCATTATAAACCAATTTTGACTTTAATATAAAATAATATTTTGAGATATTTCTAAGGTGCCCCTCTCCTCCCTTATAAAAGGGCACCTCCTCCCCCTCCTCCTCACACCAATTTGAGCACTCAAGATCGGCCAACCCCTGACAAAATCTCTTCTCCACTTCCCTAGAAACATACTAGAGGTTCTGGTCTTCCTCAAAGACCAATTTTAGTTCCCTAAGAGCAGGTCTCAAAGAGGCGCTTCAAAGAAGAGGTAATTACCGTTACCAATTCTTTCATCTTTATTTCTTCTTCCACTTCTTCTTCTTAGGTTGTTTCATTATGAAGTAATAACATCAGTATCACTCATATACTAATATGTTATTATAAGTATGAAACAACCCTATTTCACCATCTATCCATCCTACGGAAAAAGAAATCACTGCGCGTGCGTACGTACGGAATACCGTCTCCACGACGCGATGAGATTCATTCTCCATGTTAACCATTTAAGAATGATTATAAAGTATATATAAGAAATAATAATGAAATATATGACATTATAAAGCTACTGTATTATGTATATATATATATATGTATGTCATCTACTTACTTCCATTTCAAGACAATAAGGAATGGAAAACAGCGTTCATGCGTACGTACGGACTACCGTCTCCATGAACGGTGTTTTTCATTTTATCTATCTATTATATATATATATACTGAATATATATGATATATAAATCAAATTTTATATTCTGGAAGTAAGTAAATCATGATATAAGTAATAATAATGTCAAGAACAACAAGTCAAAACACCTACGATAAATGAAACGATTTTACCCAAAACGCTTCTTTAACATGGAATTTACAAAAGAACGGGTAATATAATGTCATAAGTGAACCATATATGATAACAATGAATATGATTCTATAATAAGTCAATGACATTATTTAAATCATTATACAGGAGGTTCGGACACATACGAAGCAAATCGGACCTAAGGTAAGAGAAATATCACAATCTCATTTTTATCCGAGATTGTTTATTCATAAGTATTTACTGGGGTGTATTTTATCATCCACATCCATGTTTACTCAATATGTAATATTATTTCCATCCACCTACAATTTTTTAAATCCATTTTTACCCTTCGGTGGGTTTTTAGTAAAAGAAATGAAAGGAATCTTTTGTCGTTTTTCGTACGAGGTACTTTTTGACTTTTTCGGCAAAAGTACGAAGAATGTTTTTTTTAACTTATACGGCATGAATGGATTTTTAAAACATTATTTCCAAGAAGCTTCCTTTAAAAGTTTTCAAGTTTATTTTTAATCAACTTCTTTTATTTTAAAGTTGTATGACATATTATGAAAGGAAAAATGTTTTTTGAAGAAGAAAGGATATTTTCCTCAAGAATGGAGTTCAAGTGTTTATCAAAATTATTTTCCATCTAAGATAATAAAGGGTTCTGTTTTTTATCCCTATTATTACATTGATTTGATCATGTTGTGATGGAATTATTTTTATGAATTCCTTTATCTTATATGAATTGATTTATGATGTCATGTTGTTTAAGAATCCCATTTTTATTACATGGGTTACGCTATGATGTATGTTTTATGATTATGTGGTACACATAAGAAAGGATTCATTATAAGATGGGTGGGACCTATATCTCCCTCCAATGCATTGGGTAAAGATTTTATATCTCATGAGATAGACATGGCTGAAATGGTAGGTTATACCGGTTCAGTGAAACATGACTGAAACGAGGGTTACTCGATTCAGAAAGGGACTTTGTCCACTAAGATAGTCTTGGAAATGAGTCTTGACTAACAAGAAATGATTCTCTATGATTATGTGTGAATGCCAAAAAGTTTCATGTTCTATGTTATGATTATTGTGATTACATTTCACTGCCATGATTTACCCCATGTTATGAAATTATGATCTCTTTTGCAGGTTAAGATTTCCAAAAGTTATGTGCTTATGTATATGATGTGATTGATATTTCTTTTGTTTACCTTTACTGAGAATTTGAGCTCACCCTTTTATGTTTTCTTTTCCCCAGGATATAAAGAAAGGTTTTAGGTATAAAAAAAAGAAGATCTTTATGGGAGATGTTGAAGATCTTTCACCACGATTAGAAGATTGTAGTCCGAGTTTCCAAAGACACTAAACTATTACGGTCCTTGTGTGTGTGTTTTTGTTATGTACTAAGTATTCTGCAAAAGTAATGTAATGTCCATGTACGTCAAGATACGGGTCTCTACAGTTGGTATCAGAGGAAAGGTTTAGTCAACCTTTGGAAACTAGGATGCGAAAACGTTAATGAGATCCCTAGAGATATTTCTAAGGTATGTCTAGGGATGTCTCTAAGGTTAAGTATACGTATAGGTTATAGTCCTAGAATTGCGCTAACGATCTTCGAATTTAACCTAAGATGTTAGATATTGAGGGTACTACCCCTTTATTATGTTGTTTTCCCTAGCATGATTTTTGCCTCTCATACTATTCTTTTGGGGTTTTAGACGATGGCTGGAACCCGAAGGAACCGTGTTAATGCGGAATGTGATGGGAAATGCAATGATTGTACCCCTGAGCAACCAAACGATATGGGAGCTGGAATGCAAAATCTTGTAGCCATGCTCACACAAATTTCTCAAGCTATGAATCATGCAGGACTTCCAAACGAGCAAAGGAAGGAGCAACATTCTGTTGAATCCTTCATGAGGCAGCGTCCACCTTCTTTCAGTGGGTCTACTGATCCATTAGTTGTTGAACAATGGATTAGTACTACTGAAAAGATATTTTCAGTTCTTCAATGTTATGAACATGATAAAGTCATCCTAGCAGTGTATCGTTTGGAAGGAGATGCTGATCAATGGTGGAATCTTATTAAGAATATGAGGCAAAGGGATGAAATTGAGTCTATGGAATGGGACGAGTTCAAGAACTTATTTTTCAATAAGTACTTCCCTCGTATTCTCCGAACAAAGATGGAGAAATAGTTTCTTGAACTGAAGCAAAGGGATGATGAATCTGTTGGTACCTATGAAGCGAATTTTACAAGACTTGCAAGGTACGCTTCTGGTATTATCATCCAACCTGAAAGTAAAGTTGATCGATTTTTCAGTGGCTTAAAACCAAGTCTTCGAAGGGCATTAGCTATAAGAGACTTCAGTAGCTATGAAGAAATTGTGCGTTGTGCTATCAAGGTAGAAATGGAAGTTGGTGTTACATATCCATCTCATGGGTTTGACAAGAAACAAAAGATGGAGTTCAAGGAGAAAACTCAGAATAATGGTGAAAAGAAGATGAATGTTTCCTTATGCACAAAGTGTGGAAAGAAGCATGGTGGAGATTGTCTTAAAGGGACTAGAAAATGTTTTAAGTGTGGAAAAGAAGGTCATCGAGCAGCTGAGTGTCGAAGTAATGGAAAATGGGATTCTAATGAAGTGAATAAAGAAAACACTGCAGAGAACGTACAACCAACACTTCAATGCTTCAAGTGCAAGGAAATGGGGCATTATGCTAATAAATGCCCTAATCCAAGGGTTAGTGATGATCGACATGAGCAACCGCTTAAGGCAAAGGACAAAGGGAAGTCACATGCGATCACTACTGGCAATGTTGAATATGACAACGATGTGGTGGAATGATTAAGTGTTTATGTAATGGGATTCCAAAATAATGTTGTATCTTGGAATATTGGAATATTTATGTATTGGTCTAATGTGGTATTCAAAGTGATTGAGATATTATGCGCATAATGAAGGGAAAACGAGAAAATGAAATGTTTAACAGTATTCATGAGCTCATGATTGATATAAGGACTAAGTTTGAGTATATAGAATTTTGAGGATTTTGGTATGTGAAAAGTGATTTATGTTTTCACTAAGGTATTCAAGAGAATACACGATTAAGGACTTTGAATGTTTGGAATGTGACCAACAAAACATATCTTATGATATATGGGGATCGATGATGGTGTTAAATCTCTGGTAATCATTTTCACTATATTATGAGAGTCGACTGCAGTATTATGGATAAGCCTAAAAGATTGGAATGGATTATGTTGGACATAAGTTAGTATTGTTTGTTTTTTCGATATTATTGATGGGATGTTATATAGTTTTGGAAAAAGGACAACCTGCAGGACGGGCGACAGCCCATCGCTTCGGACAAGGCTGTGGGAATCGAACCCACAAACGAAGTGCGACTGGCCTTTATCGCCTACCACTGGCCTATAGAAAGTCCCTGTTTAGTAGAAACTAGTTTTATTATATTAAGCAGTATGATATATGAAGTATAAGTCCATTTTAGGAACCATATATGATTAATCTCACTATAGATCGACTTATGCATAAAATTTTTGCTAACCTTTTGTTTGAGACAGATGGAATGACCCGTCATTCTATCACATGATCTGCTAACACTTCAGGAATAACAAATTCAACTTCATTTATTTAAGAGATGAAGTGGAAATTGTTTAAGGCACGAACAACAGTGAGATTGTACCAAAATAAAGTAAGTATTTATTCTAATTCAAATTTTCAACTTTAGGGAAATGATCTTGAAAACCAAAAATGTTGTCCTAGTGATCTTATACCTGATGAATCAGATGGTACCTTATATCATCACAAATCTATGGATTTGTGATTACTGGCTTTTCCATAGCCATGTTCTCTACCACTCTCCATCAGAACATGATAGTTAGATTTCTCTTCCATATCCATATTTTCACCTATGTGGAAACCCAATGATTAGTTTATTTGGGTAACCGTTACGTTTCATACTTTTGTTTTTAAAGATTGGTTTTGATATTCCTTTTTACAATGTGGGTTTCTATTAAAGAAACTTTTGAATAGTAAACCATTTATAACCCCGACGAATTTCGAGGGCGAAATTCATTTTAAGGGGGGTAGAATGTATCAGCCCAAGATTTTATAAAAAAATATTCTTTTTAATTTTATTAAAGTCTTGTGTTGTACGCTACACCAAAAGGAGCTTGCACAACACGCATCCTTGACTTGCCTTGCATTACACGCAATCACGACCTTCCTCGATAGCGTGTGTAATACGCAATACCGAGTTTCACTAAACAACGATATGCTATTAAAATATTATTAAAACTAGCCGTTATGAATAGTAATAACCACTTTTTAAAACGCTGTAAATCTTATTTTTCAAAATGAACTTCATTTTTGGATTCGTAATATCGAAATTAGCTTAGGGTGAAATTTTGGTACTTTTCGGATAACTTTCATATTCTGATGAATAGTGAAAATTACTAAATTTTAATTAAAAACAACCTTTTTAATCGAAATAATTAATAGTGATAAATTATTAATTTGAGTGGTTTTAAAGTATATTTAGAATATATTTTTACAATTTAATACAATTTTGGTCATTGGATGTAATTTCACATTTAAACCAGTTATAAACTAGTGTCAAACTTTTGATAGTTATTATCTCTTAAAAACACGCTATTTGTTTTGACGACGAGAATTAATTTTTAAATTAGTTAATGCAACTGATATGTTTTGAATTTGGTAAAATAGACATCATTTTTGAGTTCATAATATCAAATATATCTTAGGCCTAATTTTTGGTATTTTTCTGAAAACTTTCAATTTTCGATGAATAGTGAAATCACTAAGTGGTAGTTAAAAAACTGAATTTTTCATAAAACTTAATTTTACCGCTTCTGTGAATGGAATTTTGAAAATCCGAGAGACACGGTTAATATCAAGGACTAAAATTTGGTTCAATGAGATCAAAATAATTTTTGGTGAATAGTAACTTTTTACTTTTTTTTACCACGGTTAATAGTAAATAGGGTAACTAAGGGTAAATATGATATTATTATTACCCTAAAACATGTCCTAATTCTATTGGACAAGTGTAATTCGACCAAAAATAAACTTAGGAATAAAATATGACCATTTAGGTCCACTTGGATTAGATTAGGACATTTATTATTAATTTATTTAAAGAAGGGTTAAAATAGTTAAAATCAAAGTTTAATAAGTAAATCATTTATAATATGGGGTTATACATAAGATAAATTCGATTGTAAATATTCATTAGAAAGCTAAAAATATTTCCTACATGATGGTATTTTATTTGTAATTTTTAGACATCAAATAATTTAATTTATTTATGACACAAAGATGATGCAGTAATTATCTTATTAATGAAATATTGACATAATTGATAATATAAATACCAAAATAAATGTAATTTAAGACTTTTTATGAATTACACTAATTTTCTAGGTTACTATGATATATTAATTTTGATTTAATCAACTTGGTTCGAACATATAATTCTGTTATGACTTTCACAAAAATCATATATCAAATAGTGTCAAAATTGACACAAAATAGTTTTTCAAATCAAATATTATATTATTAATTGTTATTTTATTCCTCAAAATCTAAGGTTCGGCCAAATGACTTAGATAAGGATATATATATTAATAATAAACAATTTGGGGTTCGTTTGGCATGTTATAGTAAGTTTATTAACCATATAGTGAAAGAAAACAAAAAGACATGGTAAAAGTTAAATTATTTAACTTAGAGTTAAATCTAATTGATAAGGTTAAAATAATACCCTAAACTTGTATAAATCTTATTGGTTGATAGGATTTCGACCCATACCCACCTTATCTTTGAAATAAGACCCTTTGGAGCCATTATAAACCGATTTTGACTTTAATATAAAATAATATTTTGAGATATTTCTAAGGTGCCCCTCTCCTCCCTTATAAAAGGGCACCTCCTCCCCCTCCTCCTCACACCAATTTGAGCACTCAATCTCGGCCAAACCCTGACAAAATCTCTTCTCCACTTCCCTAGAAACATCCTAGAGGTTCTTGTCTTCCTCAAAGACCAATTTTAGTTCCCTAAGAGCAGGTCTCAAAGAGGCGCTTCAAAGAAGAGGTAATTACCGTTACCAATTCTTTCATCTTTATTTCTTCTTCCACTTCTTCTTCTTAGGTTGTTTCATTATGAAGTAATAACATCAGTATCACTCATATACTAATATGTTATTATAAGTATGAAACAACCCTATTTCACCATCTATCCATCCTACGGAAAAAGAAATCACTGCGCGTGCGTACGTACGGAATACCGTCTCCACGACGCGATGAGATTCATTCTCCATGTTAACCATTTAAGAATGATTATAAAGTATATATAAGAAATAATAATGAAATATATGACATTATAAAGCTACTGGATTATGTACATATATATATATATATGTATGTCATCTACTTACTTCCATTTCAAGACAATAAGGAATGGAAAACAGCGTTCATGCGTACGTACGGACTACCGTCTCCATGAACGGTGTTTTTCATTTTATCTATCTATTATATATATATATATACTGAATATATATGATATATAAATCAAATTTTATATTCTGGAAGTAAGTAAATCATGATATAAGTAATAATAATGTCAAGAACAACAAGTCAAAACACCTACGATAAATGAAACGATTTTACCCAAAACGCTTCTTTAACATGGAATTTACAAAAGAACGGGTAATATAATGTCATAAGTGAACCATATATGATAACAATGAATATGATTATATAATAAGTCAATGACATTATTTAAATCATTATACAGGAGGTTCGGACACATACGAAGCAAATCAGACCTAAGGTAAGAGAAATATCACAATCTCATTTTTATCCGAGATTGTTTATTCATAAGTATTTACTGGGGTGTATTTTATCATCCACATCCATGTTTACTCAATATGTAATATTATTTCCATCCACCTACAATTTTTTAAATCCATTTTTACCCTTCGGTGGGTTTTTAGTAAAAGAAATGAAAGGAATCTTTTGTCGTTTTTCGTACGAGGTACTTTTTGACTTTTTCGGCAAAAGTACGAAGAATGTTTTTTTTAACTTATACGGCATGAATGGATTTTTAAAACATTATTTCCAAGAAGCTTCCTTTAAAAGTTTTCAAGTTTATTTTTAATCAACTTCTTTTATTTTAAAGTTGTATGACATATTATGAAAGGAAAAATGTTTTTTGAAGAAGAAAGGATATTTTCCTCAAGAATGGAGTTCAAGTGTTTATCAAAATTATTTTCCATCTAAGATAATAAATGGTTCTGTTTTTTATCCCTATTATTAAATTGATTTGATCATGTTGTGATGGAATTATTTTTATGAATTCCTTTATCTTATATGAATTGATTTATGATGTCATGTTGTTTAAGAATCCCATTTTTATTACATGGGTTACGCTATGATGTATGTTTTATGATTATGTGGTACACATAAGAAAGGATTCATTATAAGATGGGTGGGACCTATATCTACCTCCAATGCATTGGGTAAAGATTTTATATCTCATGAGATAGACATGGCTGAAATGGTAGGTTATACCGGTTCAGTGAAACAGGACTGAAACGAGGGTTACTCGATTTAGAAAGGGACTTTGTCCACTAAGATAGTCTTGGAAATGAGTCTTGACTAACAAGAAATGATTCTCTATGATTATGTGTGAATGCCAAAAAGTTTCATGTTCTATGTTATGATTATTGTGATTACATTTCACTGCCATGATTTACCCCATGTTATGAAATTATGATCTCTTTTGCAGGTTAAGATTTCCAAAAGTTATGTGCTTATGTATATGATGTGATTGATATTTCTTTTGTTTACCTTTACTGAGCATTTGAGCTCACCCTTTTATGTTTTCTTTTCCCCAGGATATAAAGAAAGGTTTTAGGTATAAAAAAAAAGAAGATCTTTATGGGAGATGTTGAAGATCTCTCACCACGATTAGAAGATTGTAGTCCGAGTTTCCAAAGACACTAAACTATTACGGTCCTTATGTGTGTGTTTTTGTTATGTACTAAGTATTCCGCAAAAGTAATGTAATGTCCATGTACGTCAAGATACGGGTCTCTACAGTTGGTATCAGAGGAAAGGTTTAGTCAACCTTTGGAAACTAGGATGCGAAAACGTTAATGAGATCCCTAGAGATATTTCTAAGGTATGTCTAGGGATGTCTCTAAGGTTAAGTATACGTATAGGTTATAGTCCTAGAATTGCGCTAACGATCTTCGAATTTAACCTAAGATGTTAGATATTGAGGGTACTACCCCTTTATTATGTTGTTTTCCCTAGCATGATTTTTGCCTCTCATACTATTCTTTTGGGGTTTTAGACGATGGCTGGAACCCGAAGGAACCGTGTTAATGCGGAATGTGATGGGAAATGCAATGATTGTACCCCTGAGCAACCAAACGATATGGGAGCCGGAATGCAAAATCTTGTAGCCATGCTCACACAAATTTCTCAAGCTATGAATCATGCAGGACTTCCAAACGAGCAAAGGAAGGAGCAACATTCTGTTGAATCCTTCATGAGGCAGCGTCCACCTTCTTTCAGTGGGTCTACTGATCCATTAGTTGCTGAACAATGGATTAGTACTACTGAAAAGATATTTTCAGTTCTTCAATGTTCTGAACATGATAAAGTCATCCTAGCAGTGTATCGTTTGGAAGGAGATGCTGATCAATGGTGGAATCTTATTAAGAATATGAGGCAAAGGGATGAAATTGAGTCTATGGAATGGGACGAGTTCAAGAACTTATTTTTCAATAAGTACTTCCCTCGTATTCTCCGAACAAAGATGGAGAAAGAGTTTCTTGAACTGAAGCAAAGGGATGATGAATCTGTTGGTACCTATGAAGTGAATTTTACAAGACTTGCAAGGTACGCTTCTGGTATTATCATCCAACCTGAAAGTAAAGTTGATCGATTTTTCAGTGGCTTAAAACCAAGTCTTCGAAGGGCATTAGCTATAAGAGACTTCAGTAGCTATGAAGAAATTGTGCGTTGTGCTATCAAGGTAGAAATGGAAGTTGGTGTTACATATCCATCTCATGGGTTTGACAAGAAACAAAAGATGGAGTTCAAGGAGAAAACTCAGAATAATGGTGAAAAGAAGATGAATGTTTCCTTATGCACAAAGTGTGGAAAGAAGCATGGTGGAGATTGTCTTAAAGGGACTAGAAAATGTTTTAAGTGTGGAAAAGAAGGTCATCGAGCAGCTGAGTGTCGAAGTAATGGAAAATGGGATTCTAATGAAGTGAATAAAGCAAACACTGCAGAGAACGTACAACCAACACTTCAATGCTTCAAGTGCAAGGAAATGGGGCATTATGCTAATAAATGCCCTAATCCAAGGGTTAGTGATGATCGACATGAGCAACCGCTTAAGGCAAAGGACAAAGGGAAGTCACATGCGATCACTAGTGGCAATGTTGAATATGACAACGATGTGGTGGAATGATTAAGTGTTTATGTAATGGGATTCCAAAATAATGTTGTATCTTGGAATATTGGAATATTTATGTATTGGTCTAATGTGGTATTCAAAGTGATTGAGATATTATGCGCATAATGAAGGGAAAACGAGAAAATGAAATGTTTAACAGTATTCATGAGCTCATGATTGATATAAGGACTAAGTTTGAGTATATAGAATTTTGAGGATTTTGGTATGTGAAAAGTGATTTATGTTTTCACTAAGGTATTCAAGAGAATACACGATTAAGGACTTTGAATGTTTGGAATGTGACCAACAAAACATATCTTATGATATATGGGGATCGATGATGGTGTTAAATCTCTGGTAATCATTTTCACTATATTATGAGAGTCGACTGCAGTATTATGGATAAGCCTAAAAGATTGGAATGGATTATGTTGGACATAAGTTAGTATTGTTTGTTTTTTCGATATTATTGATGGGATGTTATATAGTTTTGGAAAAAGGACAACCTGCAGGACGGGCGACAGCCCATCGCTTCGGACAAGGCTGTGCGACACCAAAAAGAGCTTGCATAACACGCATCCTTGACTTGCCTTGCATTACACGCAATCGCGACCTTCCTCGATAGCGTGTGTAATACGCAATACCGAGTTTCACTAAACAACGATATTCTATTAAAAATAGTCGTTATGAATAGTAATAACCACTTTTTGAAATTCGGTAAATCTTATTTTTCAAAATGAACTTCATTTTTGGATTCGGAGTATCGAATTTATCCTAAGGTGAAATTTCGGTACATTTCGGATAACTTTCATATTCTGATGAATAGTGAAAATTACTAAATTATAATTAAAAAACAACTTTTTTAATCGAAATAATTAATAGTGATAAATTATTAATTGGAGTAGTTTTAAAGTATATTTAGAATATATTTTTACAATTTAATACAATGTTGGTCATTGGATGTAATTGCACATTTAAACCAGACATAAACAAGTGTCAATCTTTTGATAGATATTGTTTCTTAAAAACACTATTTGTTTTAACAGCGGGATTTAATTATAAAATTAATTAATGAAACTTCTATGTTATGAATTTGGTAAAATAGACTTCATTTTTGAATTCGGAATATGAAATATAGCTTAGGATGAAATTTTGGCATTTTTCTGAAAACCTTCATTTTTTGATGAATAGTGAAACTACTAAGTGATAGTTAAAAAACTGAATTTTTCATAAAACTTAATTTTACCGCTTCTGTGAATGGAATTTCAAAAATCCGAGAGACACGGTTGATATCAGTAAGTAAAATGTGGTTCAATGAGATAAAAATAATTTTTTGGTGAATAGTAACTTTTTACTTTTTTTACCGCGGTTAATAGTAAATAGGGTAACTAAGGGTAAATATGATATTAATATTACCCTAACACATGTCCTAATTCTATTGGACAAGTGTATCTCGACCAAAAACAACCTTAAGTGTAAAATATTATCATTTAGGCCCACTTGGATTAGATTAGGACATTTATTATTATTTAATTCAAAGAAGAGTTAAAAGAGTTAAAATCAAAGTTTATTCACTAAAACATTTTTAATTTGGGGTTATACATAAGATAAATTCGACTATAAATATTAATTAGAAAGATAAAAAGATTTACTATATAATGATATTTTATTTATAATTTTTAGACTTTAAATAAATTAATTTATTTATGACACAACGATGATGCAGTAATTACCCTTTTAAGGAAATATTAACATAATTGATGTTATAAATACTCAAATGAATGTAATTTGAGACTTTTTATGAATTACACTAATTTTCCAGGTTACTATGATATATTAGTGTTGATTTAATCAACTTGGTTCGAACATATAATTCTGTTATGACTTTCAAAAAAATCATATATCAAATAGTGTCAAAATTGACACAAAATAGTTTTTAAATAAAATATTATATTATTAATTGTTATTTTATTCCTAAAAATCTAAGGTTCGGCCAAATGACTTAGATAAGGATATATATATTAATAATAAACAATTTGGGGTTCGTTTGGCATGTTATAGTATGTGTATTAACCATATAGTGAAAGAAAACAAAAAGACACGGTAAAAGTTAAATTATTTAACTTAGAGTTAAATCTAATTGATAAGGTTAAAATAATACCCTAAACTTGTCTAAATCCTATTGGTTGATAGGATTTCGACCCATCCCCACTTTAGCTTCAAAATAAGACCCTTTGGAACCATTATAAACCGATTTTGACTTTAATATAAAATAATATTTTGAGATATTCCTAAGGTGCCCCTCTCCTCCCTTATAAAAGGGCACCTCCTCCCCCTCCTCCTCACACCAATTTGAGCACTCAAGCTCGGCCAAACCCTGAAATTTTCTCCTCTCCACTTCCCTATAATAATCCTAGAGGTCCTGGTCTTCTACAAAGACCAATCTTAGTTCCTTAAGTGGAGGATTCAAAGAGGCGTTCCAAAGAAGAGGTAATATCCATTACCGATCTTTTCAATTTCTTTCTTCTTCAACTTCTTCTTATTTAGTTGTTTCATGATAAAGTAATAACATCAGTATTACTTACATACTGATATGTTATTATAAATATGAAACAACCCTAATTCACCTTCTATCCATCCTACGGAAAAATGAAATCACCGCGCGTGCGTACGTACGGAATACCGACTCCACGCCGTGGTGTAATCTATTTTTCCACCATCACCTTACAAGGATGAGTATAATGGTGTAATGAGTAACTATATATGATTATTATGAAGTAATGTTGATACTGAAATAATATATATATATACTCCAATACAATTCCACGATCATAGGAACGATATCATCACTCGTGCGTACGTACGGAATACCGTCTCCACGATGTGATGCGACTCCTTCTACATGATCTTCATTTCATAATGATTATATAAATGAATTGAATGAATGAATATGGTATATACTACACTAATACCATTCTGTAAATGAATTATCTATAACCTAAATATAACAATAAGAATTTATTCGACAAAACACGCATAAGAACAAAAAGTTATAAAGACCCGAGTAACAAGTAACAATGAAATATTACTAACAAGAAGCTAATAATATGACCATATATGATATCATATCAATATGTATGATTCTGGAATAAGTCAATAACATTATTTAAACCATTATACAGGAGCTTCGGACACGAACAAAGCAAATCGGACCTAAGGTAAGGGAAATATCACAATCTCATTTTTATCCGAGATTGTTTAATTCGTAAGTATTTACTGGGGTGTATTTTATCATCCACATCCATGTTTACTCAATATGTAATATTATTTCCATCCACCTAAAATTGTTTAAATCCATTTTTACCCTTCGGTGAGTTTTTAGTAATACGTATGAATGGAATCTTTTGTCGTTTTTCTTACGAGGTACTTTTTGACTTTTCCGACAAAAGTACGAAGAATGTTTTTTTTAACTTATACGGCACGAACGGATTTCTACTGTTTTATAAAGCCTTATTTTCATGAAGCTTCCTCTAAAAGATTTCATGACTATTTTCAATAAAATCTCTTTCTTTTAAAATTGCATGATGTTTTGTGAAAAGAAATTTGATTTTGAAGAAGAAAGGATATTTTCCTCAAGAATTCAATTCAAGTGTTTTATCAAAATTATTTTTCATCTAAGATAATAAAGGGTTCTGTTTCTATCCATATTTTTACATTGATTTGACTATGTTGTGATGGAATTATGTTTATGAATTCCTTTATCTTATATGAATTGATTTATGATGTCATGATGTTTCAAGAATCCCATTTTTGTTACATGTGTTATGCGATGATGTATGTTTTATGATTATGTGGCACACATAAGAAAGGATTCATTATAAGATGGGTGGGACCTATATCTCCCTCCAATGCATTGGGTAATGATTTTATATCTCATGATATAGACATGGCTGGAACGGAAGGTTATTTCGGTTCAGTGATACAGGACTGAAACGAGGAGTGAACTCGGTTCAGAAAGGGACTTTGTCCACTAAGATAGTCTTGGCAATGAGTCATGACTAACAAGAAATGATTTTCCATGATTATGTGTGCATGCCACAAAGTTTCAAGTTTTATGTTATGATTATGGGGATCTCATTTTCACTTCTATGATTTATTCCATGTTAAGATATTATGATCTCTTTTGCAGGTTTTGATTTTCATAAAGATATGATATGATTTTTATTTCCTTTATTTTCCCTTGCTGAGCATTTGAGCTCACCCTTTTATGTTTTCTTTTCCCCAGGATATAAAGAAAGGTTTTAGGTAAAAAAAAGGAATATCTTTATGGGAGATTTTGAAGATCTTTCACCACGATTAGAACATTATAGTCTGAGTTTCCAAAGGCACTAAACTATTACGGTCCTTGTGTGTGTGTTTCTGTAATGTACTAAGTATTCCGCAAAAGTAATGTAATGTCAATGTACATCAAGATACGGGTCTCTACAGTTGGTATCAGAGGAAAGGTTTAGTCAACCTTTGGAAACTAGGATGCGAAAACGTTAGTGAGATCCCTAGAGATATTTTTAAGGTATGTCTAGGGATGTCTCTAAGGTTAAGTATACGTATAGATTATAGTCCTAGAATTGCTCTAACGATCTTAGAATTTAACCTAAGATGTTAGATATTGAGGGTACTACCCCTTTATTATGTTGTTTTCCCTAGCATGATTTTTGCCTCTCACACTATTCTTTTGGGGTTTTAGACGATGGCTGGAACCCGAAGGAACCGTGTTGATCAATGCAATGGACAATGCAATGATTGTCCCCCTGAGCAACCAAACGATATGGGAGCTGGAATGCAAAATCTTGTAGCCATGCTCACACAACTTTCTCAAGCTATGAATCATGCAGGACTTCCAAACGAGCAAAGGAAGGAGCAACATTCTGTTGAATCCTTCATGAGGCAGCGTCCGCCTTCTTTCAGTGGGTCTACTGATCCATTAGTTGCTGAACAATGGATTAGTACTACTGAAAAGATATTTTCAGTTCTTCAATTTTCTGAACATGATAAAGTCATCTTAGCAGTATATCGTTTGGAAGGTGAAGCTGATCAATGGTGGAATCTTATCAAGAATACGAGGCAAAGAGATGAAATTGATTCCATGGAATGGGATGAGTTCAAGAACTTGTTTTTCAGTAAGTACTTCCCTCGTATTCTTCAAACGAAGATGGAGAAGGAGTTTCTTGAACTAAAGAAAAAGGATGATGAATCTGTTGGTATATACGAAGCGAATTTTACAAGACTTGCAAGGTATGCATCTGGCATTATCATCCAAACTGAAAGTAAAGTTGATCGATTTTTCAGTGGATTAAAACCAAGTCTTCGAAGGGCATTAGCCATAAGAGACTTCAGTAGGTATGAAGAAATTGTGCGTTGTGCTATCAAGGTAGAAATGGAAGTTGGTGTTACATATCCATCTCATGGTTTTGACAAGAAACGAAAGATGGAGTTCAAGGAGAAATCTCAGAATAATGGTGAAAAGAAGATGAATGTTTCCTTATGCACAAAGTGTGGAAAGAAGCATGGTGGAGATTGTCTTAAAGGGACTAGAAAATGTTTTAAGTGTGGAAAAGAAGGTCATCGAGCAGCTGAGTGTCGAAGTAATGGAAAAAGGGATTCTAATGACGTGAATAAAGCAAACAATGCAGAGAACGCACAACCAACACTTCAATGCTTCAAGTGAAAGGAAATGGGGCATTATGCTAATAAATGCCCTAATCCAAGGGTTAGTGATGATCGACATGAGCAACCTCTTAAGGAAAAGGACAAAGGGAAGTCACATGCGATCACTATTGGCAATGTTGAATATGACAACGATGTGGTGGAATGATTAAGTGTTTATGTAATGGGATTCCAAAATAATGTTGTATCTTGGAATATTGGAATATTTATGTATTGGTCTAATGTGGTATTCAAAGTGATTGAGATATTATGCGCATAATGAAGGGAAAACGAGAAAATGAAATGTTTAACAGTATTCATGAGCTCATGATTGATATAAGGACTAAGTGATATCATGGTTTGAGTATATATAATTTTGAGGATTTTAGTATGTGGAAGGTGTTAACTTTTAACTGCATTCATGTTTTCACTAAGGTATTCAAGAGAATACACGATTAAGGACTTTGAATGTTTGGAATGTGACCAACAAAACATATCTTATGATATATGGGGATCGATGATGGTGTTAAATCTCTGGTAATCATTTTCACTATATTATGAGAGTCGACTGCAGTATTATGGATAAGCCTAAAAGATTGGAATGGATTATGTTGGACATAAGTTAGTATTGTTTGTTTTTTCGATATTATTGATGGGATGTTATATAGTTTTGGAAAAAGGACAACCTGCAGGACGGGCGACAGCCCATCGCTTCGGACAAGGCTGTGGGAATCGAACCCACAACCGAAGTGCGACTGGCCTTTATCGCCTACCACTGGCCTACAGGAAGTCCCTGTTTAGTAGAAACTAGTTTTATTATATTAAGCAGTATGATATATGAAGTATAAGTCCATTTTAGGAACTATATATGATTAATCTCACAATAGATCGACTTATGTATATAATTTTTGCTAACCTTTTGTTTGAGACAGATGGAATGACCCGTCATTCTATCACATGATCTGCTAACACTTCACGAATAACAAATTCAACTTCATTTATTTAAGAGATGAAGTGGAAATTGTTCTAGGCACGAACAATAGTGAAATTGTACCAAAATAAAGAAAGTATTTATTCCAATTCAAATTTTCAACTTTAGGGAAATGATCTTGAAAACCAAAAATGTTGTCCTAGTGATCTTATACCTGATGAATCAGATGGTACCTTATATCATCACAAATCTATGGATTTGTGATTACTGGCTTTTCCATAGCCATGTTCTCTACCACTCTCCATCAGAACATGATGGTTAGATTTCTCTTCCATATCCATATTTTCACCTATGTGGAAACCCAATGATTAGTTTATTTGGGTAACCGTTACGTTTCATACTTTTGTTTTTAAAGATTGGTTTTGATATTCCTTTTTACGATGTGGGTTTCTATTAAAGAAACTTTCGAATAGTAAACCATTTATAACCCCGACGAATTTCGAGGGCGAAATTCATTTTAAGGGGGGTAGAATGTAACAGCCCAAGATTTTATAAAAAAAATATTCTTTTTAATTTTATTAAAGTCTTGTGTTGTACGCGACACCAAAAGGAGCTTGCACAACACGCATCCTTGACTTGCCTTGCATTACACGCAATCACGACCTTCCTCGATAGCGTGTGTAATACGCAATACCGAGTTTCACTAAACAACAATATTCTATTAAAAATAGTCGTTATGAATAGTAATAACCAAATTTTGAAATTCTGTAAATCTTATTTTTTCAAAATGAACTTCATTTTTGGATTCGGAGTATCGAATTTATCCTGAGGTAAAATTTTGGTACATTTCGGATAACTTTCATATTCTGATGAATAGTGAAAATTACTAAATTATAATTAAAAAACAACTTTTTTAATCGAAATAATTAATAGTGATAAATTATTAATTGGAGTAGTTTTAAAGTATATTTAGAATATATTTTTACAATTTAATACAATGTTTGTCATTGGATGTAATTGCACATTTAAACCAGACATAAACAAGTGTCAATCTTTTGATAGATATTGTTTCTTAAAAACACGCTATTTGTTTTAACAGCGGGATTTAATTATAAAATTAATTAATGCAACTTCTATGTTATGAATTTGGTAAAATAGACTTCATTTTTGAATTCGGAATATGAAATATAGCTTAGGATGAAATTTTGGCATTTTTCTGAAAACCTTCATTTTTTGATGAATAGTGAAACTACTAAGTGGTAGTTAAAAAACTGAATTTTTCATAAAACTTAATTTTACCGCTTCTGTGAATGAAATTTCAAAAATCCGAGAGACACGGTTGATATCAGTAAGTAAAATGTGGTTCAATGAGATAAAAATAATTTTTTGGTGAATAATAACTTTTTACTTTTTTTACCGCGATTAATAGTAAATAGGGTAACTAAGGGTAAATATGATATTAATATTACCCTAACACATGTCCTAATTCTATTGGACAAGTGTATCTCGACCAAAAACAACCTTAAGTGTAAAATATTATCATTTAGGCCCACTTGGATTAGATTAGGACATTTATTATTATTTAATTCAAAGAAGAGTTAAAAGAGTTAAAATCAAAGTTTATTCACTAAAACATTTTTAATATGGGGTTATACATAAGATAAATTCGACTATAAATATTAATTAGAAATCTAAAATGATTTCCTATATAATTATATTTTATTTATAATTTTTAGACTTTAAATAAATTAATTTATTTATGACACAACGATGATGCAGTAATTACCCTTTTAAGGAAATATTAACATAATTGATGTTATAAATACTCAAATGAATGTAATTTGAGACATTTTATAAATTCCACTAATTTTATAGGTTACTATGATATATTAGTGTTGATTTAATCAACTTGTTTCGAACATATAATTCTGTTATGACTTTCACAAAAATCATATATCAAATAGTGTCAAAATTGACACAAAATAGTTTTTAAATCAAATATTATATTATTAATTGTTATTTTATTCCTAAAAATATAAGGTTCGGCCAAATGACTTAGATAAGGATATATATATTAATAATAAACAATTTGGGGTTCGTTTGGCATGTTATAGTAAGTGTATTAACCATATAGTGAAAGAAAACAAAAAGACACGGTAAAAGTTAAATTATTTAACTTAGAGTTAAATCTAATTGATAAGGTTAAAATAATACCCTAAACTTGTCTAAATCCTATTGGCTGATAGGATTTCGACCCATCCCCACTTTAGCTTCGAAATAAGACCCTTTGGAACTATTATAAACCGATTTTGACTTTAATATAAAATAATATTTTGAGATATTCCTAAGGTGCCCCTCTCCTCCCTTATAAAAGGGCACCTCCTCCCCCTCCTCCTCACACCAATTTGAGCACTCAAGCTCGGCCAAACCCTGCCATTTTCTCCTCTCCACTTCCCTAGAATAATCCTAGAGGTCCCGGTCTTCTCCAAAGACCAATCTTAGTTCCTTAAGTGGAGGATTCAAAGAGGCGTTCCAAAGAAGAGGTAATATCCATTACCGATCTTTGCAATTTCTTTCTTCTTCAACTTCTTATTCTTTAGTTGTTTCATGATAAAGTAATAACATCAGTATTACTTAAATACTGATATGTTATTATAAATATGAAACAACCCTAATTCACCTTCTATCCATCCTACGGAAAAATGAAATCACCGCGCGTGCGTACGTACGGAATACCGTCTCCACGCCGTGGTGTAATCTATTTTTCCACCATCACCTTACAAGGATGGGTATAATGGTGTAATGAGTAACTATATATGATTATTATGAAGTAATATTGATACTGAAATAATATATATATATACTCCAATACAATTCCACGATCATAGGAACGATATCATCACTCGTGCGTACGTACGGAATACCGTCTCCACGATGTGATGCGACTCGTTCTACATGATCTTCATTTCATAATGATTATATAAATGAATTGAATGAATGAATATGGTATATAATACACTAATACCATTCTGTAAATGAATTATCTATAACCTAAAGATAAGAATAAGAATTTATTCGACAAAACATGCATAAGAACAAAAAGTTATAAAGACCCGAGTAACAAGTAACAATGAAATATTACTAACAAGAAGCTAATAATATGACCATATATGATATCATATAAATATGTATGATTCTGGAATAAGTCAATAACATTATTTAAACCATTATACAGGAGCTTCGGACACGAACAAAGCAAATCGGACCTAAGGTAAGGGAAATATCACAATCTCATTTTTATCCGAGATTGTTTAATTCGTAAGTATTTACTGGGGTGTATTTTATCATCCACATCCATGTTTACTCAATGTGTAATATTATTTCCATCCACCTAAAATTGTTTAAATCCATTTTTACCCTTCGGTGAGTTTTTAGTAATACGTATGAAAGGAATCTTTTGTCGTTTTTCTTACGAGGTACTTTTTGACTTTTCCGACAAAAGTACGAAGAATGTTTTTTTAACTTATACGGCACGAACGGATTTCTACTGTTTTATAAAGCCTTATTTTCATGAAGCTTCCTCTAAAAGATTTCATGACTATTTTCAATAAAATCTCTTTCTTTTAAAATTGCATGATGTTTTGTGAAAAGAAATTTGATTTTGAAGAAGAAAGGATATTTTCCTCAAGAATTCAATTCAAGTGTTTTATCAAAATTATTTTTCATCTAAGATAATAAAGGGTTCTGTTTCTATCCATATTTTTACATTGATTTGACTATGTTGTGATGGAATTATGTTTATGAATTCCTTTATCTTATATGAATTGATTTATGATGTCATGATGTTTCAAGAATCCCATTTTTGTTACATGTGTTATGCGATGATGTATGTTTTATGATTATGTGGCACACATAAGAAAGGATTCATTATAAGATGGGTGGGACCTATATCTCCCTACAATGCATTGGGTAATGATTTTATATCTCATGATATAGACATGGCTGGAACGGAAGGTTATTTCGGTTCAGTGATACAGGACTGAAACGAGGAGTGAACTCGGTTCAGAAAGGGACTTTGTCCACTAAGATAGTCTTGGCAATGAGTCATGACTAAAAAGAAATGATTTTCCATGATTATGTGTGCATGCCACAAAGTTTCAAGTTTTATGTTATGATTATGGGGATCTCATTTTCACTTCTATGATTTATTCCATGTTAAGATATTATGATCTCTTTTGCAGGTTTTGATTTTCATAAAGATATGATATGATTTTTATTTCCTTTATTTGCCCTTGCTGAGCATTTGAGCTCACCCTTTTATGTTTTCTTTTCCCCAGGATATAAAGAAAGGTTTTAGGTAAAAAAAAAGGAAGATCTTTATGGGAGATTTTGAAGATCTTTCACCACGATTAGAACATTATAGTCCGAGTTTCCAAAGGCACTAAACTATTACGGTCCTTGTGTGTGTGTTTTTGTAATGTACTAACTATTCCGCAAAAGTAATGTAATGTCAATGTACGTCAAGATACGGGTCTCTACATGAACCATATATGATAACAATGAATATGATTCTATAATAAGTCAATGACATTATTTAAATCATTATACAGGAGGTTCGGACACATACGAAGCAAATCGGACCTAAGGTAAGCGAAATATCACAATCTCATTTTTATCCGAGATTGTTTATTCATAAGTATTTACTGGGGTGTATTTTATCATCCACATCCATGTTTACTCAATATGTAATATTATTTCCATCCACCTACAATTGTTTAAATCCATTTTTACCCTTCGGTGGGTTTTTAGTAAAAGAAATGAAAGGAATCTTTTGTCGTTTTTCGTACGAGGTACTTTTTGACTTTTCCGGCAAAAGTACGAAGAATGTTTTTTTTAACTTATACGGCATGAATGGATTTTTAAAACATTATTTCCAAGAAGCTTCCTTTACAAGTTTTCAAGTTTATTTTTAATCAACTTCTTTTATTTTAAAGTTGTATGACATATTATGAAAGGAAAAATGTTTTTTGAAGAAGAAAGGATATTTTCCTCAAGAATGGAGTTCAAGTGTTTATCAAAATTATTTTCCATCTAAGATAATAAAGGGTTCTGTTTTTTATCCCTATTATTACATTGATTTGATCATGTTGTGATGGAATTATTTTTATGAATTCCTTTATCTAATATGAATTGATTTATGATGTCATGTTGTTTAAGAATCCCATTTTTATTACATGGGTTATGCTATGATGTATGTTTTATGATTATGTGGAACACATAAGAAAGGATTCATTATAAGATGGGTGGGACCTATATCTCCCTCCAATGCATTGGGTAAAGATTTTATATCTCATGAGATAGACATGGCTAAAATGGTAGGTTATACCGGTTCAGTGAAACAGGACTGAAACGAGGGTTACTCGATTCAGAAAGGGACTTTGTCCACTAAGATAGTCTTGGCAATGAGTCTTGACTAACAAGAAATGATTCTCTATGATTATGTGTGAATGCCACAAAGTTTCATGTTTTATGTTATGATTATTGTGATTACATTTCACTGCCATGATTTACCCCATGTTATGAAATTATGATCTCTTTTGCAGGTTAAGATTTCCAAAAGTTATGTGCTTATGTATATGATGTGATTGATATTTCTTTTGTTTACCTTTACTGAGCATTTGAGCTCACCCTTTTATGTTTTCTTTTCCCCAGGATATAAAGAAAGGTTTTAGGTATAAAAAAAAGAAGATCTTTATGGGAGATGTTGAAGATCTTTCACCACGATTAGAAGATTGTAGTCCGAGTTTCCAAAGACACTAAACTATTACGGTCCTTGTGTGTGTGTTTTTGTTATGTACTAAGTATTCCGCAAAAGTAATGTAATGTCCATGTACGTCAAGATACGGGTCTCTACAGTATTTGCCCATGGTATTGGCCACTTGGGACAACTCATACCTTATATTACTATTCATAAGTCAATCAGAAATATTGCATAATTATTACATCCTTAATGATGTCATTAAACACCCCAAACTCAAAAAATGTAATTTCACTATTCACCAAAAAATCAATTTTCATAGAAAAATACCAAAATTTCACCATAACCAAATATCAATGCTCTGATTTCAAAAATGAACTCCATTTTTGGAAAATAATTTTCTAATTATTTTTAATTTAATTTTTAAATCAAAACACTATTCACTGAAAATTCAACTGTTTTAGAAAAATCCCAAAAATTCACCTTAACCAAATATCGATGCTCTGATTTCAAAAATGAACTCCATTTTATGAAAATAATTTTCAAAATATTTTTAATTTCATTTTTAAATAAAAAACATTATTCACTTGAAAAAAATAATACTTAACCAATAATTTCTGAAACAGCTATTTGCCTATTTTATTGAATCACATTACTTAACCAAGGTGCCTAAATTATATTAACACTTCCTTTAAGTGAGATTAATAATACATTTGGTCACGTTACTAATCCTAAGGGTAAAATCACTATTCATAATTTACTATTCACAAAAAAATAAGTTGTTCTTATTAGATTCTAAATTTCACACTGAGCACATTTCTAGAAGACCATTTTTTGAAAATCATTACACATCATTAATTATTTAAGGATTACATAAATATTTTAAAATATCACCTTTTCCAAAATTCATCAATAATATGCATACTATATTTATCCGGACATTTGAAAATTAAAAAACTTCATCATAAGAATAAATCACAATTTTTATTTAAATCATAGGATTACACAAGGTAGTTACGGTCTCGTTACATAACCCATTATAAGACCAGCATAGGACCTGAGAGTAATGTGTGCTAGGGTGATAAAATCTTGGGGTGGCTCGACCAACATTGCCCGAGTAGTGATTTCTATCAGCTTTAACTTCTCACGAAGGTGATTCTGTTCCAGCTTCACAAGATGAAGTTTGGCTTGGTTTTGGTCCAGGGCAAAGCTCAAAGGTGCTTCCACCGTACCGAGTTCCGTCAGATGGGTTTTGATCGGCCCGAGACTACTATATGGGGCCACCGAATCTTCTTTCTATATTAATTAATCAAGATCACTTGTATTTATAGACAATAATCACAACATTTAGTTTCTAACAGTCATATTGACCAACAATCATATAACAGTCAAAACCCAACGGTCTTATTTTAATTATACTCATTTTATTAAATGAAATAGTTTTGTTCAGTATAAAATAAAATAACACACAAAGTTAGGAAAAAAATTTATTCAAAATTTCAGGTTGTTATAATCTTCCCCCTTAAGAAATTTCATCCTTGCAATTTTAAAATTGGGCTTGGAAATTTCGTTGAAAGTCCCACATTGGAAAAAGAGTCAGTAAAACTATTACTTTAAAAGAAAGGAAGGGAAGTACAAAGGTCACCTGAGTTAACCCATACTAGGATTCCATGTAGGAAAACATGGATATGGAAGAGAAAACAAAGGGTCAAGTTCTGATGGAGAGTGATAGAAAACATGATTAGGAGAAAATTAACCACAAGCTGATCACAAACTTAAGATGTGTTAAACGACCTTTGATTACCCAGTAGAAAATGTTAACCAACAACGTTTTTGTTTTACGTTCCTTTTCATAATTTTGAGGAATTCATTTAATACATAGAATAAAAACATAAGGAAATATACTTACCGTCAAGTAGATTTTCATCCCTCAATAAGTTTCCACCAAGACTAATCTTTTGTCAAAACAATGAGCATTCAAAAAGACTTGGTCTCATCAAAATCACAAGAATCATCTTCTATAGAATCACATAATCCACAAAATAATAACTATATTTTCCCATTGTCTTTAGTCACCAATTAAAACTAAAAAGGTTAGTACGAGATCATATAATCCCACAAAAGGATAATCCTTTATAAAAAGAAATATGGCTATTAATCTCCAAAATTCAACAAAAGTACCCAAATTTCCAGAAAGACCATTCAATACACAACCATCCTTAAAATTCTTAAGAATAATCCAAAATAAGATTGGAACCCAAAACTCATAAGGATTTAATCACATAGTCTTCCCCAATAAATCTTAACATTTATCTCCAAATAACATCAACTACTATTAAAGTCTTATACTAAAGTGTAATTAACCTATTCACATATTCTCTATGCTAGGTTCATCATTTTCCAGAAATCACCCAAATCCCCATATGTCCATAATAAATACATAAATTCTTCGAAAAAAAAATTCAACCATTCCTCCTCAATTTAAATCCTGTAGTATTTTATTTCCGTTAGGCATATAGTACTCCAAAAGAGAAAAAATTGTCCAAAATAACCTTTATCATTTAATCACCAAACCATTTTCCTATACAAAAGATATCCATTTGATAAAACATAAGTTTCCAAAATCAACTTATTCTTGATCCATATAATAGCAGGTGCCATATTCAGTCTGAAGGGAATAACAACAAACTCATAATGCTCATATCTTGATCGAAAGGCTGTTTTTGGAATATCATCATTCTTCACCCTCACTTGATGATAACCAGAATGAAGATCAATCTTAGAGAAGAATTGATCCCCCCGAAGTTGGTCATATAAGTCATCAATTCTTGGAAGAGAGTATTTTTTCTTCACTTTGATCCCATTCAATTCTCTATTATCACTGCATAGCTGCATCGATCCATCCTTCTTCTTCACAAAGAGAACTGGTGCCCCCCAAGGAGACACACTTGGTCGGATAAACCCATTCCCAAAAATATATTGGAGTTGATTATTTAATTCCTCCAGCTCCACATTTTCCATCCTATAGGGGGTCTTTGACATCTCATGAGATCCAGGTATGAGTTCAATGGATAACTCTACCTCTATTTCTGGGGGAGGTCGGGGTAACTCCTCAGGAAACACGTCAACATATTCCTAGACGATGGGGACATTTTCTAAAAGAATAAATCCTTTGTGAGAAACATATTTAATTTACAAATCTTTTAACAAAAAATAATTTTATGTCTTAAAACTTCATGCTTAGACAATTACATTTTTCAATAATTCCTTCATAATGATTCATAAAAATCTTACTATTAACCAAACACATCCATCAAGAGTGTCGTAACCAAGAGTGCAGCAAGGCCCGTTGTCTTGTACCAGTTCCTGCTTGAGTCTAGCTCAAAGTAGTGTTTTCAGGTTTTACCCCTGTGTACATCTGTTCTAGATCCACCTATACCTTCTCGTATCTGGACAGGGATGTATTTGTTTGATAAACAACTAACTCTATACTCACCAAAATACAAGGAAGTTTTCTTATATTTAAAATTTTCTATAGGGTTATTCTTAAAGTTTTTACATCATAATTACCATAAATAACTAAACTATCCTTTGATTCTAACTATAGAATCCCCCCTTTTTAATACATAACTTTTCATTACATTTTACATACAGAGGATCTTTAAAGTCTAGTGTCTTGGAAATTAGGAACTTAATACATGACGACATAAAACATTCTTCTTAAACACTTGAAAGGATTCTTAATTGTTCATCTGAAGTTCATTACAACATCTCATAACCTGGGAGCATACATCAAAGGAAAGGGTGAGTAGAATGCCCAATAAGGGAAACATGAGAAACATTTTACATGTGAACTTGAGATACATCAATAAAGTCATAATAAATAACTTTAAGGCATGATAAAGAGATAATGAGGCATATTATAATAAAAATAACATGTTTCATAACTTAAAGATGTGGCTACAACATTTAACTTAGAAAATAATTTCTGTATCACCAATGTCCATCCCCAAGGTGTCATTAAAAAATTACCAAGGTTATTCACCAAGGTATAATTATAATGATCATCTATAGAGATTAAGTATTTACCCAATGCATTGGGGCGCTATCAGGGAGCACCCTTAATTTTTATTTATTATCATATGATCCACATATATCATCATAAAAAATTTCATAAATAACCCATATATCATAAAATAAATGGGTTTCATATCATAATCATAACGTTTTAAAAACTTCTTTAAAGACACGATCTTTATGTCACTTTAAACCCACGAAAAAGGAAAGTGGGTTTCATGTATGTAAATCCCAGAATTAAAATAAAACATTTTGATATATATGTGAATACCACTATATAAGAAATATATTTGAGTATTGACTTAATAAAATAAAATAATTTGAGAAAAAGAGAGAGACATTTTGAGACGAAAATTCTTATGCATAACAGCTATGTTACAGGGTTTTAGAAAATATTGAAAAGAGAGAGGACATGGGTCACCCACTAATAAATGATCCATAAAACAGTAGAGGGACAGAATATAAAGGATATAAGAACATGGTAATGAAATTTTAAAGACATACCATATGAAATGAAAAACATGGAAGGAAGACAAAAATAATATTTCTCTTATGAAAATTCGGCAGCCTAACGGCGTCACTTAAAACTTCAAAAAATGAATTGATGAGATCAAATAGGGTATCTACTCATATGAAGATAAATAGGAAAGTATGATGGATATATAGATCATACCCCAACATAATAAAAAGTAACTCGAAAGACTTGACATTAAAATAGAACTTTGAAAATGAGAAGGGTGAAAGAATCCCTTACAAAAATTCGGCAGCCTAACGACGCCATTTAAACATTCATAAAATGAAATGACGAGAGAAAGATGGGGTATCTCATCATATGAACATGAAAGGGACAATAATATGTATATAAAATAACACCCCCAACATAATAACATGGGGATTAAAAGAAATGACACAAACAAGAGTACTTGAAAAGAAATAGAGAGGTGGGATCCCTTACCTTGAAGAGTAACTTCGAAAGCTTGAAGGTCGGGAACTTGGAAGACTTGAGGGAATTTGGAAGGACTCCTTGGGAGGTAAAGAGACCATAACTTTGTTTTGGAGTATTTGGAAATGAAATGAATGAGGGAGAGGCTTGGTATTTATAGGAGAAGTGAGGGGACAAAGCATTAATTGCCAAGGGACACCTCATCGGTGGTATTGGCAAAACCATGGGCTTGCCCATGGTATTTTCCCATGGTATTGGCCACTTGGGAAACCTAATAACTTATATTTCTTTTCATAATTCGATCAGAAATATTTCATAATTATTACATCCTTAATGATGTCATTAAACACCCGAAACTCAAAAACAGTAATTTCACTATTCACCGAAAATTCAATTTTCTCAGAAAAATCCCAAAATTTCACCTTAACCAAATATCAATGCTCTGATTTCAAAAATGAACTCCATTTTTTGAAAATAATTTTCTAAATATTTTTAATTTAATTTTTAATTCAAAAAAACTATTCACTAAAAATTCAACTGTTTCAGAAAAATCTCAAAAATTCACCTTAACCAAATATCGATGCTCTGATTTTAAAAATGAACTCCATTTTATGAAAATAATTTTCTAAATATTTTTAATTTAATTTTTAAATAAAAAACACTATTCACCCGAAAAAACTAATACTTAACCAATAATTTTTGAAACAGTTATTTGCCTATTTTATTGAATCACATTACTTAATCATGGTGACTAAATTATATTAATACTTTCTTTAAGTTAGATTACTAATCCATTTGGTCACATTACTAATCCTAAGCGTAAAATCACTATTCATAATTTACTATTCACAAAAAATAAGTTGATCTTATTAGATTCTAAATTTCATACTGAACACATTTCCAGAAGACCATTTTTTGAAAATCATTACACATCATTAATTATTTAAGGATTACATAAATATTTTAAAATATCCCCTTTTTCCAAAATTCATCAATAATATGCATACTATATTTATCCAGACCTTTGAAAATTCACAAAATTCATCATAAGAAGAAATGACATTTTTTATTTAAATCAAAGGATTACACAAGGCAGCTACGGTCTCTTTACATAACCCCTTATAACACTAGCATAGGACCTAAGAGTAAGGTGTGCTAGGGTGATAGAATCTTGGGGTGGCTTGGCCAACATTTCCCGAGAAGTGATTTCTATCAGATTGAACTTCTCACAAAGGTGATTCTGTTCCGGCTTCACATGATGAAGTTCAGCTTGGGTTTGGTCTAGAGCAAAGCCCAAAGGTTCTACCTCCGTCCCGAGTTCCGTTGGATGGGCTTCGATCGGCCTGAGACTACTAGATGGGGCCATCGAATCTTATTTCTAAATTAATTAATCAAGATCACTTGTATTTATAGACAATAATCGCAACATTTAGTTTCTAACAGTCATATTGACCAATGGTCATATAACAGTTGAAATCCAACAGTCTTATTTTAATTATAGTCATTTTATTAAATGAAATAGTTTTGTTGAGTGTAAAATAAAATGACACACAAAGCTAGGAAACAAAATTTATTCAAAATTTCAGGTTGTCACAATCTTCCCCCTTAAGAAATTGCATCCTCGCAATTTTAAAATTGGGTTTGGAAATTTTGTTGAAAGTCCCACATCAGAAAAAGAGTCACTAAAACTATTACTTTAAAATACATGAAGGGAAGTACAAAGGTCACCCGGGTTAACCCTTACTAGGATTCCATGTAGGAAAACATGGATATGGAAGAAAAACAAAGGGTCAAGTTCTGAGGGAGAGTGATAGAAAACATGATTAGGAGAAAGTTAACCACGAGAAAATCCCAAACTTATGATGTGTGTAAACGGTATTTGATTACCTAGTAGGAAACGTAAACCAACAACGTTTTTGTTTTACGTTCCTTTTCATAATTTTGATGAATTAATTTACTACATTGAATAAAAACATAAGGAAATATACTTACCTTAAAGTAGAGTTTCACCCCTTTATAAGTTTCCACCAAGACTAATCTTTTCTCTAAAAAATGAGCATTCAAAAAGACTTGGTCTCATCAAAATCACAAGAATCATCTTCAAGAGAATCAAATAATCCACAAAATAATAACTATATTTTCCCTTGTCTTTAGTCATCAACTAAAACTAAAAAGGTTAGTACAAGATCATATAATCCCCCCAAAGGATAATCCTTTATAAAAAGAAATATGAATATTAATCTCCAAAATTCAACAAAAGTACCCAAAGTTCCAGAAAGACCATTCAATACACAACCATCCTTAAAATTCTTCAGAATAATCCAAACTAATATTGGAACCCAAAACTCAGAAGGATTTAATCACATAGTCTTCCCCAATAAATCTTAACATTTATCTCTAAATAATATCGACTACTATTAAAGTCTCATACTAAAGTGTAATTAACCTATTCACATATTCTCTATTCTAGGTTCATCATTTTCCAGAAATCACCCAAATCACCATATGCCTATAATAAATACATAAATTCTTACAAAAAAAATTCAACTATTCCTCCTCAATTTAAATCCTCTATTATTTTATTTCCCTTAGGCATATAATAATCCAAAAGAGAAAACATCATCCAAAATAACCTTTATCATTTAATCACCAAATCATTTTCCTATAAAAAGGATATACATTTGATAAAACATAAGTTTCCAAAACAAACATATTCTTGATCCATAAAATAGCAGGCGCCATAGTCAGTCCAATGGGAATAACAACAAACTCATAATGCCCATATCTTGATCGAAAGGCAATTTTTGTAATATCATCATTCTTCACCCTCGCTTGATGATAACAAGAACGAAGATCAATCTTAGAGAATAATTGAGCCCCATGAAGTTAGTCAAATAAGTCATCAATTCTTGGAAGAGAGTATTTTTTCTTCACTGTGATCCCATTCAATTCTCTATAATCACTGCATAGCTGCATCGATCCATCCTTCTTCTTCCCAAAGAGAACTGGTGCTCCCCAAGGAGACACACTTGGTTGGATAAACCCATTCTCCAAAAGATCTTGGATTTGTTTCTTTAATTTATCTAGCTCCACATTTTCCATCCTATAGGGGGTATTTGACATCAGATGAGATCCAGGTATGAGTTCAATGGATAAATCTACCTCTATTTCTGGGGGAGGTCTGGGTAACTCCTCAGGAAACACGTCAACATATTCCTAGATGATGGGGACATTTTCTAAAAGAATAAATCCTTCGTGAGAAACTTATTTCATTTACAAATCTTTTAACTAAAAGGGATTTTATGTATTAAAACTTCATGCTTAGACAATTACATTTTTCTATAATTCCTTCATAATGATTCATAAAAAGCTTGTGATTAACCAAAGATATCCCCCAGGAGTGTTGTAACCAAGAGTGCAGAAAGGCCCATTTTCGTGTACCAGTTCCCACTTGAGTCTAGACCAAAGCCCTGTTTTCGAGTTTTACCCCTATGTACATCTGTACCAGAGCCACCTCTACCTACTCGTATCTAGACATGGATGTATTTGTTTGATAAAGCACTAACTCTATACTCACCAAAATACCAGGAAGTTTTCCTATATTTAAACTTTTCTATAGGGTTTTTACTAAAGTTTTCACTGCCTAATTTTCATAAATAACTAAACTATTCTTGGATACCAACTATAACATCCCACCTTTTTAATACATAACTTTTCATTACATTTTACATACAGAGGATCTTTAAAGTCTAGTGTCTTGGAAATCAGGAACTTAATACATGACGACATAAAACATTCTTCTTAATCACTTGAAAGGATTATTCATTGTTCACCCAAATTTCACTACAGCATCTCCTAACCTAGGGGCATACATCAAAGGAAAGGGTGAGTAGAAGTCCCAATAAGGGAAACAAAAGAAACATTTTACATGTGAACTTGAGATACATCAATAAAGCCATGATAAATAACTTTAAGGCATGATAAAGAGATCATGAGAAATATAATAATAAAAATAATGTGTTTCATAACTTGAAGATGTGGCTACAACATTTAACTTATAAAATCATTTCCGTATCACCAAGGTCCATCCCTAAGGTGTCATTAAAAAATTACCAAGGTTATCCACCAAGGTATTGTTAAAATGATCATCTCTAGAGATTAAGTCTTTAACCAATGCATTGGAGCGCTATCAGGGTGCACCCTTAATTTTTCTTTATTATCATGTGAGCCACATATATCAGCATCAAACATTTCATAAATAACCCATATATCATAAAAGAAATGGGTTTCATTTTATAATCATAACGTTTTAAAAACTGCTTTAAAGACATGATCTTTATGTCACTTTAAACCCACAGAAAAGGAAAGTGGGTTTCATGTATGTAAATACCAGAATTAAAATATAAAATTTTGATATATATGTGAATACCCATATATAATAAAGAGCTTTTATTATTCAATTAATAAAATAAAATAATTTGAGAAAAAGAGAGAGACATTTAGAGACGAAAATTCTGTAGCATAATGGCTATGTTACAGGGTTTTAGAAAATATTGAAAAGAGAGGGGACATGGGTCACCCACTCATAAATGATACATAAAATAGTATAGGGAAAAAATATAAAGGATATAAGAACATGGTAATTAAATTTTAAATACATACCATATGAAATGAAAAACATGGAAGGAAGACAAAAATAATATTTCTCTTATGAAAATTCGAGAGCCTAACGACGTCACTTAAAACTTCAAAAAATGAACTGATGAGATAAAATAGGGTCTCACCTAATATGAACATAAATAGGAAAATATTATGGATATATAGATCATAACCTAACATAAGAAAAAGTAACTCTAAAGACTTGACATTAAAATAGAACTTTGAAAATGAGAAGGGTGAAAGAATCCCTTGCAAAAATTCGGCAGCCTAACAACGCCATTTAAACATTCATAAAATGAAATGATGAGAGAAAGAGGGGATATATCATCATATGAAAATGAAAAGGACACTAATATCAATATAAAAGAACACCCCCAACATAAGAACATGGGGCTTAAAAGAAATGACATAAACTAGAGTACTTGAAAAGAAAAAGAGAGGTAGGATCCCTTACCTTGAAGAGTAACTTCGAAAGCTTGAAGGTCGGGACCTTGGAAGACTTGAGGGCACCTTGGGAGGACTCCTTGGGAGGTAAAGAGACCAGAAATTCATTGGGGAGGATTTGGAAATGAAATTATTGAGGGATAGGCTTGGTATTTATAGGAGAAGTGAGGGGAAAAAACATTAATTGCCAAGGGACACCTCATCGATGGAATTGGCAAAACCATGGGATTTCCCATGGTATTTTCCCATTGTATTGGCCACTTGGGACACCTCATACCTTATCTTACTATTCAAAAGTCGACCAGAAATATTTCATAATTATTACATCCTTAATGATGTCATTAAACACTAGAAACTCAAAAACTGTAATTTCACTATTCACAGAAAATTCAATTTTCTCAAAAAAATCCCAAAATTTCACCTTAACCAAATGAAATAGTTTTGTTGAGTATAAAATAAAATAACACACAAAGTTAGGAAACAAAATTTATTCAAAATTTCGGGTCGTTACAATGTGTTTCTGGAAAATATGTACCTAGGGGTAATAAAACCAAAAAAGGTGTATTGGGATTGACTCAAGAATTACCTGGTACATGAGAGTGCCCTTACTTCACACCTAGTTATACACTCCTCGGGGATATTCTTCGGTTAATTCAATTTTTTTTATTAACCATCATGAAGGATTTGAATAGATGATAACCATGAATAACGTAGGATAAACCTAAGGTGAAATATATTTTTATTTTTTTCATAACTTAGATATCCTATAAATGATTCTTCATAACTATGTGATTTCCCACTATGATTTCTATTTCTCATATTATGATTTCTAGTTTCAGTCAATATCTGGAACTAGAAGGAACCATGTTAACATTAAATGTGATAGACAATGCATTGATGGGAAACCAAATGGAATGATAACCAGGGTAAATGATATTGGTATTATACTTATATATGATTAATAACTTTCACCTTAACGAACTCTTAGACACACAAAATAATAGAATCATTGAGTTTGATAAGATCTCAGGTGGTGAGACATTTGAGGAAAGAATATTTAGTTTCCTATATGTTAAGAACGTGAGATGAAACACATAATTGAATGTCTTTAATGAAAAGTAAGATATTTTGGGTGTAGAAAATAAGGTCACAAAGTATGTAATTACTGATGAAAAATGAAAATTTCAGTTAATGTAGTGGATGAGAATAATTATCTCCCTAAGTTATTATCAACAGTTGAATGTTTTAAATGTATAAAGTATGAGAATTATAAAAATTGATGTTCTTAGGGGGAAATATCATAAATAGAATTGGAAATTTTGTATGAGTAGTAACTATATTGCTGATGATAAAGAGACTACAAATGACAGATGAAAGGAAGTAGGTATTAAAGAATAAGATGATGAATCCTAGTTAATGGTTTAAGAATGAAGTGGAATGATTAATGTATTTTTTTATTCAAGAATTATGTTATAGGAGTATTTTATTATTGAAATTATGTTAATAAGAATTATGAAATGTATATGGATTATACTACAATACTATTTATTTAATTATTTGATAGAATATTTTGAATGGTTCCGATGAATAGGAAAAGTGATTAAGTAGAAAGTTGATATTTTTGGAAAAAACATGCTTGAGGGAAGATAAAAGGAATATAAAAAAAATTAAAAATTCCCTCTTTCACTATAAGAGTGTCTCGAGGTAGGTTATCAACTGGATTAAATATTTTATCTTCTATAGAAAAAACATCTCTAGAAATATGAAAGTGCATTTGATCAACCAATTGGGAATTAAATAAGGGGACTCGACTTTCAATTTTCTTGGTGTTCCTATTTTATAGGGTAGACTAAGAACCACTAATTTCACAAAAATTTGGGACAAGTCAAAATGATTTTGACCTCCTAGAAAGGGAAATCTCTCTCAATGGTAGGAAGAGTATTCCTTGTGAAGCACACAATTATATGTAATTTTTTTTATTCTTTTATGGTTTATAAATGTACCACTATTTTCTCAGGTACATCAATATTATAATTAAATTTTTTGTTTGGAGTGGCTTAATTTTTTAAAGAAAATTCAACACAATAAAATGGAAGCAATGTTGTGGACCACATTCATTAGGTGGACTTAGAATTAAAACCTTGTAAGTTTCAATAAATACCTAAAAAATCATTTTATATATAGATTTATCAGTGAAAAATGTAAATCTATTAGCTTACTTATAGATAGGTTATTGAAAAAATTTAAATTGAGAATAATAAACTATTTAACATCTTCAGTTTGGATAGATTTTAAGAATATTTTTTTAGTATTGCCTCTAACTCACACTGGATTGTTAATGAAAACTCTGGCCTGAATTTCTAGTTTAACAATTGGATAAGGATGCCTCTGGTGGACCTTATCAATGATGATGACCATGATTTTGATATCAACACCACTATTAATGACCAGATGAATAATTTGGAAAATATTCTAGAGGATGTCTAGAAAACTATGATGAACTAATATTTTATTAACTAGGAGTATATTTTGATATGGGAACTAGAAAATAATGGTAGGATCACTAATTTTTTTTATAAAATATCAATATTGGGAAGGGTCATTGTTGGATCAATATATTCATCAATAAATGGGTGAATCCCTTTGGATTTGCACTATTTTAGAGGATTTATTTTGACAAGCTTCTAATTTTTGACCATCTTCAGTCTTTCAGTATTCATTTATGCTTGAGATATAGCCTCTATCTTAAAAAAAGGGATATAAATCATATTTTTTTTAAGATTTTGGATTGAACTGTCATTTTGGAAGATAATATTTGATCTATTTGAGGTATTCCCACTACAATTAGGCTCGATTCAGGATCAGGTTAATGCCTACGGCAATCTTCAACTCTCTACACAAATCATAAATCTATTAATAGTGTCTATTTTAGATATTTTTTATTTTATCTGGTCCAATAGAAACAAGTAATGACATGGAAAAACAATAAGAAACATTCAAACTACCTTGAATCAAATTATGGAGTATGTCTAGAATGATAATGCTATAAAAAATGGTTACTGTAATAATTATATCAACGATTTTTATGTTCTAAAATGCTTGGATGTTACAGTTAACTTTTTTTCTCTTAAAGGAACATTGTAAGTTATATAGAATAATTATTTAATTAGATATATCAAGTGAAATACTGACGGTGCTTCAAGAGGAAATCTTGGTCCCACTGGCTATGGTGAAGTCTTCAGATATCATAAGGGGATGATCTTGGGTTTCCTTTTTGGTTCATGTGGATTGGATTTATCTATTGAAGTAGAGATTCTTAGGTTGATCAAAGTGGTTGAAGTGAAAAAACAAATATTATGGAACAATTTATGGTTCAAATGTGATTCAACCACCGTTTTCAAGCTGTTATAACTTGTAATATTCACTTATCTTGGAAGGTGATAGACCAATGGATGAAATGTTTGGATACCCTCTCAATCATGAAATATATCATTACTCATATTTTTTGGGAAGCAAAATATCTTTCTGATGGTCTTAAAAATAAATGGTTAAACTATTGGAATATTATATATTATATAGTTCTACTCAGGGACATGACATCCCTATTTCAAATAGAATTTTGTAAAATAGCATTCTTCAGACTATTGTAACCTTTTTTTTTGTTTCAATAAAAGTAGTATAATAGTAATTTTAGTTTTAAGGTGATCAAGGTATTCCTATATTTAGTTGGTGAAATTAAGAGATACATTATGTTGTTTGGGGAATATATTGTTAAGTTGTTTTTGTAAATTTTGTGCCCATCCTTCTAAATTTTTGTACTTTGAATTTGGACATACCTATTTTGGATAAGTCTTAAGGTTAAATACTTATAGAATAGATTAAGTTAAAATTTGGATATTATTATTTTAGTTTAAATTATGATTTATCATATTGGATAACCTATGCTAACCATTTTGGTTTTGATAAATATTTTGAGGAAAAATGAATGAATTTTGGATCTTAAAATTAACTAAAAGTTATTAAGGCATGAAAAATTCATCTATAATATCCATCTCATGGTGTAAGAAATGAATTGGAAATAGATTAAAGCACAAAAAGATGATATTATGCTTATGACATGGAATTAAATCAATTAATTTTTTTCTCAATTTATAAATCTAGATAGTGAAATAATCCCTAGGCTTTAGGAAAAGGACCTTGAAATAAAAACATTATCTGTTTACTTTTCTTATTGAGAAATCAAGTGTATTATAACCAATCACAGATTTATGGTTTTGTGATTGTTAACTTTCTCTCGACCATGTTAACAATCACTCTCTATCAGTCCTTAAGAGTTATATTTTTTTCCATATACATGTTTTTACTTCCCACTAATTTTATCCAATTCAGAAACCTAGTTTTGTGGCGACTTATACATTTCTCTTTCCCTCTCTTTAAGAAGAAGTTTTTTAACCCTTTTTACAATACGATTTTTCAATAAAGTGGTTTTCAAATTTTAAAACCTTGGTTACCAATCCCAAGTTCAAATTGTGAGGATGAAATTTATTTAGGGGGGGATGTAGCACCCTAATATTTTAAAAGGAAAGACTATATTCTATAAAATACATGATACACAACACCTAGATTAAATTAAAAATGAAATGTTTTTATTTAAATTTGATCATTATAAACTAACCATTAAATTAGTGGGAATGAATATTATTAAATGAATTATAAAATGTATAATTTTACTATTCATTTATAATGTATTAATTAATGCTTTGTAAATATGAAATTTATTTTTATCAATGTCATTTTATTCTTTAAAAAATATATTTTCTTCAAAAATGGTTTTTATTTATTTTTATAAGTGACTATTATAATTAATATATATAAATTTTATAAAATTTATTTTAAAAAATCAATTTAATTTTTTTATTCAGTATGAAATAATTATCTTAGGATTATTTTTTGATAATTTTCAAAAAATATTAATTTTTAGTAAATAATAAAAAATACCATCACCAAAGTAAGTAATTTTTATTAATGAGAGATAAAATGAAAAAAACAAAATCAATGAGGCCTAAAGTAGTGGAGGAAAAGTCCATTTGTCTATAAAAAATCAACACACTCAGGGGGTAGGGATTGAAGATTAGAATAAATAATAACAATGTTACTATGATTTCCTTTTGAAGTAAGGAAATCTATAACATAATTAACTTCTCGCCAGGTATGGCTCAGAATTTCTTGACCAATGTGGATGTTGCATCTTCAAATGAGAAAAAATGGACCATAGGGTGTCATAACTTTCTTGAATAGTTTTCAAAATAACTAAGGAGTTTGTTTAAATTTTAGAAATAGTAATATTAGTGGAAATACAAATCTCCAGACCATTAAGTAAAAAATTAGACTCTTCTATAGGAGAGTCTACTCGACCATAGAAGATGATAAAAGAAATGACTGCTGAACCTTTGGATTCATAGAAAAAACTTCCCCCTATCATGATTCTAGGATTGTAGGAGACATTAATATTGAGTTTGAATATCTTTCTAGGGGGTTTATAACCTACTCATATTCCCACCAGATCCACCCTCTATGAATAATTTACAATTGAACTACCATTCATGACCATATTCATTGAATGGGATTTGTCCTAATTCGTCATGAGAGAACCCAAATCAACTGCAATACATAGAGACCAAATTTTCATGGATAAACAAGATATTAAAGTGACTTCCACCCATTATTTGTTTCTATCATTTCCAATTCACCAATATCTTGCAGAAATAAAAATATCCCTCCCCATACACTTTAGGTTGTTATCCTCCACCCCATGGAATAAATATTGAATAATCTTGTTTCAATTTCACTCCAGTAGATCAATTCCAATGAGATACCCAAATCCACTCCACATATCCCTTTTCCATTCACTATAAAAAAATAGGCGATCAACTATTTCCTATTTGGAGTTCCTATAAAGGAAAACTTTGGACACAATATTGATTTCTTTTTTGTTTGATCACCTTGTTTGTTGGGATAACATGATGCTAAATGAACCAAACAAGGAAGTTGAATTTGATCAGGATTTAATTTCACCATATAAGATTTCCCACTCCCACTTTATGAACAGCTGGGTTGGATGATTGATACTCCTTGGATGAGAAGTTCCCCGATGAAGTATCTTTGAACACAAGTTTTTCAGGATTTGAAGTGAGTTGAATGTTTTTGATGGTTTCACATTGCTATAGGTTGAGAGTGGCATGGATGAATGTCAGAAAAGAAGAATTTTGAGAAATGGTGATGTTAGGTGTGGGATATTATAGAAAACCAAGGTATATACCCACTTATTTTTCTTTCTAGTAGCTAATCTCACCACACCCCACAATCCACATGGACAAATGTTGGAGCTTCGATAGATGCCCACACAACAAATGAAAAAATTTGTAGAACATTCATTTCATTCTACCCTAGTAAGCTCCATAATTCCCCATTATAAATCTTCCCAATATAGATCACCCCTCCATAACTTCCCATGCTAGTTTTTCTTGAAGAATATGGCTAGTATCAATCACAGTTCTAAGGCCAATGCCTCCCATCTCAACAAGCTTGGCCATTTTGGCCCAAGATTCCCATTGGTAGTGACTATCCATATGAGCATCCCAAATAATGGATTTCATGATTATTTAAATATTATTAACCACCATTTTTAGTGCTTTTATAATGGAGTGAAGATGAATCCGATTGAAAGTAAGAACACAATTAACTAGTATAATACCTCCTCCAATGGATATGAAGTGAATCTTATAGTTATTGATACATTCGATGATTTTGTCAATAGAGCTCTTGTAATTGTGAATGTGAAGGATTCTAGGAGAAATTAAAGCCCCCAGATAGTCTATAGGAAAATAATTTTTTTTAATTCATATCATTTCGTCAATTATTTTGGCTTGGTGATCCTAACAAATGTTAGAAATATAAACACCAATCTTCTCATATTTTATGAATTGTCCACTAAATTTCCAATATTTATTTATAAAATTTATGATTACTAGAATATATATCATGGTTATACTAATGAATATAATGATTTCATCTACAAAAAGGAGATAGGATATTCCAAGGTAATGAATCCTGTATCTTAAAGTGTAACATCCCGGTTCCAGAAGCCACCCAGAGGCGCCCCGTACCCAGTTGATCACATGGCCTCAAGCGTATTTCCCCGAATGCCATAGGCTGCTGACTAGCAGCAAGGGCCTTGGGTGTGATAGTGGGGAAAATATGCCCTCATTGGCAGAGTACACAATAGAAGAGAAACAAACAAACAATAGCGGAAGTAGTAAACAATCCACACACAAGTGAACAATGGAAGGATAAATGATAAAAAGTTAGAGCATATACATATAAAATAATGTAGGAAAGAAGCCAAACAAGTCACCATGCTGAATACAAATAGTACTATACTAAAAATAAACAAAGAAAACAGATAACAGTTCCTCTGCATTGCAAGCCTAAGCTTGGTCCCGTGCTCTCCAGCTCCACAACAATTCATGTACCTGAAGAAAAAGGGCGCTTTCCCTTATCTATACCTGCAGCAATATAATCTGTTTGGGCCCAAAATCATGGCCCAAACAGGGTGTGAGACTAAATGTCAGTAGGCAACCACCATGAGATATGTGCCTAACAGTCAGTGAATATATGGCGGTAAAAGTACAGAAAGTAGTAAACATGAAGTACTCAACAGTAAACAATCTACAGTTTCAAGAATTTAATTCACAAACAAGTAATAAGATACTCAGTAAACTAGAAACAAATAGGTAACCCTCTGGGTAGTTCTCACAGCCTGTCCCCTATGGTTCAACCAACAAGCACTAGCAACCCTCTGGGAGGCACACACAATCTCACCCCTCTGGTTAAGCAAATGTATAGACTCTTTGGGGAAGCACTCACCGTCAATTCCCCCTATAGTCTCATATCATACTAAAGGTGATCTGGGGAAGAAATCAATGTCTCATTACCCCTATGGCCCATTTTTAGGAACTACATACACTTCGAGTAAGCACTCAACATCAATTCCCCCTGTGGTCTCGCATCGTAAAATTATAAAGACTCTCTGGAGAAGCCCTTACATCCATTCTCCCTGTGGTCTATTACACTGGGTTCTCATGACCCTGTGTAAGTAAAATATGTATATCATGCGTAACGGCCAAAGTAAACCTCAAGAACTACTTGGATAGCATTCTATGTCATTTAAGCATATTAGAACTATAGTCATACTATCCTACAATACTAGGCATGGAAAGTAAACAACATCCAAATGGAAAACCAGACCCAAAAGTCTAGACAGGCAAAGCATGCATGGAAAAAAATTCTAAAGCATAAAAATTAACCCTATTCACATTCAGTATCCTTTACTATTGCATATAAGCAAGAAGGAAAACAATATAGCTAAAATAGTAAACACGCAATACCCCGTTCAAGGGTATTGGTGGAATTTGCAAAAAATATTCAATTAATTTCAACAGAAAGGCACAAACCACCCACATCTAGGTTAGGAGATCAATATACTTTAACCACGAGGCTTGAATCTCCTTAGAACTCCATATATATGAGAAAAATTCTAAAACTTTCAACCCATGATAACTTGGAAAAGAAGAGAAAACATGAAACGAGGTTCCAGCAGAAGACAAAAATCACCGATGCGATTCCAACGCAATCAATGGTGTTCAATTCTGAGAATGGATAGAGGCTCAGGGGTTCATCAAAGAACCAAGGCCTTACGGGTTCTCTCGAATGAACGAGACCTAAAAGAAGATGGTTCTGTCCGTTAGACGCGACCTCGGTGCATTTAATGAAAAAAAAACAAAATATAGGGTGTGTACTTTTGGAGTTCATGGTGTGTACTTACTATTTTTATACCCCTCTTTAGGCAGCCTCCACGTCATCGCACACGACCGTCTGTGTGGCCATGACATGGCCAGCACACGACCTCCTATGGAAATGAAGTACACGGTGTGTACTCATAAATTACACGACATGTACTTCGAAAATTTCCAAAATTTTCTCTTTTTCTCAAAAAAGACCAGAAAAGGAAAAACATACCTAAAAAGAAGATCCGGGTTCTTAAAAACTTCCCCCCTTAAAGAAATTCATCCCTGAATTTCCCTGGCACAACATAGAAGAAGAAACCCTGAACAGCTCCGGCCACTGTGATCGTACATCGGCCTCCCTCTCCCAAGTCTCGTACTGCACCCACCCATGCTGCCATAACACTTGTACCAGAAGAATAGATGAGCCACAGAGAACCTTCGTACTTCAATCAACAATCTGAATAGGATGCTCCTCAAACAATGCATCCACCTCCAGCTCAACCTCCTCAGGTTGAAAAACATGATATGGGTCTGAAAAGTAACATGAGAGTTGAGAGACGTGAAAAACATCATGCATAGCTCGGTACCTATGAGGTAACTGAAACCAATAGGCTACCGGCCCAACTCTCTCCAACACCTCAAACGACCCGACATACCTCGGTGAAAGATTACCCTGTCTCTTAATCCTCTCATGTCCCAACCTCGGTGTGACATGTAGAAAAACCTGATCCCTGACCTCAAACTCCCGAGGTCATCTCCGATGATCAGCATAAGACTTCTGTCGAGACTGTGCAGTAGCCATCCTATTCCGAATCAACTCTATCTGCTCTGTGGTCTCCTGAACAAGATGAGGTCCTATTAAAGCTGCCTCTCCTGCCTCCAGCCAACATAAGGGTGATCAACATAGCCTACTATACAAAGCCTCATAAGGTTCCATCTGAATAGTTGCTTGAAAACTATTGTTGTAGGAAAACTCCACAATAGGTATATGCTTCTAACAAGAACCTCCAAAATCCAGAATGCATGCTCGGAGCATGTCCTCAAGCACCTGAATCATATGCTCAGATTGGCCATCTGTCTGGGGGTGGTAATCTGTACTCAAAAGTACCTATATACCCAAAGTCTTCTAAAACCCTTTCCAGAACCAAGAAGTAAAACAGGCATCCCTATCTAAAACAATGGAGTGTGGAACTCCATGAAGACATACAATCTATCAGATGTACAACCGCCCCATCTCATCAACACTGAAGGTCTCCTTGATCGGAAAGAAGTGAGAAACCTTCGTGAGTCTATCAATGAAAACCCAAACTGCATCATTCCCTCAAGCAAAACTTAGTAAACCAGTCACAAAGTCTATCACGACATCATTCCAATTCCACTCAGGAATGGGTAACTGCTGTAAACGACCTACTTATTGCTGATGCTCCGTCTTCACCTACTGACAAGTAGAACACCTCACGAAGAAACCAACAACATATCTCTTCATACCTGGCCACCAATACTGGCAGTGTAGATCATGATACATCTTGGTGACGCCAGAATGAAATGCCCAAACTGAGGAATAAAATTCCCGCATCAGCTCCTCGTGTATATCTATTGGCACCCATACGCGTCCTTGGAAATGCAAGATTTCATCCTCACCTATGGTCCACCCAGGAATAGGGTCCTCTCCTGACACACTTTATTATAGGACTAGGCCTTCAGAATCTGATAGCTACCTCATTTGTACTCGATCAAAAAGGGTAGTGTTAATAGCTACAGAAGATAGAAAATTCTGCCCCTTTCTATCGTGCACCTCCAAATGCATGTCAGAGAATAGAGTCATAAGCTGCCACTCACTACTGGTCTCTCGAACTTCCTGTATCTGAGTCCTTCTGCTCAACGCATCAGCCACTGTGTTGCCTTTCCCAGGCGTATAGGAAAGCTCGAAGTCGAAGGACTTTAGGTACTCAACCCACCTCCGCTGTCTCAAATTCGAATCACGTTGAGTGAAAATGTACTTGAGACTTTTTTGGTCAGTGAAAACCACAAAATTATCTCCCATAAGATAATTTCTCCAATAGAATAAGGCATGGACAATAGCTTCCAACTCCAGATCGTGCGTCGGGTAATTCCTCTCATGTGGCCTCAACTGCCGAGACCCATACGCAACGACTCCATCACCCTGCAAAAGCACAGCTCCCAGCCTGATACCTGAAGCATCATAATAAACAGTATATATTTTTCCCAGATCTATAAAGACTAGTATCAGTTCTAAAGTCAACCTCCCTTTAAGCTCTTGAAAGGCTGACTCACAAGAATCTGACCATAAGAACTTCACACCCTTCTTGGTTAGACCTGTCAGTGGTGCTACTAAGCATGAAAAGTTTTGTATAAAACACCTGTAGTATCCAGACATCCATATAAAACTTCGCACCTCAAAGAAGTTCTTTGGTTTCTCCCAGGAAACTACAACTCTCACTTTCTCTGGGTCTACTGATACTCCCGTCTCTAAAATAATGTGACACAGGAAGTGAATCTGGTCCATCAAAAAGTGGAATTTTGTGATCTTATCATATAACTGATGCTCTCTCAGTGTACTTAAAATGATCTCAAGATGTGTGGCATGGTTGTGTCGAGTGTGAGAGTACACCAAGATATCTTCCACAAAGACCACCATGAAAGAATCCAAGTATGGATGGAACACTCGGTTCATCAGTGCCATGAAAATTGATGGCGTGGTCGTGAGACCGAACGATATAACCGTATACTCGTATAGACCATACTTACTCCGAAAGGCTGTAAGAGGTATATCTGATGGTATAATGTGCAAATGATGGTAACCAGACCTTAAGTTGATCTTCGAGAACACTCGGGCTCCTCGAAGCTGATTAAAGAGATCATCAATCCTGGGAAAGGGATATCTGTTCTTGACCGTCAACTGGTTCAGTTTCTGATAATCCACACAAATCCTAAGGGTACTGTTTTCCTTCTTTGTAAATAGGACATGCAAATCCCTAGTAGAAGTATTGGGTTGGATGAAACCCTTTTCCTACAACACCTCCAACTGATTATTGAGCTCCTGCAACTCAGGTGTAACCATTCTATAAGGAGGAATGGACACCGGTGCCGCTCCTGGAACAAGCTCAATAGAAAATTCTACCTCATGATCTAGAGGAAAAATTGAAAAGTCCTCTGGAAGGACATCTCTGAAATGATCCACCACTGAAGGAAAGTCTAACTGTGAAGTCCCCTAGTCATATAGATAAAGACTAGAAATCTGGACTGTAACTGCTCCCAACCCATGATGCTCTGGACCCACTCTACTCACCTGGACATCCCACTCTCCCTTATTAAGAAAAGATCCACACTCTAGTGATATAAAACTCACCCTACAATGATAACAGTCGATGAATACCTGGAAGGGAACTAGCCAGTACATTATAAGAATGACATCATAGCCTGTCATCTCTAAGACATAGAGATCCTAAAGGAAGTGACACCCACCAACCTCCAGAGGGCACTCCATGCACTGGCATACACTAGCCGTTATAGTCCCCTACAGAGTGTCTAGCATCAAGACATAAGCAGAAGAAAGGATACAGAGCCCAAGGATCTCCACGATAGCAACAAATATAAAGCTATGCGTAGCACCAGTATCAAAAAGAGCTGAAGATAAAACCGAGGCAACTAGGATCGTATCTCGAACTATTAAGGGGCTAGGATCCTGCTCCTAATGGGTCTGCTCCACTGAAAAAGTCTGGCCAAATCCATGACCCTGTGACCCTGCCTGAATACTCTGAGATGATCCACCCTGTTGTCGCTGGTGTCCTGGTGACTGACCACCGTGACTGTGACCTCCACCTCAGCCTGAATGGTCGAAATAACTCCAGTTCCTAGACTGGTGAGAAACTGGAGGTGCTGCTTCTGTATGAGGAGTCATAGATGAACCCCTGTCACTAGATGCTGGTGAAAATATTTGAAAGAAACTCTAAAGGTGTCCCAAATTTCTGCAAGATCGGCACTCCACTAGGTTTTTCTAGCACTGTGGCCTCGTATTCCTACTTTTCCCACACTAGTAGCACACCACCTGGCTACCAGAAGATGCATCCCGCCTACTCAGATCTCCCCATGTAGTCTCCCTACGGCACTTCTGGCTATCATCTAGTAGAGTACTAACTCTAGATGTCAAGCCGCCCTAAATCACAACCCCTAATTCCCTCAGACTCCATTACGTGATCAGTGCTTGGTTGATGATGGAAGTAATGAAAGTCAACCTGAAGATATTCACTTTAGAGAGGATGTCCTGTCTGAGGCCATCCTCGAACTTCCTTGCCAGGAATAACCCATATCCTCCCAGGAAGGGTGTGAAACACTAAAGCTTAGTGAAATGAGAGAAATACTCCATAACCGATAGGGTACCCTGCTCAAGGCTTATAAACTCATGGGCTCGGTCGGCCCTCAGGGTCTTCCGATAGAAGTAGTTATAAAAGACGCGCTGGAACTCCTCCTAAGACATAACCTACGGATGAACCACCTGTGAGATTACATCCCACAATCTCTTGGTAGAATCCCATAGCATATAGGTATCAATATTGACTCTCATCTCTAGAGGTGTCTCCAGATTCTCAAAGATTGTCAGTATGGCTTCTAGCCATGACTCTACAGTCTGAGGTCCACCTTCCCCGGAAAAAGAGGGCGGATGCTGCTACTAGAAGACCCACGTCAAATCATCCATTTATGGGGTAGGCGGTGGCACACCCTGAAAGGTTTGCATCATCCTCATGAAGCCTTCCCTAAACTGTGCATCGGTATTGGTAACTGGTATAACTGCTGGTGCCAAGACTGACACAACAGGAGGATCTACTGGAAGTCCCTGATCAGCCATGTCCGGTGTCTGATCACTGCCTGGAAACTGACGTAAAACCGAAGGGAATCTCGGTGGCATGACTCTACAAGGTCAAACACACACCATAGATTCAAGATTATCAATGACATAAGACTGGAATGAAAAGAAAGGAATAGAAGAAGGAAATCATTCAAGTTCTGCAAAACATGACTACACGACGTGTACTTTTCCTACACGGCGTGTTCCCTTAAGTTATTCACATGGGCGTGTACTTAAGCTAAAAACTGGTCTTGTAACACCCCAAATACATGGCGTTTTGTCAAAACACACGACATGTACTTAAATCCTCTTCCCTACTCAAGTACTTCTACACGATCAAGCCACACGAATCTCTTAAGACAAGACTATACGGTGTGTTTAGGGCAGACATGACATGTACTAAACAAGCTTCACCTGGCCTGTTTTGTTAGCGACACAATGAGACACATGGTTCATACTACACGATGTGTTCTTGACAGACAAGGCATGTACGTGAAGGGATAACACCGACCCGTGTTTGTTTGTGACATGGATGGGTACCTGGGTCCAAATACACGATGTGTTTAGATGGCACACGTTGTGTATTAGACACGACTCGACCAACTTGTGTTGTTAGTGAAATGGGTGGGATTGGGGTCGACACAACACGATGTGTAGGTAAGATACACGATGTGGTCACTCCAGATTTTCCCATCCCGTGTCTCTACTCACACGACCTACGACACGGTCAGAGACTACACGGCGTGTACATAGAGTACATGGCGTGTACTTAAGAAAAACTGTTTCTTCCCAAAGTTAAGAACGCATGGCATGTAATTAACATTACACGGCATGTATTCTGGGTTTATCCAAACATTAAGCCTCAGAAACTACTCCAAAACTCAGAAAAACACTGAAACAAACATTAAAAGTGCCAAATTCCGATCCATGAGGGTCCATACTCACCACGAATCAAAGTTTGGCATCTTATAATAGTTATATCAAGGAAAAAAAGCAATGATCCACCAAATTCTAGTCCATGAGGACCCATAACACCTCAAGAACCAAGGTTTTGCGTTCATTTAATCTAATCTCTACTCAAACAATACCCTATCAAACAACATCTATTTCTATCAGGGAAACTATCACAACAACATGTATATTTTTACACATCATCTATCAAAACAACATGCAATCACTAATGCATCCTAGATGGCATGGAAAAAATGCATGACATGTGATTTATAGCAAGTGCCTATATGATGCATGAGATGGAATACCCTCATCTCATCGGGTTGCGATAGAAATAGAACCTCAATAACATCAACAATAATAGCACAAATCATGTGAATCACTCAAGGTGAAATCAAATCAACTGTAAAATTACAAACCAGTAAAATTTCAATAAACGAGGTTGTATGGCTTTTCCCTATACACAGGTTAGCTACTCCTGGGAAAAAATTATTACCAAGTACATATTCCTTCATATCCCTGGCTAAAGGCTCCAAACATTAAGTCAAGAGAAAAGAAACCCCATTGAAACAACTTTGTAATATCCTAGTTCTGAAAGCCACCCAGAGGCTCCCCATACCCAGTTGGTCACATGGAATTAAGCGCATTTCCCCGAATGCCAGAGGCTGCTGAGTAGCAGCGAGGGCCTTGGGTGTGATAGTGGGGAAACTATTACCTCATTGGCAGAGTACACAGTGGAAGAGAAACAAACTAACAATAGCAGAAGTAGTAAAAAATCCATACACAAGTGAAAAACGGAAGCCTAAATGATAAACAGCTGGAGCACATACATATAAAATAATGTAGGAAAGCAGCCAAACAAGTCACCTTGCTGAATAAAAATAGTACTAAAACAAAAATAAACAAGGAAAATAGATAATAGCTCCTCTGTATCACAATCCTATGCTTGGTCCCGTGCTCTCCAGATCCACAACAAGTCAAGTACCTGAAGAAGAAGGGCACTAGCCCTTATCTATACCTGCAGAAATATAATCTGTTTGGGCCAAAAAGCATGGACCAAATAGGGTGTGAGACTAAATCCCATTAGGTAACCAACACGAGAAATGTGCCTAACAGTTAGTGAATATATGGCAGTAAAAGTACAAAAAGTAGTAAATAGGAAGTACTCAACAGTAAACAATCCACAATTTTAAGCATTTAATTCACAAACAAGTAATCAGCTACTCAAGCAATTAGAAAGAAATAGGTAACCCTCTTGGTAGTTCTCATAGCCTGGCCCCTATGGTTCAACCAACAGGCACCATAAAACCTCTGGGAGGAACACACAGTCTCACTCCTCTGGTTCAGCTAAAGTATAGACTCTCTGGGGAATCACTCACCGTCAATTCCCCCTATAGTCTTGTATCATACTAAAGGTGCTCTGGGGAAACACTCAACGTCTCATTCCCCCTGTGGCCCATGTCGAGGAACTACACACACTCTGAGGAAGCACTCAACTTCAACCCCCCCTATGGTCTCACATCGTAAAATTATAAAGACTCTTTGGAGAAGCCCTTACATTCATTCTCCATTTGTTCTACGACACTAGGTTCTCACAGCCCTGTGTAAGTCAAATAAGTATAGCGCATATAACAGCCAAATTAAACCTTAAGAACTACTTGTCTAGAATTCTATATCATATCATCACATTAGAACTACATTCATACCATCCTACAATACTAGGCATGAAAAGTAAACAGAATCCAAAAGGAAAACTAGACCCAACGGTCCAGACAGGAAAAGAATGCATGGAAAACAATTCTAAAGCATAATAATTTACCGAATTCACATTCAATGTAAAGGCACAAACCAACTACCTTGGGGTTAGGATATCAATATACTTGAACCACGAGGATTGAATCACCTTATAATGTCATAGATCTAAGAAAATTTCTAAAACTTTCAGCCCATGATAACTTGAAAAAGAAGAGAAAACATGAAACAAGTTTCTATCAGAAGAGAGAACTCACCGATGCGATTCCAATGCAATCAACAGTGTTCAATTCAGTGGATGGACGGAGGCTCGGGGGTTCGTTGAAGATCCGTGGATGTACGGGTTCTCTTGGATGAATGATACCTAAAAGATGATGGTTCTATCCATCAGACGTGACCCCGGTGCGTTTAATGAAAAAAAAAATACACGGCGTGTACTTTTGGAGTACACGACATGTACTTACTATTTCCATACCCCGCTTTAGTCGGCCTCCACGTCACCCCACATGACCATGTGTGTGGCCATGACATAGCTAGCACACGGCCTCCTACGGCAACGAAGTACACGACATGTACTCATAAAGTACACGACATATACTTTGAAAATTTCTAGATTTTCCTCTTTTTCTCAAAAACGACCAGAAAAGGAAAAACATACTTGAAAAGAAGATCTAGGTTCTTATATAAAGGGAGGATATTTATATATTTAATAAAACTGTACAACAATTTTCTAATGGAATATTGTTCCATAGTAAATATACTTGTAAAAAGAGGATCTACCTATCTTAGACTTTTCAATGATTTGAAAAAACCACATTTATTTCTCATATTATTAACTGAAAACTAGGGTGGTATGAAGCACCTTAAGAATAGGTCATACATCCATATAGATTATCCCATACATGATATTACCTTTATAATAAATCCCCACTTATGTCTATTATATGTATTTTAAATGTTTATTATATTAGAAATTTTGAAACTAGAAGTCTTCCTATTAATATATCCAAAAATTTATTAGGATAGAGAAGTGGAATCTTGGGTGGAACTCCATTTGACAAAGCTTTGCTATTCTTCTGAAATCTATTCTTGAAGATGAACTGATATCCTCCTATTGATCGCACTAGAAAGTAAATTTTATGGAATTTTACACATACATATTGGTCTATAATGTTTAATGGAAGAAGGATTTGTCACCATTGTAATAAAATTTAAATTTGCTGCACAAGCCACCTGAGATAAACAACATTCATGAAAAAAATAACGAATGACATCCATGAGCCCTTTATAACAAGATACAATGAGGCCACATAGAAGGATCCTAGAAACCCATCTGGTTTTGGAGAACTCTCTTGGTTGAGAGTGGTCACCACATCCTAGATCTAACCCTCATATGGAATTCTCTAAATCCCCAAGTTCACAACCTCCAACACCATAATAGGAATAACATCACATAAAATGGATTAACCCCTTGGATAACCCTCCTACAAGGATGAGTTTATAAATGAAAGTAATGTTTTGAAGTGATTCTCCCCCATTATTCACACCAAATTATAGTCATTGGGGGAAAGAACCATCCTCTAAGTAGATATTGGTAGAAACCACCCGCTTTCTCTCTTTGATCGAATATTGAAAAAATACCTTGTTTCTATCTCCAACCTTAAACTAGTTCTGTTTGGATTTATCATGAGAATTTTTTTCATTTTCTAGTACCATTATAGATAGTTTATGTTTTCTATCAACAGGATAATTGAACAAATCAACATTCCATCAAAATTTAAGGATGGATTCAAATCATTCAGTCTTGGGTTCCAAAGCCTCTAAATCTTGGATGCTCGAAGGATGGTTTTTGATCTAGGATTGAAGATCGTCTTTAAGATGCATAATATTTTTATGAAATTTGAACCACTATATGTCATGTATAGGTTTACTCCAGGATGTATACACTACATGATGATATTCTAGATCCAAATTAAAAAGATTTAAGAATTAGAACTTGAAACTGGTATCAACAGGAGGCATAAAACAAACTAGAAGTAGAGAGTGGTTTGAAAAATCATAAACCTGGTGAGTGACACTAGAATTAGGGAAATTAGATATGTAATGTTGGTTGGAAAAGTAGTGGTCAATCCCACACCATGTAAGTATACCTCCATTTTGATAATTACACAAAGTAAAATTATCCTTGAGAAATCCCAATTCCCAAAAACCTTTTCAAGGAAAAAATGAAAAGAAATCATGTATGTACTTACAAGGATATAACCCTATTACCTTTTTCTCATACATATCCATGATAAAATTGAATTTTCCTCCTATCAACCAGTCCAAGTTTTCCAGATTAAATTCTTCATGGTCATGCCACAATTGATCTCTATCCCTCAAATCACATTTAGCATAAACGAAGGAGATGAAATACATATCATTTACATTGCTAACCTTCACTGGGATATACCACTTAGACACCACCATAATATCAATTGATAATTAATTATTCGAAAACATATATATATGATGATTTTTTGGGTCACTAGTCATAAAGTTACATAAAACCATCTAGTGAGTGAAACAAAAAATTTTAGAGTGAGACTATTTAGGTTAAAACACTATGATGATAAAAAAAATTCACTCAAACTGTTAATTAGATTGGAAATCCATTTTCACCCAGGAAACAAGGCCATGTTCATTCCAATAATGGAGGAGATGATTAAAAAAGGTTATTTCTGGTTTTAGAAACTAGAATTTCAAGGGTTTTAGACTATTTAGAGGGATAAGATGAAACCCGCTTAGAATTGGATCTGGTAAAAACTCCACTGGTCCTTGAAGTAGGGGATGGAGAAGGAAGATATTCATCCTATTTAACATGTGATAAATAAGTATAAGAATTCATGATGTAGATATGAGAATTGGATAAGATTACAGGACCATATAAGTGGCTAAACTATACGCATCATTCTAAACATGTGAAAATGAACTGAGCCATCCTGAAGAGGATTTAGAAGACCTCCCCAAAGGACCTAGCCCATTGAAGAGGAGAGCACAAGGTATAGAGTCTGGAGGGATGAAGTCCTTACCAATAAACTATATACTATCAAGATGTTTAGACTTGACTAAAATCTATCTAACCTAAGGGGTGAGAAACATACTTAGCTTAAAAGGAACCACATCCATGCATATGTTTAAATTGGAAGGAGTTGAGATGTCAGAAAGGGAAATAAAACCGTGAATGGTGGAAGGAGACTATGAAGGGAGAGAGGAGGGGGTAATGATGATGCTAGATGTGTTTATCATCAATGGAACTGTCTTGTCTGTATAGGAATATTCAACAATTGATGTTGATGAATACTCACCACTGAATGAGGAACCCAACTACCGCTTATCTACAAGATTCACCCACTGTATTATGTAGATTGACACAACATGATTTTGGAAATCAAAATATGAGTGGAATAAGGGAACATTAAGATAGAAGAGGGATTTCCACCATTCTGATATACCTTTGACTCGAACCAGGAGTTGGGACCAGGGTGTCTGAGAGTGATCCATAGTGATAAGATTTCAGAAGTTTGAGGTTTTTTGAATTCCCAGAATCTATTATTTTTCATTGAGAAAATACCATAGTGAGTCCCTTATCCTTTTAAGAAAGGAAATATTATGGAAAGGTAGTGCGAGTCTATGTAAAACAACCCAAACCACCACGGTGGGGATTCTTGGTTGTGATGAACCTCTATAGACCATAAAAAGGGATAAGTTCCAAAGGCTGATAGATCTAGGGTTGAGGGACCATGCGCTGATGAAATATATGATGGAGGTAATAATGATTCAAAAAGGCCTATGATTGATAATAGAAAAAAATCTATAGTCTCCAAAGAATATGATTCTATGAATTCTTGGATCATCGATAGAGATAGATTATCGACATGAAATATGTAACATCTGGGGTTTTCCCAAAGGTACAGACTATTTGTTTTTGGTTTCCATTATTTTTTGGCTCTAATAATTATTACTAATAAAGTCAATGAGGTCTTAGGTGTGTTTGAGGCTTGTTTTGAGCTAGGATCCTTGAAATTTAATGAGGTAAATTGGGCCACATGGTTAGTAGAAACCATGCATCCCAGACCACATGGTTTCCTTAAACTGTGCGGTTGCAGACAACGGATACCTGAGGGATGCATGATTTTTATGTAGCCATGTGACACAAGGTGCATAATAGTGTGGTGTTTCATAATTTTAGGGTAGATAAGTTTCATACGGTTTTCACATGGTTAAGTAAACTGTGCGCCTAACCATATTGAGTACCCATTGGAAGCAAATAAAGGTGCATGGTTGACGCATGATTTGGAAAACCATGTGGCCAAACTGTGTGCCCTTGTAATTGAGGGTGAAATTAAATTTCCCCCTATTTAATTCTTTTAAGCCCATTTTTTTCTTTTCTCTCCTCCTTTAACGGTTACTTCTCCTCATCCTACATGTGAGCTACTCCCTTCTTTTAACTAGGTATCCAAATAACTACTTTGTTCATCATACTTTTCTCTTAAAGTTAGATCCATTATAAATCTAGGTGTTAGATCTTTAATCCTATACCTTATATTTCAATTTCTTCATTCCATCTATTGTTCTATCTTAGTGCAGGTTCATTTTCCCCATTTTCAGGGCATTTGACAATTTTTTTGATTTCTATCAACCTAGATTTAATCAAAGGCCAAGGTTGGATGAGGGAAGAGATAATAGGATAAGGTAGGTGGTTTATGACCTTTCCCCTCATTTTATTTCATTATATATAATGTGTCGTGAGCCAGAACTTTCTAGTGACACCTGTAATTTGTCAAATTAAATTAAATTGAATGCCTTACCTAGCCTTAGGTGAACCAAGCTAATGGAGAATCAACCCCTTGGATTGATAACCTTGTCTTGTTCTACCCTAATGGGAGAGATACACCTTAGAGTCCTATTTCCCCTTTGTTATAATACGTTCTATCACCCACTTGAGGTGTATTGTCACATAATTAATGCCTTGAGCCAATTTTTTAGTTGAATTCATGGTTGAAGCATGAGTTAGATCCCATAACTCATTCCATAAATAATATGGATGAACTATGTTAGTCAAGCGTGTATGCATTTGCCCCTTGTTCCATGAATGGTTTCTTAATTGAGTTCCTTGAACAATATGAAAATTATGATATAAATTCCTGAATTATATTAAATGGGCCCTCTTTCTAGGATTGTTTACAAATTCCATTATTGTTTAATGCTTTCTCTTTAGTGTCAAGGGTGAAAAAGTGGTTTTAAATTAAGGAATCCTTGGAATGACTCTCAAACCTTCTTTTTTAAATTGTTATTGTTTTGTAAACATGATGGGGGGACACCAACTATTCCAAGGATGGACTTTCCATGCATTCTACATTTTACCTCCAGATAAGTGACACCGATTCCATAGGGGAGACCCATAGGAAGGGATCGATAACCGAATGGTTTTACCATGACATGAGAGAGACTTTGGACCCTATGTGTGATACCATGTATAGAATCAAAGGCTAGTTTTTGAAATTCATCACACCATGCCTAGAGAAAAACTTGGGACTTCATTCTTGGGTTGCCTTGGATGAACTCTTTAGGAATTGGACTTTTATTGATCCCCTAGATCAATACATAGAATTACCTTAGGATAGACATGGATGGGATCAGGGTGACTTACTATATTCTATATAGTATTTACTTAAATTGAATCAAAGGGTAGATAAATGTTTTCAAATGAGATATTATCCCTTGGATTTGGAAACATAGGTATGTTTCCTCCAAGACCAATCATAAGTTTGGGGAAAAGTACACCTTCCCTCATATTATCCCACTCACAATAACTTTTTAAGATACCTTGGTTCAGAGTCAACTACTTAGACCAAAGTAGGTAAATTGGATAGGTGTCCAGGTGGAACCTAGTCCAATTTATTTAATTGACTACTTATTTTTTCATTTACTTATTATGGAACATTGTTCATTTGATATTGCACGAAATTGATTGTCCTAGATACCGTGGTTGGAGGCCTACTGAGATTGTATCTCATATATGCTTGGAAAAATTTGGTACCCAAGTAGAAATTACGGTTATAGGTATTGATAAAGGTAAGTATCCAGCTTCCAATTCTTTATTGTCAAACCTAGATAGAGTTTGGGAGTATAGGACCGAGCCACGAGATGCCAAAAATAGAAATTTTTGGACTTTTTGTATATTTTTTAGCATGTGGTATATTCTTATATACCTTAAGACCTTTATGTTTATTTTTGTTAGGAAACATGACATATCAACCTCATTACCTGTATCTGGTTATTACGCAACTTCCACATATTTGTTAGTTCGATTGCATTTTTTATTTTTCCTTTTATTGTTATGCTGCCATATATTCTTATTTATGATTCCGATAATTATTATCATTATCTACTTATGTGATCAATCTTATATATGAGTCGATAGTATCCCCATATAAACACCCTAGGCCATCACTTTTAGTTGGTAGCTTCTGGAATTCAGGGAGGCGTGCTTGAGGTCTTGTGGCGACCCTCTCAGGGCATCATTAGGTGGAATCTGGGGCGAGATGATAAAAAGTGGTATAAACGGTTCTTTTCCTTTTTTATCACTATTTGGGATTTATATAAAAGAATAGGACTTTAGAATTTGATCTTGATCCTGTGATTGGGAGTAGCTACACCATGTATAGGGGAAAACTAAATTTCCTAGGATGGGTAAATGGTGCCATTGCTTGCATTGTTACAATTTCATGGATTTCACCATAGGGTGAAACACTTTCTTTCAATTTTTAAAATGTTGATGGGATGTTTATGATTTAAGACTAATGAAATTAGTTAATATTAGAATATTTATTCATACTAGGCATCATAGGATCTAAAATTACATGAAGTATGCCATGCCATATTTACTTTCAGCATGCATTGCCTGTTTTTCTTGTGATTTCTATACGTACCTTATTTTTTATGCCTTTAAGTGATTGGTTTTTGTATATATATACAGTAATGTTTTTATATTTCATTATAGAATTAAGAAAAAATAATTGACACTTAAATTATCTACCTTAACCTAACAGTGTTTTCCTACATAGGTTAAAGAAGATGCCTTAAACAGCCAATTGTGGAACATTGAGGCATGGAATATCTGGAACATGGACTAGAACATTTTTTTGGTTAGGATTAAATTGAAAAATACATCAATTTTATAAGGTGTATGGGAACATATAAATTGGAATATAGGGATTCATATAAATCAACCAGTTAAAGGAAACTGGAATACATAAATGAATTAAAATGGTTAGCTTATATGAGATTCTGACCCTGACCCGACCTGGTGGTGGGAAGTAGGCCATGTCTCCAATGTTTCTTCTATGACTCGTATTGATCACCTAGACCTAGATCCTAATGTAGGCTAAGGGTTGTATCATGATTATCAAGGGGCCATGTACCTATCATTATTTATTACTTTCCCTATTTGTTATAAATCCTATTTGAGGTATGAACTTGGAATTTTATAGACATTCCACTGTGAATACCTCATGTTGTATACCAGGAAAGTGGTGATGAGAATATTACTAAGGTGGTGGGACCTAAGACACCCATGATACCTTCTATAGTTCCACTCAAGGCACCTCATACTAAGCTTCCACTGGGTATTGACACTCAGTTATGGGACAAATTATTTTACTTCATTCATTCAGTTTAGGGTGCTCCTCGACCTACCCCTTCTATGGAAGAGAAAACCCTAGAGTTATAGTAGTAGAATTCTCCCACCTTTTTGGGGGATGGTGGAACTCATGTTGATGAATTATGGTTGGTGGCTATGTAGTCTATCTTCAATCATATCGAGATGAATCCATAGGGGAGGTTCAATCTTGAGACCTATATACTACAAGATTCCACCAAGCATTAGTGGGACATTCTGAATCAGGCTGGTCAACATTAGAGTGTGGTTTCGGTGAACTTATTAATAGCCTTATTCATCTAATTCTTCCATTAGAATCTGAGAAAAACCACTTTTAAAAATTCATGCACCTTAAATAAGGTGACAAGTCAATTATGGAATACTCAACTCACTTCACCAAGTTATAGATTTTTACCAGTGATTAGATGTCTACTGTGAGGTGATTCAAGTAAAACTTGAATATTCCATTCGCTCAAAGGTGGAAATATTTAGGATAACCACCATTTCATAAATATTGAACTAGGACCAAATCACTGAGTAGAACATGAGGGAATCAAGTGATGTAAATAAGGACTGTTCAGCTTCCTGGAAGAGTAGTGGTTTATCCAGTGGCAAGAAGTGATGCTTTGAGGGTACATACGGGGGTGGTACTAGCTAGGGGGAAAACTCCGAAAGTTATGTGGTGTGTCACTAGTGTGGAAATCCAGGCTATAAAAATACATAGTGTATGAGGAACTCAATCGAGTGTCGATATTATGGAAGAATGGGGCACCTTCAGCGCTTTTGTAGATATTTTCATCTAGTGCCTAGTGAGTGGATTTATATTCTAGCACCACCTTCAAGTGTAGGATCAATGAATCCTTATAATACTGGAATATGGTCTTCTACAGGACATTCAGGCTAAGTAGATTGTCACTGCCAAGGAATTCAGGATTCAAAGTACCATAAATAGTAGAGTGGACCTACTTAGGTTACTTTGGAACCATATTAGGGCCATGATTCAGGCCATATTTATGTTGTGCAGCCAATGGGAGAGGATCAACTTCCAAGGCGATCTACAATTAAAGGTAATATCCTAGTAGTGTCTATTCTATTATCTACCTTGTTTTATATAGGCGAATCACACTTTTTTCTATCTAATGAAAATATGGGATGTTTGGGCCTAGTGATAGAGTATTGCGGTGGTGTTATGACCCTTGACATGCTGTTATGAGTTCGAGTAGAGGGTATATTCCATTCAAGGAGTTTCCCATTGAAATAGGTAGGTATCATTTCCTACAGACTTTCTTCATCCTCGAGATGACAAGATTCAACTTTATTCTTGGTATGGGTTGGATTATTCCTTATCAAGACCAGGTGGATTTCTATTAATGTTGGATCCCTTTCACATCACCCAAGGTAAACATGTATATTCATAAGGGTGAATGAGACTTATAGGAGAGTTGAGCTGGACTCAAGTGATCTGGCCTAGGAGGATTAATAACCAAGTTGGATAGTATCTTTATGAATTATTAAGGAATGCAAGTTGTAGATTTCCCTGCTATGTTGGATCGTTTCAGGGATGCCTTCCCAGACAATTTATCCATTTTACCTAATGTGAGAGAGATTAAGTTCACCATCAAGCTTGTGCCAGGTGCAACACCAGTGTCCCTTATAATAGGATGACATAAATAAATATCTAAGATATTAATAAGTTGATTAAATTATTAGAGTTTATGGGTTTTATTCAACCTAGCACACTTCCTTGGGGTTCACCAGTTCTCTTCGCTAAGAAGAAGGATAGTACCACTGGATTATGAGTGGATTACAACTGATTGAACTAGGTTATGGTAAATAAAAGTTATTCACTTCCTTGCATATACGACCTCTTCGACTAGCTTTAAGGTGATAAATTTCTCTCCAATATCTATTTGAGGCCAGGATACCATCATGTTCATGTGAGTCCATCATACATACCACATATAACTATTTAGAGAAGATATAGTTTGTATGAGTATCTGGTCATGCTTTTCTACTTGATAAACACATCGAAAGTCTTCATGGATCTAATATATTGGGTTTTCCACCCATATCTCGATTCCTTCTTGGTATTCTTCATAGATGAAATCTTAATTTATTTTCTCACTAGACATGACTATTAAAATCATCTCGAGATCATGCTGAGTACACTAAGAGAGAACCATCTATATGAGAAGCTTATTAAATTCCACTTTTGTATCATCAATGTTCACTTCTTGGGTCATATAATATCCAAATAAGGCATATCTGTTGATATAGGGTGCAGTTTTGATATAGGGTGATCGGGTTGTAGAGTATGAGTCTCACTAACTAAGGCCTCATGAGCTAAATTACCCTATTCATGACCTCAAGCTACCAGCCACAGTTCATGATCTTCGATGTTGGAGGAATTATCTATTGGGTGAGAAGTTTGTTGTTTACATGGACCATAAAAGTATCAAATATATCTCTACTCCATGAGACTTGAATATGAGGCAGTATAGGTGGGTGGAATACCTACAGTATTTTGAATTTGAGCTTGATTAAACACCCAAAAGGGTAATGTTGTAGCTAATTCCTTGAGCTAAATGACTCATACACAAGCCATCAAGGATTCCAGTAATGAGTGGAAGATGATGGATTTTTTTGGTTTGTATCTAGATATTCAGGAAAAATGTGGGAAACCAATCTTAGTAGCTCTAGCAGTGACATCTTCCCTTCTGGAGTAGGTCCAAATGATGTAGTTATCCAATTTATAGGGCCTCATTTTGAGGGATAACTTCACAAGAGAGAACCCACCTTCTAGTTGGGTTGTTGATGGTAGTGAATCTTTACTCTTGCTTGTCTATGTATGGGTGCCTTCAGATATATGGGTAGAGTTGGTGAGGGAATCACATCCCTCTATTTGGGAAGTCAATACTAGGATTACTAAGATGTATATAGATATTCATCGTCATTATTGATGGCTAGGTATGAAGAGGTAGATAATAGGTTTCATCACTTTGTGCCCCAGTTATCAATAGGTCAAGGTAGATCACCAGCATCCTAATTAAATTATACAACCTTTATCTATCACTGAGTGGAAATGTAATGACATCATAATGGATTTTGTGATAGGATTTCCAAGATCCACTCAAGGTAGTGATGTGGTATGGGGGATCATCGATAAGATAACAAAGGTTTCACACTTCATACCGATCGAGGAGTCCTTATATATTTATGAGATAGGAATTATTTACATCTATGATATGGTGAGACTTTATAGTGTTCCCCATTATATCATTTCAAACTGAGACACCTAGTTCACATCATGGTTTTGTAAAGGGTTATAGAAGGTGCTGGGTTCACAGGTGATCTTGAGTACAACATATCACCCTCATTCTGATGGGAATTCCAAGTGGACGATACAAGTGTTAAAGGATATTATATGGTGAATCATACTTGATTTTGGAGGTTTTTGGGAAAAAATATTCCTTTTGTTGAGTTCTCCTACAAAAAAATATTTCAGGAAACAATTCAGATGGCTCTTTCTAAGGCCCACTATGATAGACCATGTTGTTCACCTCTATGTTGGTTAGAGGTAGGTGATACAATTCTATTGGGTCCTCATATCATTTATGATACTTCAAATAAAGTCCAACTGATTTAGAATCATATGGATACCACTCATTCTAGGAAGAAGTCATATACCAATCATCACTGCAAACCTCTAGAGTTTAAGGTGGGATATCAAGTCTTTATACATGTATCAACTTGATTGGTTCATAGATGAATTCAGTGATAGGGAAAGTTATCAACTTAATATATCAGTTCTTTTGAGATCATGGAGATAGTCATAATGGTAGCCTATTTTTTGCAGCTACCTTAGAGGTACCCTTATATGCATGATTTATTCCACATAATACAACTTTTATAGTATCATCACGACCCATATCATTCATTTAACCCATAAGATATTGAGTTATAGGAGGATGCATCCTTCAAGGAGCATCCGATACGTATCGTTGATTAGAGAATAAAGATTCTATGAGGCAAGTCAGTTCCTATGGTCTGGGTGCTATGAAAAAATGGATGCATATTGGATGAGACCTAGGAAAGGGATGCTGATGTACACGAAAATTATATATAACTATTATATGATGATATTTTACCACCCTCATAATGGAAACTTGGTGATGAGTTGTCTTAAGGAGGGGAGGTTGTAATGTCCCGGATTTTCTCAATGGTATTGACCATTTTTTGGTTTCAATTTATTGTTTTGGTCCTAATTACAATTACTAATGAAGTTAAGGAGGTCTTAGGTGTGTCTAGGGGTCATTCAGAGCTTAGTTCCCTGAAATTGATGGAGGTAAACTGGTTGCATGGTTAATAGAAACCATGCATCCCATACTGCACGGTTTTTCTAAAATGTACAGTTGCAAATACTGGAGACCTGGGGGTTGCACAGTTTTTCTAAAATATTGTGACTCCAGGTGCATGAACATGTGGTGTTTCAGACATTTGGGATAGAGTGGTTTCGTATGGATTGCACATGTTTAAGGAGATAGTTCACCTAATTAAGTAGAGTGTCCCTTTGAGACAGATATTGGTGCACAATTGGCACATTGTTTTTCCAATCGTGCGGTCAAATTCTACGCCCATTAAATTGAGGTTGAAATTAAAAAATTTCCCCTATTTAATTTTCTAAACCCCTTTTATTTAATTATCCTCCTCTAGTGGTTTCTTCTCCTCCTCTTATGCAAAAGATCCTCCCTTCTTCTACCTAGGGGTCCAGATAACTACTCTTTTCTTCATCTGTTTCTCTCGCCGTTGGATCCATTGGAAATCTAGAGGTGAGATCTTTAATCCACTCCATTCTATTTCAATTTATTCATTTCATCTATTTCAAGATCATTTCCCCCTTTTTTCTGTCATTTGTTGATGTCTTCAATTTCTACCAACCTTTCTTGAATAAAAGGCCGAGGCTGGATGAGGGAAGCTCTAAGAAGATAAGTTAGGTGGTCTATATCCTTTCCCATCATTTTATTACATTATATAATATGCACTATTTTTATGAAAGATAAACCTTTTTGGATTCACATCTAATTTTTTAAAATTAAATTAAAATGAATCTCTTACCTAGATTTTTGCGACCCAAGCTATTAGGAAATCAACCCCTTTGGTTGACCGCCCTATCTTGTTCCACCACAATGGGAGAGATATAACTTAAAGGATTATTTTCAATTTGTTATAAATTGTAATAACACCCCCTTGAGGTGTATTGTCACATAATTAATGCCTTGAGCCTATTTTTTAGTTGAATTCATGGTTGAACCATGAGTTGGACCCCACAACTCATTCCATAAATGTGATGGATGACTTAAGTGAGTTGGTCAAGTTCATATGCCATTTTACCTTGTACCATGAATGGTTTCTTAATTGAGTTTCTTGAACAATATTCCAATTATGATATAAATTTTTAAATTAGATGAAATGGGTCCTATTGATAGAGTTGTTTATAAATGTCTTTATTATTTAATACTTTCACTTTAGGGATGAGAGTGAAACAAGGGGTTCTGACTTAAGGACTACTTGGATGAACTCTCATTCCTTCTTGTATGAATTTTTAATTCTTTTTAAACATTCTAGGGGCAACACTAGCTACGTCTAGGATGGGATCACTGTGCATTTTCCATTTTTCCTCCAGACGAGTGATGCTAGTTCCCTAGGGGAGACACCTTGGATGGGATCGATGGAACAATGGTTATTCCATTCCATGAGAGATACTCAAGCCCCTATGTGAAATATCAGGTATAAAATCAAAGGATGGTTTTTCACATTTATCACACCATGTTTGGATCAAAACTTGGGGCATCATTCTTAGGTCCCCGTAGACGGAATCCTTAGGAATTTCAATTTTGTTGACCCCCTAGAGAAATACATGGAATTACCTTGGGATAGCCATGGATGGGCTTAGTGCGACTCACTATATTATATAAAGAGGTTTTACTTAAATTGAATCAACAGGTAAATACATGTTTTCAAATGAGATATGATCCCCTGGATATGGAAATGTGGGGACATGTCCTCTAAGCCTAGTCAAAAGTTTGGGGATAATCCCCATTACATAAAATTATCCCAATCAATTTACCTTTGTAGGATCCCTTGGTTTAGACTAACCAGCTTATGACGAAGTTGATAAATTAGGTAGGTATCAAGGTGGAACCCAACCAAATGTTTTTAGTTGATTAATTTAGTTTTTCATTTACTTGTTATGGAACACTGTTCATTTTATATTGCACAAAATGGTTTGGCCTTGACATCATGGGTGGAAGCCTATTGATATTGTGTCTTTCACCATACTTGGGCATACTTTGGTACCAAAAAATACTTTATGGTTATAGGTATTGATAAAGGTAAGTAACCAGCTTCCAATGCTTGATTGTCATATCCAGATTGGGGTTTTGGAGTCGATGGCCGATCCTATGCTCGGGATGCTAGACATAGTAGTTTTTTTTTGTTGTAAATATTTTTATCATGTAGTATATTGTTGTATCCCCTATCCCCTGAATATTTATTTTTATTAGGATACATGACATATCATCATAATAACTTGTATCTGGTTATTACTCAGATTCTTCTTAGTTCTTATTTAGCTTTCTTGTTTTATTTTTCCTTTTATTGTTTCACTTCCATATGATCTTATTTATATTTTTGCTACTTATTATTGTTATCGAGTACTATTATCACTTTGATATACGAGGTAATAGTCTCCCCATGGGAACACCCTAGGCCCAAACAATAATTCTGTAGCCTCTGGCATTCTGGGAGGTGCACTTGAGGTCTTGTGGCCACCATCTTGGTGAACCATTAGGTGTAATCTAGGGAGGGATGATACAAAATCTCTCCACAAGACTAAATTTTTGAATATATTCCACCTCATAGATGTATGAGGCTAGGAATATGTGGATATGGGACCCCTCCACTTAGTTGGACCGAATCTATGATAAAGATAATTCTGGGAATTATGGGCGGAGGGATGACTACAAGGGGGAGAGGGTGAAAGAAGGATTGATTTGAAATCTAAAATATTTATCTTTGTCATGGTAATTTATTTTTAGTTTTTAGTGAATAAATAATAACATTAAATTCTTACACAATGTTTATGCAGTAATTATTCAATTAATGGAAAAATAAAATAAATGACATTGAAAATATTAAAAGTAATATAATTTGAATTAATCAATACAATCCATGAATTTTATTTATGAATATAAAAAATTATGGATGTTTTAAAAGATTTTGTTCTAGGTTATCTTGTTTTATTTATATTATTAAAGTCAAATCAATGAATACTATCAAAATTGATAATAATGATATTTTATGAATATAAAATTTTATTAAAATATTTTAAAATAATAAAAATATAAAATAAGTAAAAAGGGGATAAGATATTGTTGAAAATGTCCCCCATTATTAATTTATAGGCCTTTTGGAATAATTTGGATATGAAATATTCTTATTATATTTTTTTTAAGAAATTCCAAGAACTTCCCTCAACTCAATTATAAAAGGGAACCTCCTCCCTTACTTCTTCACACCATTTTGGACATATTTATTGACTAAAATATAACCATTACTATTATGAACATATTTAGACAATTTCTTAAGGTTATTGACCTTCCAAAATAGAAACCCTAGGTCCCTTAAGAATAAATCCAAAGGATTCCACCAAAGAAGAGGTAATCATCTTTATCGACTCTTTAAAATTTATTTATTATTCCACCACCTATTCATATGTTTTACCCATAATAAAATTAAAACTATAGTATAATAATATATTTATATGTTATTAATATTATGGGAACACCATATACCATATTTTTTCCATCCTAAGAAAAAAACATCACTCATGCGTACATACGACTTATCTTCTCTACGTAGTTGTGTAATTCATTTTTCATCACCACTTTAATTATATGTTTATAAATATAGATATAATGAGTATGTATAATATATATTTCATAATGATTATTTTTAAGGTTAATTATTCTTTACCTTTCTTTTGTTCCATCCATCAAAAAATGAAAACAACGCTTATGTGTAAGTATGTCCTACCATCTCCATGAACAATGAAATTTATTTTTCTATCTCTAACATTTATGGATTATTATATATATATATATAATGAACATATATGATATTTATATCATATTTAACATTTTTTATATGATATAACCATGATAAATGTGAAATGACCAAAACTACCAAACCAAAACAAACATGAAAAACGAAGCGATTTTTGCTCAAAACAAAGATTTTAAAAGAGTTGTTAATAAATGGAAGATAAAATATTATATATGCTATGATAAATATGGGTATGGTTCTATAATAAATCTATAATAAATATATATTTATTATATAGTAGGTTTGAACACGTTTGATGGAATTTGAACCAGAGGTAAGGGCTTTTCACCTCAATTTCACTCATGAGAGACATATTCCATATTCACCAATTATTTATTTATTTTTCTGTATATACTGAATTTTTGATATATAATATCATAAATATATTTTTATTAATCATATTTAAACTTTAATATGAAGTTATTTATTTCATGGGTCATATGATTCGAAATAAACCCAAGTGGAATGTGTTTATTTCACAATCTCCTCATTATTTAGGATTGTTTATTTTTAAATACCAGCTAAGGAATACTTATATTCTATGTTAATTTTTTCTATTTTTTTTCAAAAATGTTTTAATATTTTTTAATGATTTATTGAATTCATTTTTACCCTTTTATTACTTTTTTCAAAATGTTTTAAAATAACTCTTCTTGTTGTTTTCTGAATATGATTTTTTTACTTAAAAAAGTGTAAAAGGAATATTTTTTTAACTTATTAACATGAAAATATTTTCCCACCTTTTTGAATAATATTTTATTTGAACATTCCTTTCAATTTTATTTTTAATAAAATGTTTTGTTTTATATGTGTTTAATTTTTTTTTTGAAAATAAGTGATTTAAATGTGAAAATGTGTTTTCATCAAAAGTTTTCCAATGATATTTTTAAATTATTTTTTTCTATTTCATCATAATTTGTTTAAATTTTATGATTTAGTGTGGTTATTATATTATGGTACCATATAATATATTTTATTTGATAGTTTATGTATAGTTTGATTAGAGACGTTCTATTTAAATATAGTTTACCATATTAATTTAGACCGGTTATGGTATTTTTTATTGATTTGGGTAAATATAAATATTTCATATGCTTGTTTTATTATGATTATTCATGTTGATTATGCTTCACCCATTTCATATAAGGAATGTGTTGGACTTATTAAGTTAGGGGTAGGGCCTTCTATAGCCCCTCGATGCATCAATAGGTCTAATGAGACAAACTAGTTATGGTTTTAGATGAGGCCTTATCCATTTATGTAAGATTTCTTGGAACAAGGCCTTGATGGTATGTTTACAATGTCCAAAATTATACATTTCCCTCATTATGAGAATAATTATTGACATCCATGTGATTATTCAATTATATATAATATCCATAGAAAAAGTTTTAATCTCATGTGATTATTTATATGGAATTATTTGATCATTATTTATTACTTCCATTTTATTATTATTGTTCAAGTTATTGATTAAATGATATGAAATTTCAATTATTTACCTTTCTATATTGATTTTGTTTTATTTATTCATAATATCTTCCATTTTACACATATCGTTACCAAGTATTAGATCTCACCCCTTTCTTATGTTTTCATTCTTTAAGATGTTAAGAAGTGTATTAAGATTGATATACAAGGATATGTTAAATCAAATAATGGTTTACTCAAATATAATACTCTGTTGTATAAAATGTTTTCAATTATAATGTGAAATTCAAGTATATATATAGTTCAACATGACTACTAAACTATTCAGTCCTTTAAGATGCAATTCCGTGAATTAGAGAGCTATATGAGGCTCACTTGTTATTGGTTTGTAATGGAACCACCCATCCTTGGTTTATAATGGAACCACCTATCATCATAAAAAATTCTAAATAACCATAACATAATCATAATACATGAAATATTTAATTTCCATCATCATAAACATCATGATCATCATCATCATCATTGAAAATAAAAGGACCATAGGCCAAGTACATAGCTGAATGAGGAGAATACATGGGTCTAAAATTATGAAGTCTAAGGGAATCACGACAAATAATATTCATCCCTTACAAGGTAAATGAACCCAAACTATAGAAGCAAGACACCACTACACCTTGAGTTTCCTGAGAATCCAAAAAAACCATGGCTTTGTTTCCTTCATTCCAAGTGTGAAAGATGTACATGATGTTGTTGATGAACCTCTTTCACTTACATAAATAGTAGAAAATGGTCCATAAAGTGTCACAAAGTCTAATAAAGTAATTATGAAGAATTTTGGAGTTCGTGTCAACTGTAGCTTGAATGATGTTGTTCTGATCACATAATTCATGACCCATAAGCATCAACTTAGCTTCGGCCTGAAGGGATTCATAATTCAAAATTAAATAAGTGAAGGAAAAAATAACTGAACCCCTGGAGTTTTGAACAAGGCCACCACCCCACATGATCCCCATGCTGAAAGATCCATCAGTTTTGAGTTTGTACCCATTATGGTGAGGGTACTATTAGATCCAATGTTCCTAAGAATTTTTAGGGGGTAAGATGGTATAATAATTGGTTTAAAGAAGGATCATGAAAGAAGGGTCCTCATTACAGTTCTTGAAAATTTGAGAGAAATCAATCAGCAAACATTTTGTTCTGGAGATGAGAGCCAACCGAGAGCATAATAAACCTTCATACCAGGCTTTGTTCTTGAATTTATATATACAAAAACATCCCACTAAAAATATGTACATTATATATTAAATCTATATTTTTTGAAACCATAGGTTGTGGAAAGTTACACCTAATGATGCCTGTGGAAGCCAACCAGTGAACTCCCGGAAGCTCCGCCACACCATGCATGCCCATTTTCTATAAAAAAAGTGTACTGAAGACTCCTCTCAGGGATTACCACAATAATAGAACTAGGAAACAAGATGGATAACTATACTTTTAATGAGGAAATTGGTTGATAAGGCCATATTATGACTGTTACACACTAGAATTTCATTATTTTTGGGGATTTCCTTGCACTAAAATGTGTATACCCCGTTATCCGATTAAAATAATGGAGTCTATAGCCAACAATACTCCTTCCCGGATAATGCTCTCGATGAAGGGATATAAAAAATTCATTTATAAAGTTCACGCGAGATCTCTATGAGATCAAAAATATCATTCTAATTGATACTGATGACCACACAGGTGAAGGAAGAGAATTATTTTGCATGCCTGAAGGTCATGTCTGGTAAAAGATGACATAGAAAACCAAGGGGGTAGCTATCTGATTTGTGGTGCCAAAAGTCGATGTTCCCATGTTGATGATCCAACTGGAATGAATTTGAAGAGATTTAAAGAATGGGAGGATTGAAATACAAATGGGAGAGGATTTCCTTCTGGGGAGGTCTCTAATGTGTCCATATTTTTGATCCAGAATCCTTCTGTAGAATGTCCTTCCTTAAATTACCTCCCAATCCAACTTTGCATACAAGCCATTCATCTCTTCCAACACACTCCTGAAATTGATTCCTCCCTGATCTATTAGTCACCCCATATTATACTATGAATCCCATCAGTTATTTCCATCCATGTTAGCATCCTAAATGATAGAAGATAAGATTTTCTCAATACCCACTATAACCACTTTAGAAACTGAGAGGTAATAGAGTAAATTCATGGTGATAAAAGAAATAATGCTATTAACTAGAATTACGCAGCCTTTGAAAAACAAAAATCAAATCTTCTAGTTAAATATATGCCTTTCAATATTGTCCACCACTCTACTGAGATAATAAATCGAAACCCTGTTCATGGAAATGGGTGCACTAAGGTAATACACAAAAAATATCCATCTACCTATACCCTTACACCTACCTATGAAACTAGCTCTCATGTACGATCATTAAAATGGTAGATAAATCTAAGAACCCAGTTTTTGGCCATAAAAGACTTTGGAATATTCTTGATGTTATTCCAGAGCAGCACCCTTAGAAGGCGTGCGATTCCGAGCCCCGGAGTGGTCGGAACTAAATTTTCAGTGCGTTCACACTGGGCACACCAAAGAAATGGGATAAATCCTAAAAGGTACTTCAGATCATAGATCTGAGTGTACATATGAGTCCGTAATGGGGTGTTTACCCTAGAAATGACATAAAACATGTCAGCGCGGGATGTTTGGACCCCTCGCTCACTTTCAGAACGTTAAACAGATAAATTAATTAATTAATTTATTCATTTAATGGTGAAACTCAAGTATCTCTGAAACAGTGGATCAGATTGGAAAACCGAGGGCACCGTTGATTCTGGAATGTGGCATTTACACTAGGAGGGGTGTAAGTTTTGCGGGCGTGGCCCGTCTGTGAAAAATGGCCCCAGGGGCGTTTTCGTAATCTGGAGGCCTCGGGTGCTAAGTTTAATAAATTTTGAACGGGGTATCAGATTAAAATTCTGAGAACACCGTTGTGCTCGGGAGGTGGTGTTTACCCTAGGGGAGGCTTAACCTCAACCCCGTCGAGCGTTTCAGATGTAGGTTAAATTGGGAGTTTTAATTAATTAAAGTTTTTAATTATTTATTTTCCTACTTAAACCAAACCCCTTCCACTTACTCCCCTCTTCCCCTGGCGAAACCCCATCCTCTCCTCTTCTTCCTCCTCCTCCTACCTCCCAATCATGGTGGAAGCGGCAATGGCAAGGGTGGATGTACGGCGAAGCACCGGGCTACGCCCTCGCAGGTAGGCGGTTGTTGTTTTTGGTTTTAAATCCTGAAACAATCTTTGAATCTTTTTTTAGAATAAAATTGTCATTTGATCATCAAACGAATCCCATAACCATGTAGTATATTATCTGAGCTTCCCGACACAATTTTCAGATTTTAATTCCGAGCTCCGAGGCGTCCACAGCTGGCCGACGTAGTTCCGTGTGGTTTTTGGTGTTTTCCGGCGAGGTTCCACCGGCAGAAGGTCATCCAGGCAGCGGCGACCTCAGCTCAGGAGCCGGCGCGGCGCTGCGGGCTTCGGCGAGCGACTGGCTGAGGAGGAGCGGCCAGGTGAGCTGGGGGTGCGGCGGCTCACCAACGGCAGACGGTGGAGGCGTCGGGCGAGCGGGGGGCCGAGCTCCAGCGGGGGTCTTCGGCGGGCGTGGGGCGCGAGGTGCAGAAGACCCGGGGTCTTCGTGACCCCGGTCAGTGGACATGACCCAGGCCATGTGGGTCCACGCGGACTACCGGTCCAGGGTGTGGGTGGGCCGGCCGAACCGGCCTGGCCCACCCGTTTCGGTCCCTAAATACTAAAACGCTCCTAAAATGCAGTCCGGGTGTCCGATTCGCGTGCCATCTGCGGTGACGCATCCCTTAAATTGAGAATGACTTTTTGAGATGGTTTCGGGAATTTTTAATTCCCGAAACGAGGGGCCTCAGAGGCACGACACGTCTTTAAGTGAATTGACGTTTGTCCGGGTGATCTTGTTTTGGACGGCGCAGACGCGTCTCACGTCCGTTTTGAGTGCCGTCAGTGGCATTGGGACCCTGGCGCCGGGGCGAAGCTTCCCAGGGTGGTTTCGGGCGTTGAAGCCAGAGTTGAGGCGTGGGCCCCACGGCCTGTCCTTTGAGCTGCGAGCAGCGTTTAGCGACTTTCTCATCGGGCGTCCATTCGGGGCGTGCGTGCAGTCGATTATGGATGTTTTTCCGAGGGGATTGCAATGGTGCAATCCGCCCGCCCTAATTCCAAATGATGGCGTGGGCCCCATGAGAGCCGTTTGGGCATTGACAGTGATTTTCCATCTCTATCACCGGGAAACCGTTTTGGACAAGTGAATAGTCCATCCTGTGTACTTTTTCGAGATGATCGCAACGATGCTATCTGTTGGCAGCGCTTCGGGACTAGGGTGCGGGTCCCGTGTGGTACCGCTCATGCGCGGTAAGCCGGAATGTACCTTTTTCCTCCGGATATCCATTCCACTCAAGTGAGTTGTGCTTTTGACATGTTTTTCCGAGAGCATTGCGATGGTGCATTTCGCCCGACCTTTTTCGGGGATGTGGTGTGGGTCCCACCCGACCCGGCTACAGTAAATAGTGCCCTTTTCACCGGGTGTCCATTTTGTGCGATTGAGTATTCAATCCCGTGTGTTTTTCCGAAGGGATCGCAATGGTGTGATCCGTTTGTTCAGTTTTGGGATCTTGGGGTGAGCCCCGCATGGGTTTGGTTACAGTGAATAGTTCCTTTTTCACCGGTTGACTGTTTCGGGCGAGTAAGTTGTCTATCTCGCGTGTTTTCCCGTTGGGATTACAACGGTGTAATCCGTTCATGCGAGTGAAGGCTCGAACACGATCTCATTAAATGCAGAAATATGAAAGGTGCCCTGGTGGCGGTTCATCTACCGTGTTTGTAGCGGACCTTTGGTGTGTGATCCCATACACTCCTGGGAGAGTGATGTTGGTGGTTAAAGAGATGAGGTTGGCCGTGCCTCAGCCGTTGAGATGGCAAGTTGGATTTGTTACATTTATGCCTTCGCGTTGACGATGGATGCCATGTGCACGTTAGCGTTTTTGGCTGGAGACGTGACATACTCTGGGAGTATGTGAGAACGGTTGGAGGTACATGTGTTTGTTTGTACAGGAGAACGTTTGTGCGTTCGGCTAGGGTTGGCTAGGGGCCACACATCATGTGGGCCCGATGTGCGTGTCGTGCTCTGCTTCGCGTACCTTTTACCTCTCGCGATGTCGAGGGTCCATTTGTTCTCATTTGTTGACCGGCGGGGTTGATTTTTTCCCCTGGCTCTGTGCTCGATGGTTTAGATCAGCAGGGTTGAGTGGTTTCGCCTGGTTTTTTCCGGAGTCGGGTGGCTGCGCGATAACCAATCTGTGTTCGGTTGGCCAGTGTTGTACCATCCAGTAGAGATGGCCAGAGCAGTTCTAGGTTTACCCTCCAGCAGGGCTGGGTAGTGGGTTACTCATTGACTTCTTCAGGTTTACCCTCCAGCAGGGCTGGGCAGTGGGTTGCTCATGGACTTCTCAGGGGTTTCCCTCTAGCAGAGACTAGGCAGTGGGTCACCTGACGACTCTTGAGGGTCTACCCTCCAGCAGAGATAGGGCAGTGGGTCGCTCATCATCTTGATTCAGGTTTACCCTCCAGCAGGGCTGGGCAGTGGGTCACCCGTCGACTTATTCCAGGTCTACCCTCAAGCAGGGCTGGGCAGTGGGTCACCTGTCGGCTTATTCCAGGTCTACCCTCCAGTAGGGCTGGGCAGTGGGTCGCCTGTCAGCTTATTCCAGGTCTACCCTCCAGCGGGGCTTGGCAGTGGGTCGCCTGATGATGTATTAGTGTTTACCCTCCAGTAGGGCTGGGCAGTGGGTCACCCGATATAATATTATGAATTACCCTCCAGTAGGGCTGGGCAGTGGGATTACCCGAAGACTACTTTCAGACGCAGTCCTTTCTACTAGGCTAGTCTGTGGCTTTACTCCGTGATTACCGGAGCAGGACCCTTGATTGTACGGGTCAGTGATGGAACGACCTTGACTTTGAGGATACCTCTCGACTGCGGGGCAGTGACGAGGTGTGGTTTGACTTAACCCAGAACTCTCAAGTACGAGGGGTGCTTTCCCCACCGAGACGCATCCTTGTGACGCGACCTAAAACCGTGCGGGCGAGTCAGTGCTGCCTAAAGTGGATAGTGTCAAGGTGCGGTGATTTGAGCCTTTTGACTTGCGGTTCAAGGCAGACATGAGGGATGTTGGGCATCGATGGTGTTACTTCTAGGACTATTGGAGACTCACTTTATCGGGCTGAGCTACAGGACGAAGATCCCCTTACGAACTTGTTCGGGCTTCTTGACAGAGCATATGTATTTGTATATACCTTATTCCATTACCCACTTCTTGGGTTTTGGTTACTCTCCTTCCAGGAGAGGCGAAGACGCGCGGGGTGTGCCACGTGCTTTCCGTGTCTAGCTTCTCGTGGTTGGATGAGTCTACTCTCCTACTATAGGTAGCGAAGACTCAACGAGAAGTTCATCTTCTCACCGTTTCCAGCTCCTTGTGTCTGGACGAGTCTACCTTCTTTTCTCTTGTTGCGTTGAGCTAGACTCTTTACTGATGTACTCTTGACTGCACTCTCAGTTGTACTCCTTTACTTTTATTGTTTTCTCTACTGCTCACCCTTCGGTACCTCCTTTGTTTCTCCCTCGAGCCTTCAGAGTATCCTACTGAGTATTCTTATACTCACCCCTGCTTGGGATTTTCCCACACTTGGTGTTCCCTTGCAGACGACGGACAGGTTGGTCGTGACTTCAGCGGAGCTTAGGAGTTCAGGATCTTGGACCGCTTGCGGTGGTCGGAGTTGGGTTCCAGGTGGGGGACCCTTCCAGCTGTTTTTCTTTTGTTTACCTATTGCCGGGTTGTGGCACCTTTTCTGGATGGGCGTGTGTTTTCCCCTTTCTTTTTTTTTTCAGTTTACTTTCAACTTATACTTTGTACTATTTAGAGGTCGATGCACATATGTGGTTTATATATATATAGCAGTTGTTCTCTTACTCTGCTTGTCCTTTCTTTTACTCTGCACTTTTTCATTGAGTGTGCTGCGTGTGTGTGTATAGGTACTTAGGCAAAGGCCTCCCCGAGTTGTTGTACCTTCGGCGCTGGTCGCCTGCCCCTGGCCTATGGAGGCAGGCTTGGGGTAGTTGCGGCTCGAGCTCAGGTAGGGTCAGGTCATGATAAAGTGGTATCAGAGGTGGTTCGTTCCTTGGGATGTTGTTCGGATGTCCCTAAAAGGAATTGGTTGGGATTTAGGGAAACAATGTTGATGTGTCTCGAGAGCGTCTCTCAGGCCGGGGAGTCCAGTGATGGTGCGACGACCGACATATCCATTCACCAGGACCCTGATAACCCGCTTGTCGACTCGGCATGCTAAGACACTTGTTGCAGGGAAAATTTGTTTGTGCATCACATAGGACTGAGTCTTGATTGTCCTTCTTGAGTCAGCTCCCCATCTTTGTTGTTATTGGTATATACATATATGCTCATATGACCGTGACACTCCTTGATAACATTCAGGATGTCTCCGCGAAGACAGCCAGCCTGGATTCCATCTTTGGTTCGTGACGAAGACCCTGTGAGCTACGAGGCCATAGTCCATGACCCATCATGTGAGCCCCTTTCTCTAGGTGGTCCGGTAGCAGCACCCCCACCTGTTGACCAGCAGAAAGCTTCAGCGGAGCAGGCTAAGTTTGAGCGAAGATTGAGCGCGCTCCACGAGTTCCAGTGGCAGGGACCGCTGAGGTTCAGTGGTGAGACAGACCCTCAGGCAGCAGAGGTTTGGCTGGAGACAGTGGTTCGCCTTTTCAGGCTTGTTCGGACGCCGACAGATCAGAGAGTGGACTTGGCCACCACCCTTTTTCTTGGAGCATCTTGGAGTTGGTGGAGTCTGGTGACTCAGTTCCTTGATGAGTCATCGCTTTCTTGGGGCGACTTTCAGTTGTTGTTTCATGAGGAGTTTTTCCCCTCCTGCTTACGCTCCGTTCGGATTCAGGATCTCCTGCAGTTTCAGTAGGGAGGGATGACAGTGGCCGAGTACGCGACTAGTTTCGTAGAACGTGCACGGTTTTACCCAGACTTGGTCCACGATGATAACTTCCAAGCACGGAAGTTCGAGCAGGGTCTCTGTAGAGAGATTCGTGCTGTCATAGTACCCTTGGGAATTTCCACGTATGCCGGGGTGCTAGAGCAGGCGCTGGTGACAGAGAGCTTCATGTCACGTTTTTCAGTTGGTAGTGATAGTGGGCATGACGGAGCCAAGACGTCTTCCGTAGCTAGTAGGCGCCGGATGACAGAACCTCGATGCAGGTGGCCTTCCCACTACCGGTTTCGGAGACGTGGTCGTATACCACTTTGGTGAAAAGGTTCAGGGCCTCAGTCGAGGATTCCCTTCCATGAGTGGATCCCGGGCCGTGGTCGTAGACCATAGTGGTGCTGGAGGGCACCAGGGAGGCTCAGAGAGCGCCAGTGTTATGCTTGTGATGGGCGAGATCCCTTGGAATGAGACTGCTCGACTCGAGTTGCTGAGAGCTTCGGATAGGCAGCAGGTGCACCACCATGACAGAGGCAGCGCCGTTATTGGAGTAGCACCCAGAGAGGTGGTGCTAGTAGAGGAGAGGGAGGAGCTGGTAGTGGGGGAAGACTTTACGAGGTCTTCCCATCACCACTAGGTGGTCCACATCAGGCTCCGGGAGCTGACAGTTTGGACCACGGACAACCGTGAACTTTAGATGTCTACGATCCTGCAGAGCATTAGGTGGTAAGAGGTACGCTCTACAGCTCTTCTACTTTTTGTAGTAGAATTGTTAGACTCTGTGTGTGGAATTATTTCCTCCCTACTCCTTGCTTGGGGTGTTACCAGGGTGGCGCGGGGCGTCGGTGTAACCCTGTGTGGTAAGGAAGAAGGCGTGTGACCTTTTTCTCTAGTCGATGGTGTCAACTCCTTCGCCTTTCGAGTGTGTAAGAGAGTCTTGGTTGTGGTACATCGACTGTGAAATCTTGCATGACCAGATATCCTTGGGTGTTTCGCCATATGGATATTCTGAAGGAGGGAATCACCGGGCCTTGTTTCAGGTGCGGGCGGCGATACCAGTCGCTGCGTGCGACGTAGGGGTTCGGTCGGGGAGGTGAGCTACCCCCGAGAGCCTTCGGGCTGTTTGAGACCATGTAAAGGGATGGAGAGGTTCCCTACCGCCTTGACCTAACCCCAAAGGCTGGTTTGGGTGCATGAAGTCTCCCACGCGACTCAATCGAGAAGAGGTGTGCGTGCTCCTATGCAAGACATCGGTGAGGTCAGACCTCGCGTGGACAGATCAAATCTTTTGGTCTGTGTACGGTGGTGCAGAACTGTGCAAGAGTTCTTCTGGGTACGGGAGAGCTAGGTGTGGGCTTGGTACCCTGATTTGTTCCCTGGTTTTGCTTTTCAGAGACAAAAATAATGAACGAGGGAATGATGTAAGAACCCGGTTTTTGTCCATAAAAGACTTTGGATTTTTCTTGATGTTATTCCAGAGCAACGCCCTCAGACGGCGTGCGATTCCGAGCCCCGGAGTGGCCGGAATTAAATTTTCATTGCGTTCACACTAGGCACGCCAAATAAATGGGATAAATCCTAAATGGTGCTTCAGATCAGAGATCTAAGTGTACGGATGGGTCCGGAATGGGGTGTTTACCCTAGCAATGACATAAAACATGTCGACGCGGGATGTTTGGACCCCTCACTCGCTTTCGGAACGTTAAACGGATAAATTAATTAATTAATTTATTCATTTAATGGTGAAACTAAAGTATCTCTTAAACGGTGGCTCGGATTGGAAAACCGAGGGCACCGTTCAGTCCGTAACGTGCCTTTTACTCTAGGAGGGGTGTAATTTTTGCGGGCGCGACCCGTCTGTGAAAAATGGCCCCAGGGACATTTTCATAATTTGGCGGCCTTGGGCGCTAAGTTTAATAACTTTTGAACAGGGTCTCGGATAAAAATTATGAGACCACCGTTGTGCTCAGAAAGTGGTGTTTACCCTAGGGGAGGCTTAACCTCTACCCTTTCGAGCGTTTCAGATGCAGGTTAAATTGGGAGTTTTAATTAATTAAAGTTTTTAATTAATTATTTTCCTACTGAAACCAAACCCTTCCCCCTTCCTCCCATCTTCCCCTGGAGAAACCCCATCCTCTCCTCTTCTTCCTCATCCTCCTACCTCCCAATCATGGTGGAAGTGGAAACGGCAAGGGTGGACGTGCGGCGAAGCTCCGGGCTACGCCCTCGCAGGTAGGCGGTTGTTGTTTTCAGTTTTAAATCCCGAACCCCTCTTTGAATCTTTTTTTAGCATCAAATTGTCATTTGATCGTCAAACAAATCCCATAACCGCGTAGTATATTATCTGAGATTCCCGAATCACTTTTCGGATTTTAATTCCAAGCTCTGAGGCGTCTGCAGCTGGCCGATGAAGTTTCGTGTGGTTTTTGGTGTTTTCTGGTGAGGTTCCACTGGCGGCGGGTCATCCAGGCGGCGGCGGCCTCGGCTCAGGCTGCGGCGTGGCGCTGCGGGCTTCGGCGAGCGGCTGGCTGAGGAGGAGTGCCCGTGTGAGCTGGGGGTGCGGCGGCTCACCAGGGGCAGACGGTGGAGGCGCCGGGCGAGCGGGGAGCTGAGCTCCAGCAGGGGTCTTCGACGGGCATGGGGCGCAGGGTGCAGAAGACCCGGGGTCTTCGTGACCCCGGGCGACAGACAGGATCCGTACCGCACGGGTCCACACGGAAACCGGACCAGACGAGATGGTCCGTGTCGTTCGGGGCGGTCCGCGCGGTGAGCCGCGGACTGCCGGTCCAGGGTGTGGGTGGGCCGGCCGAACCGGCCTGGCCCACCCGTTTCGGTCCCTAAATACTAAAACGCTCCTAAAATGCAGTCCGGATATCGGATTCGTGTGCCGTCTGCGGCGACGCATCCCTTAAATTGAGGCGGACTTTTTGGGATGGTTTTTAGAATTTTTAATTAGCGAAACGAGGGGCCTCGGAGGTGCGACACGTCTTTAAGTGAATTGACGTTTGTCCGAGGGATCTTGTTTTGGACGGTGCGGACGCGTCTGACATCTGTTTTGAGTACCGTCAGTGGCGTTGGGACCCTGGCGCCGTGAAGAAGCTTCCCAGGGTGGTTTTGGGCGTTAAAACCGGAGTTGAGGAATGGGCCCCACGGTCCGTCCTTTGAGCTGTGAGCAGCGTTTAGCGACTTTCTCATCGGGCGTCCGTTCGGGGCGTGCGTGCAGTCGATTCTGGATGTTTTTCCGAGGGGATTGCAATGGTCCAATCCGCCCGCCCTAACTCCACACGATAGTGCAGGCCCCACGGGGGCTGTTTGAGCATTGACAGTGATTTTCCATCTCTATCACCAGGCAACCGTTCTGGACAAGTGAATAGTCCATCTTGTGTACTTTTTCGAGAGGATCGCAACGGTGCGATCCGTTGGCAGCGCTTCGGGACCGGGGTGCGGGTCCCAAGTTGTACCGCTCGTGCGCGGTAAGCTGGAATGTACCTTTTTCCTCTGGATATCCGTTCCACTCAAGTGAGTTGTGATTTGGACGTGTTTTTCCGAGAGCATTGCGATGGCACAGTTCACCCGACCTTTTTCTGGGACGTGGTGTGGGTCCCACCCGACCCGGCTATGGTAAATAGTTCCTTTTTCACCGGGTGTCCATTTTGGGCGATTGATTATTCAATCCCGTGTGTTTTTTCAAGGGGATCGCAATGGTGTGATCCTTTTGTTCAGTTTCGGGATCTTGGGGTGGGCCCCACACGGGTTTGGTTACTGTGAATAGTTTCTTTTTCACCGGTTGACCGTTTCAGGTGAGTAAGTTATCTATCTCGTGTGTTTTCCCGTTGGGATTACAACGGTGTAATTTGTTCAGGCGAGGAGAGGCTCATACGCAGTCTCATTAAATATGGAAATATGAAAGGTGCCCCGGTGGCGGTTCATTTACCGTGTTTGTAGTGGAACTTTAGTGTGTGATCGCGTAAAATCCTGGGAGAGTGATGTTGGTGGTTAAATAGATGAGTTTGGTCGTACCTCAGTCGTTGAGATGGAAAGTTGGATTTGTTACGTTTACGCCTTCGCGTTGACGATGGGTGCCATGTGCACGTTAGCCTTTTTGGCTGGAGACGTGGCATACTCTGGGAGTATGTGAGAACGCTTGGAGTTACATGTGGTTGTTTGTACCAGAGAACGTTTGTGCGTTCGGCTAGGGTTGGCTTGGGGTCACACGTCATGTGGGCCCCATGTGCATGCCGTGCTCTGCTTCGCGTACCTTTGACCTCTCGCAACGTCGAGGGTCCCTTTGTTCTCGTTTGTTGACCGGCGGGTTTGAGTTTTTCCCCTGGCTATATGCTCGATGGTTTAGATCAGCTGGGTTGAGTGGTTTCCCCTGGTTTGTTTCGGAGTCGGGTGGCTGCGCGATACCCACTCCGTGTTCGGTTGGCCAGTGTTGTACCATCCAGTAGAGATGGCCAGAGCAGTTCTGGATTTACCCTCCAGTAGGGCTAGGCAGTGGGTTGCTCATGGACTTCTCAGGGTTTTCCCTCTAGCAGAGACTAGGCAGTGGGTCACCCGATGACTCTTGAGGGTCTAGCCTCCAGTAGAGACTGGACAGTGGGTTGCTCGTCATCTTGATTCAGGTTTACCCTCCATTAGGGCTGGGCAGTGGGTCACTCGTCAACTTATTCCAGGTCTATCCTCCAGCAGGGCTGGGCAGTGGGTCACCTGTCGGCTTATTCTAGGTCTACCCTCCAGCAGGGATGGGCAGTTGGTCGCCTGTCAGCTTATTCCAGGTCTACCCTCCAGCAGAGCTGGGAAGTGGGCCGCCTGTCGGCTTATTCCAGGTCTACCCTCCAGCGGGGCTGGGCAGTGGGTCGCCTGATGATGTATTAGGGTTCACCCTCCAGTAGGTCTGGGCAGTGGGTCACCTGATATCTTATTATGAATTACCCTCCAGGGATGGGCAGTAGGATTACTCGATGACTAGTTTCAGACGTAGTCCTTTCTACTAGGCTAGTCTGTGGCTTTACTTTGTGATTACAGGAGCAGGACCCTTGGTTGTATGGTTCAGTGATGGAACGACCTTGACTTTGAGGATACCTCTCGACTGCGGGGTAGTGACGAGGTGTGGTTTGACTTAACCCAGAACTCTCAAGTACGAGGGGCTCTTTCCCCACCGAGACGCGTCCTTGTGATGGGATCTAAAACCGTGCGGGCGAGTCAGTGCCGCCCAAAGCGGATAGTATCAATGTGCGGTGATTTGAGCCTTTTGACTTGCGGTTCAGGGCATGCGTGAGGGATGTTGGGCATCAATGGTGTTACTTTTGGGTCTGTTGGCGACTCACTTTCTCGGGTTGAGCTACGGGACGGTGATCCCCTTACGAACTTGTTCGGAATTCTTGACAGAGCATATGTATTTGTATATACCTTGTTCCAGTACCCACTTCTTGGGTTTTGGTTACTCTCCTTCCTGGAGAGGCGAAGACGCGCGGGGTATGACATGTGCTTTCCGTGTGTAGCTTCTCATGGTTGGATGAGTCTACTCTTCTGCTATAGGTAGCAAAGACTCGACGAGAAGTTCATCTTCTCACTGTTTCCAACTCCTTGTGTCTGGACGAGTCTACCTTCTTTTCTCTTGTTGGGTTGAGCTGGACTCTTTACTGCTGTACTCTTGACTGCACTCTCGGTTGTACTCCTTTACTTTTCCTGTTTTCTCTACTGCTCACCCTTTGGTACCTATTTTGTTGCTCCCTCGAGCCTTCGGGGTATCCTACTGAGTATTATTATACTCACCCCTGCTTGGTCTTTGGCCGCACTTGGTGTGCCCTTGCAGACGACATACAGGTTGGTCGTGACTTCTGCGGAGCTTAGGAGTTCAGAAGCTTGGACCGTGTGCAGTGGTTAGAGTCGGGTTCCAGGTGGGGGACCGTTCTAGCTTTTTTTCTTTTGTTTACCTATTGCCGGGTTGTGGCACCTTTTCTGGTTGGGCGCATGTTTTCCCCTTTCTTTTTTTCAGTTTACTTTCAGCCTGTACTTTGTTCTGTTTAGAGGTCGATGCACATATGTGGTTTATATATATATAGCAGTTGTTTTCTTACTCCGCTTGTCCTTTCTTTTACTCTGCACTTTTTCATTGAGTGTGCTACGTGTGTGTGTACAGGTACTTAGGCAAAGGCCTCCCCAAGTTGTTGTGCCTTCGGCACTGGTTGCCAGCCCTTGGCCTGTAGAGGCGGGCTTGGGGTAGTTGCAGCTCAAGCCCGGGTAGGGTCAGGTCGTGACAATAAAAGCCACTATTTCCTCAATTAACCTATTTCCCACTCTAGTTACAGTAATCCTTAAGGATTTTATTGATGCCAAGAATAGATATTTTTCTTCTATTGAGAAAAATAATTGTGTCATCAACATACATGAGATGAGAGACACCACCAAAGAAACACCCATAGTGATAGGGGAGGATTCCAATGGAGAAGAGACTTCTATTAATGATATGACTAAAGGAGTATTTTATGATAATAATGAGTCTTGGAGAGAGCAGATCCCCTTTTCTAAGCCCATGAATCACTTTTAAAAATCCACTCCATTTAGAACCCTTTTTTGAAAATACCTATTACAAAAAGAAGAAGGGTTTTTATTAGAAGACAAAATAGAATCTTATAATGTAATAAAAACATAAAATAATAGTTATGGTGGTGTAAAAAAACATTTATTCCATATATGTTAAATTATAATATTCATTTTTTTTGTTAAAACATTCTGTATAAAATTTGTAAAAAGATTATTTTTGAAAACCTTTAAAAGATAGTAAAAAGAGACATAAATTATCATTTACAATTCATTTATTCAAAAATAAATTCATAAAATAATTTTAGGAATATGGATATGTAAGATAAATATTTAGATAATAAATTATTAAAACATTTAAAATGAGGGTTTATAGGTAAAGTTTCCCTTACCCCGAGTTCTACTTGTCATGTACGGTCTTTATCTTCATAAATAATAATTTTTTTTAATCATTTATTTTATTAAGAACCTTTAGTGGTTTTTTATTCATTTTATTTTATTTATTACCTTTTTATTTATGGTTAATTAATCAATTAAGTTTACATTGAATATTATGATGATATTCGACTCATATGTCCAAAATGAATTTGGTAAGTTGACTATGGTGAAAGAGGTCATTATTCCACCATCCCTAGAATAATAATAATGAAATAATTATCATTTTTCATATAAATTATACTTTTAAAACTAATAATTAAATATAATTATTGAAAATTAATTATCTTACAATAATGGTGACAGTAGGTAATATGCACATATGGGTAACATTTCCATTTTTCAACGAACACGACGGAAAGTTAGTAAGTGTCATTTAATCATTCCATATGAATTATTTTATCCTAAATTTAATATTATTTATTTAGGTACACTTATATATATCATCCATGTGATGTGTTCATGAAAAATGATTCACATCGTTCATGGAGGTAATCCACACATACGTGCGAATGAGATTATCATTTTCAATGGATATAAAGGTAAGAAAAATGAAGTTATGTTAAATTTATTGAGTGATAAATATTTCTTGAATATCATATATATAAATTAAATCTATTATTATTACCACCAACATGAGGCAGCGATGGAAAACTAATTACATCGGTTCATGAATGATAGTCCTCCATACACACAGACGATGGTTCTGTTTCCCATTTGATAGAAGAAGGAGATAGATATAGGATATGATATTAACATAACAAAATATAATTATATTTAAGATAATAGTTTTTTTTATTTTTGATATTTGAATAATATTTTAAGGAGGTATAATATTAAATAAAATGAAATTCCTTGATTTAGTACTATACCTCTTTTTTAGATAATATCTTTAGGTTTATACCTAATGATTTTCTAGGTTGGTTTTATAACAAAAACAATAGAATATTAGATGTGGGTATTTATGTAAAGAATTGATTTAGATAGGTATTGGATGAACTAAAAGGCTCTTTGAAGTATGGGTAGGAGAGGAGAGGGGGTTCCCTTTTATAAGTGGGGGGAGGACATAATTGGATTTTTTAAAAAATATTAAAATATATTAATGTATTAATGAAGAAATATGTATAAAAATTGAAAATTTGTGAATATTAGATGATATAGGGTAAGAATATGACCATAAAATAGAGTTTAGACAAGTTTTTAGGTCATTTGAACCCTTATCTCTTTAGTTTATTCCCCAATAAACCTATTTTAATCTTAATAGTGGTAACATATTTTTACTTTTTTAGTATTAATTTTGAGCAAAAATTAACTTCCCCTTATTAAATAATATTTATTATTACTATCAAAAATATATAATCCATTTTATGAAGTTAAATTTATATAATTTGTATAATTTAATATAAAATCAAACTCTTAAAATGAGACGAAATGTTTTTTTTAGAAAAATGCCTTTTTAGCATAAAGATGTTTTTATACCAAATTAAAGTATAAAATTAATTAAAAAGACCATAATTGGATTATTAATAATATAATTGAACTATTTTTTTTCAAAAAATTTTAAAACAAAATGTAACTTTTAAATGCTTGAAATGAAATGATCATTTTGAATAAAAATAATATTTTTCACTGTTTATCAAAAAATTAAACTTTTCAGAAAATTATAAAAAATTCACAATACGATAATTTTGACATGATGAGTTCAAAAATGAAGTTAATTTCATCAAATTAAATTCTAGAAATTGGAAATAAATCTTTTAAATAATTCTATATAATGCATGAAAACCCAATTTGGTTCGACATTTTGACTAAAAAATTACCTAATATTCTTATAATGAATATAAATCTATAAAATTTATTTAATTAATATTTATAATGATTTATATTAACATTTAATAGGTTGTTACATTAATCACCCCAAAAGGGTTGGTTGAGCATTGACTCAATCATCAGCCTAATGGACGATGAGTAGGCCTAAGACTGCACACATGGAAAGACTCTCCTAGGGGATATGATTTAGAGTATTAAAATGCTCTTAATGAATCATGATGATGTATTTTTCATTCCATATACTTTGTATCCCACCAATGAAAAATATGGAACCCAACACTATCTTCCATGGATAACCGAACACATTGAAGGTAACCTCTCCCATATATTTATTTGATAATGGTACTACCTATTACTTTAATGATACCCAATGGATTCCAAGTTAATTAAGGGATTTTATACTATACATACACATTATTATATTTAATGGGGAAGTATTTTATGTCTGTATTTCTCAATATATAGATAACTAAGTTTTATTCTACAAGAGGTTTCTCTGGTAACTATATGATAATCATCAATGAATCTTACAGTGAATGAATTGGAATTAATTAGGTGATAGGTGGGGCCCAAAATTATATATTCCTTAAGTTTATAGACATGTATTATAAGAAAAAAAAGATTTATTTTTGGTTTATACACCTTCCCATGATAGGAAAGTATCTTTGAATAAGGCACTGACAATTATTTTTGATGTTTAGCATTATGTATTCCATTAGTATAAGGTAAATGATTATTGTTATCTATGTTTTAATTTATTATCATGGATATAGAATTATCTAAATTTTAGTTGACTATGAATTCATGTTTTTCATTTGTTATTTCCATATCACTTATTCCATGTTTATGTTACATAAGCTTCTACTGTATATTAACCCCCACTGAGCATTTGAATGCACCCTTATTTTTTACCTTTACCAAGGAATCCTAGAAGATGGATATGTTTAATTTTTTGGGATATGATTGAAGGGATATTCAAGTTCTCACTATATGTTCATGATGTATCTTATGTTTTGAAATGTAATTTATGTATGTATCTCATCTTCCAAGACTAATATACTATTCGACACATTAGGAACACTTGTACATTATACCAAAAATGTAATATAACTAACAAATCTAGGTATCTGTAGACTATAATGTTAGAATATATACATAAAAAATTAATTGGATAGGTTATTAATAGGGAGATGATTCTTAAACCTCTTACACTTTAGGTTACTCCACTACTCCAGCCTCGAGTTTCTTAGAAGTTATTTTATATCCTATATCAACCACTAATTTATTTGGAACAAAGTTATGATTTTTCCCATAAATCCTTTTGATCATATGTTTCAGTAGGTAGAATTAATCCTTACATTATTCAGTATTCTTCCATTTATAAAATGGATAGTCTCCTAAATCAAATCCAACCTTCTTACCTTCCTTTATTCCTGATTCAAAAAAATCATCCACTCAGTGTTCTTTTTTATAATCTAATGAATTCTAGGAATTATTTCATACATTCAACAAATATATATTCTCAGATATCACTCCCTATGAGACAAAAAATATATTCCACCAGTCTTATTCTTCTTTAAATTAGGGAAAACCATTTTCCACCCATCCGAATCTGTTTTTCCCATAAACTTTGTGTCACACCCACCATCATCTTTAAATTAATTATTTTATTAAATTTTTGGGCATCAGGTAGTTCGGGTCAAGGCCTGCCTTAAAATTTTTGAGTTCTTATTTAAAAGTATGTGTTTTTCCCTTGATAGTATTCAACGCACTATGGTCGAATCTGCGTGACCTCACTAGAGTCACCGCGAGACCTCGCCCGACTCATCACATGACTTGTTTGATGTTCAAGGCTGATAAATAGAATCTGATGAATAGTAAAACAAAAAAATAAAATAGAAATGAGAAGTGTAATAAAATTTAAAGGACTATTTTAATTATAATAATATTGTTGAGTATATTGTTACTATTATTAATAGATTTAAGAATATAAAAAAATTAATTAAGTTGTAATTAATATTGTAATAATAATTATTATTTCTAATATTAAATTATGTTAATATCTTTGTTTTGTTTTATTTTATTTGGATTTGAAACATTCCGTTGCGGTGCGGGCCAAGTCCCGGTTGGATTTGGTGTTTTTGTCAATAAATGAGTTTTTTAGGGCATGATAGCACGCGAAGCACGGATGAAGCATAATTGCAAAGCTGTGCAACTTCGCCAGCGCGGTCGTGTGACCCACCCATCATGAAATTAACAAAATAAAATGAATTAACAATAATGAAATAAAATTAAAGGTGCATACAAATAAGAATAAAAATAAAATGAGAAAGATTTGTTAATAAATTAATAAACTTTGTTTATATTTATAATAATAATAATATTATTATTTGGGGATATTAGTATTATTATTATTATTATTATTATTATTACTGATATTAATTTTATCATCAATATCATTAATCATATAATTTTAGGGTTAAGAATTTAGTTTTATTAAACTAATAATGTTGTTTTCATTGTGATTATAAATATTAATTTTGTTTTAAGTTAATTTTATTTATTAATTTTATTTATTTTTTTAGGGTTTCCTTTACCCTCTCTCTCTCTCCCTCCCCTCTATTCCATGAAGCCCCCTTCTCCCCACCTGGTTCGTGCCACACCTCCCTCCCTGCCCTCCTCCTCGCGTGCACCATCAGCTGGACCAACATGCTCCTGCCCTCCTCACCTGCGTCGTCCGCCGGACCAGCCTACTCCTTGCCCTCTTCCTCACCTGCGTCATCCGCTGGACCAGCCGGCTTCCTGCCATTCTCCTCGCCTGCACCGTCCACTGGACCAGCCCCATCCATGGCCGATGCCTCCTCCGACACCGCTCACCTCTGGTGCCCCGCACCCCTTCAGTGACCATGCTCTGACGTCCCGACTCCCCTCGTACCGCCTCACACAGCCCCCACGAAGCCCCCTTGCATGACCTATTCAGATGAGCCCCCAGAAAACTCCCTCCTTGCACAGCACACCAAACCAGCCATGCCTCCCTCCTCCGGCAGCCGCGAGCTCTCCGCCTCCCTCGTGTGACTTTACCACCGCACTCGCCTCCCTCCGGTAGTTGATTCCTTAGTTTTGGTAAATTTTTTATTTAGGGTTTTGTGTGTTTTGGCTTGTTTTTTATGCTAGTGGTCCAATATATTGTTTTTAGAGTTCACTTTGTGTCCCTTGTGGTGCGACTAGGGTGAGATTGATGTTTTCCTACCAATTTTTTGGTTTTTGACATTAGGGTAGGTGGTTCCATGCCCTTGCATTTTTTTGATAATTTAATTTGTTGGTTTAGTTAATTTTAACATGTTCTATGCTTTAATTTCATGCCGTGACCTATGTTTTAGAATTTTTTTGGCATAATCGTTTGATGAAATTGGATTTCCCTCATAATATAGTCTTTTCTTATATGTGTGTTATTGTAGAAATTCTTGGAAATGTTTAATGAATTGTTTGAGAGATAAAAAATATGTTTTCATGTGAACTTTATTTTAAAATGGTTTTTGCATGTAATTTTTTTTGTATTTTTAAAGTGAGACCTTTTGTTAAATCTTGTTGTTCCTTTTGGTTGTTTTATAAATTGTGTAAATGGTTTGTTTAATTAATTGTGTAGTGAAAAACGTAGTTGGAAGGGTTTTTCAAGTTTGTTTGTTTGGTGCGAAATGTGTTTTCAGGTCACTTTAGGTGCATGTGTATTTAAATGATATTTTTGATGGAAAATGTATTGTTTTGATGTGTCGAGATTGTTGCGCACCATTGAAATTATTTTGAAAATTATTTAAGTGGTTTATTGAATTGTGAATGTGATGCGAACCATATTTTAAAGATGTTGTAATGTGAGTTTGATCTTAAATAGGTGATTTTGAGTGTGTTTTTGGTGTAAAGTTGTGTTGTTCTTCTTGCAAGTGTTTCAAAAATTGTCTATATGGTTTATTAAGTTGCGTGAGTAATGAGAAATATATTTTTGAAGGGTTTGGCATGTTGTATGTTTTATGTGTGTGGTGCGGGTGAGTTTTGTGTGTGCAAATCCATGTGGGATTTCTTGAAATTATTTTATAAATTTTCTTAGTGCCTTATTTAATGGTGAAAATGGTTGTTTAATTGCAAAAATGGTTTATTGAATTTTTAAGTGCTGCAAATGGTGTTTGAAGAAACCATTGGTGTGCATATTATTTCAAAGTGGAAATTATTAGTGTAAATAGAAATTTTAAGTAGAATTTGTACATTGTGACATATGGAACTTGTTTGAGCACAAGGGAAACCCTGAGTATCTAGGTGGGAGGACCGGAACTAGTATGCTAGTGAACGGAGGGGTTTTGACCGTGGTTCATTTAGCAATTTTGACATGAAAACACTAACAAAACTCTCAGAGATGATTGGGGACCACTAGGTTATGGGTATGCTCCCTACTAGTGGCTCATGCCCGAAAACAAATATTTGTTATGGATACTTTTCACCAAGGTATGAGGTTCTATGGACCCACACGAGCTAGATGACCCTTAGGGGATTTACCCATGGTGATCTACCATTCCTGACATAGTGCCTTTTGTCATCATACAGAGGACCACTCGGGTGTGTGTGTGCTCTTTATAAATTTTAATTTCTGTTTTAAAATAGTATTTTTGAAATGGGTTTTCTTCAAGTGTTCGTTTTTAAATTTCAGTTTGTAAATGTTTTCCTTAAAATCATTTTAAAAGTATGAATTTTAATAAAAATGTTAAATTATCTTTTTGATGTTGTGGCATGGAATCTCTTTGTATGGTGGTATCCTATTGGGCCCTTGGATCACACCCTACAAACACATTTAGGTGTATCTAGATTCTGTTTCTTGTGTATCCCAGGTTGAGGCATCGTGCCCGATGATGGTGGTTTAGGTCGTTAGTGGACTTCTCATGTTGGACCTTGTTGGTATCTTGTGGAAGTTGCACATCTCTTGTTGCATGGAGGTTTGTTATAGAGTTTTTTTACTCCTCTATTGTAGTAATTTGTGGTTTTGTCTAAAGTTGTAAATCATTAAATTTGAAAGTTTTTAAGGTCATGTTTGACTGAATTTATCATATCTGAATTTTTAGTTTTTGTTGGTCATTTTAATATGATTAATTAGGGTAAATCATTCCCTTGTTCTATTTTTGATACCTAGGCACTTCTTCTAGCTTGTGGGGATCAGGAAACCCCCTCGGGTCTTTCCGCGGACTGGGTCGGGCGCCGTGTTGGATGGAGACCCTGCTTGGTTCGTGAAAAAATGGTATCAAAGGAGGTTGAGTATCTTGGTTCGTGTCCCTTTAGGAAGAGTCAGGGTAGACTGGAGTTAAGGTTGTCGGAACTCGTAGTTTTGGCTATGAGTAAGGTGTCTGGCCAGCACACCTTGTGGTGGGACTTGATTTTCTAGGGGAAGTTGAGGTTTGTCTGAGTCTTTGGTCATTGTGGTTAATCTTGTTTGGGGGAAATGAAAAGGGAGTAAGTTCAATGGTCTCATCAAGCTCACAGGGCCTGACAAGCCAGGTGGAGCCGGTGACATTGTCCTAGAATAATCTCCGTGACTATGGTGTGACTGACGTATGGATTCTACCCATATGTCTGAGTCGCCCATCGACACTAGTTTCCACATGAATCATCTTGTGTCTCCTTCGGTCCCAAAAACTTTTGTTTTGAAAACCCTTATTTAAAATCTACAAGAATCAAATTTTAATATAGGAATGGTTTGATCAGGTTCTTGGGTATCCTCGTCAGCTAGTGTACATCCCCATAAAGAGTTAGTGCACGGTTGAAGTGTGCCACGAGTAATTCTCCATGGGCGCATCCTCTAGTTGATCAGTGTATGAACTTTTTCTTCTTGAAGATCGGAATATAAATTCACCACTCTTTTTGCTGTCTAGTGGATCCTCTCGTAGTGGGGGAGAATATGCAATAGGAGTGGGAATAAAATTTGGTCTCTTAGGTTCCTTAAGTTGTTGATGGTGGAGTTCGACATCATTAAGTCTGTAAGTATTGTCTGGAAGCGGTGAAAGAAATTCCTATGAAGAAAAGCAGAAGCATTCTGGAGTTTTTGGTGTGGGTCACTATTTTAAAAAGGGCCTTTGGGTATTTCATGTGCCCTTTATTTCAGTAAAGTGGTGTGTGAAAAAAATGGATGTCGAAGCAGGATGCGTTTGATGGTTCTGTTTGGGTCGTGGTATGGTCATTCATGACATTGGAAGGAGTAGTTTCATTCGAGGGGTTTCTAATGAATGACTGTGAGGCAGGAGATGCTCCAATCATCAGAACTCTGAACATAGGTCTCAGAGTAAAGATGACGTGTAGTTAGGAAACCCCCGGGGTTGTGAGGGACCTCAGTCCAATGTCCATTTTCAGTTTGGTAAATGAAGATATTTTGATTTTTCTGTGAATCTGTTGTGTTCTAGGCGGTCCAGTTGGATGAGGGGTGTCACGACCCGCCTTCACCAAGATGAGGGAAGGGATAACAGATTTCCAAAACCTTCCATCTTCAAGTTGAAGGAGAGATAATGAGCCCCGAGACCCACCTTCAATAGGTCCTGGAGTGGCGAATAGAACCAAGGGTATAGAATCATACACAAGATGGAAGTAATTACCCTTTTGTTTAATATGATCGGGAGATAAGATAGTAAAACCCATCCACACCAAAACTGGGGGTAAAAGTAAATCCAAATAAAACCATTCCCAAATGCGTGTTACAAAAGTAAAATCCACAAGGTACAAGGAGACTACAAAGGTAAAGTACCAAAGAAAGAAAAAAAACAACTCCAACTATCCCAATGTCCGAGCTAGTACGTCCCTGGACGGTCCTTGAAGTCTTCCTAGAAACTTGAAAGAAGTTTTATATACGTAGGGTGAGCATACAAGTATACTCAGTAGGGAAAAATAAAGACACTCGTGAAAAAGTGGGGAGGCATTCTAATGCCCTGTGAGAAATGAGACAACCAAAGCACCTAGCAAGGAAAACTATCCACCCAAGCCTCACCAAGGAACACTCCCCAAATAACACAAATCAAGTAATGTATAGTAATATCACATCGATATTTGGGTACCCCGCGCCATGTTCCCATTGGTTATTAAAGACATCCTACGCATCGAACCTCTCCCTCCATTCTCACTGCAGTCCCACTACCGCATCCCGCCTGCACACACATGGGACACAACCACACATCCCGCCCGTAAACACCTGGGCCACAACCACCACCCCGCCCAAAAACACCTGGGCCACAACCACTACGCGTAACCATGCTTGAAAACACCTGGGCTAGAACAACCACTGCCACGCCCGAATACTCCTGGGCCTCATCCCAAAGGCTCTTGGGAAACAACCTGCCCGCACACACCTGGGCCAACCACCACAACTACCCTGCTCGAAGAATCTTGGGCTATAATGGACCTCAGGCCATCACAGCCAGCCTAAAGACTCTTAGGATATTCGGGAAAGGTAGCAGAAAAGGAGATATTAACTAGCAACTCGTAGGAGGGTTGGAAAAAACACCCTCCCCCAGGAAATGGGGGTGTTTGGCACTAAGTGATCAACTTGGGTGGGGCGCGAATAAGAAACATAAAAACTAAAGATATATGTATAGGTAACAAGCACTCATCCCAACCTAGGGTTTCTACATCCAACCTAATCACAACACCCTCATTACTATTCATTCATAAAAGAAGGTACAACACTCATGACCAAGTCCCAACTCATTCCTAAAACCAATTCTCCATTTAAACCATTCTTGTTTTCATGTTCAAGTGATCCCATTTAGGTGAATTATACACTATTGGGAAACTAACCGGCATAACCACAAGCCAGAGAAAGAGAAACAGCCAAACACAAATTTAAGAATTCACACCCAGTTCTCTTGTGAAGTCACAACAACAAAGGGATCAGTGAGATCCCTCTAAGTACTGGAACCAAACCAAGCCTCGAGATACAGCCCCACACAGCTTCAGATTCACAACCAACAACCATTCCACAACAGCAGATCCCATCCTCATCCACGTTACCCCATAAGCATCGATCAGAACAAACAGACATGCCACCAAGACAGAGCAAAGAAGTTTCCAGACTCAATTACATCATTCACTAAGTTTTCTTCTTTCTGTTTGGTTAACCAGGGTGATCACACAAGGATTGTTGTTTACGGTACATTCATTTAAATGGAAAAGTTTACTTGATTAACCAAATTCCCATGTTACAGTCATTCAATCATCATAGTAGACAAGGGTTCATTAGTGCGCAAAGAAAGACCACCAAAAGCCATGATTTTCAGTGGGTATAGGACTGCACAATACACAACATAAATAATCAAGGGTAAGGAAAAGCAGCAGAACATCGATCACACCCCCCTTAATTATTTAAAAGTCCGTTTATTATCTTTGTTAAAGTTTGTTTTTGTCCATCCCCATAGAAATAGTAGCGTACCCACCCCGCATGATACACGGTAAGGAGAGACGAAGGAAAATACCTACTTGGTTGATCAAGGATCAAAGTTCTTCTCCACGTACCAAGAACTGGGGATGTGTGACTTACAGGGGAGGAACTCCGGGGACTCCAAGGATGAGCAGAAAAAATCCAGCATAGGTGTACTACAAGACTTAGGAAGGAGGGAATCTAAGCGGACCAGGGAGAAGAAAGAAATCCAGCCAAGAAGGGGAAAGAAGAAAATATAGCATGATATAAAGATGAGATCCTATTGTTGCAGGATAAGGAATTTTAAACCTCTTTAAAGTCCGATCGTGGTTTCCTATGTGGTTGGAAGGTTACACATGATGGGATTAATTCTTCTTTAATTATTCCCATAGGGGTGGTGGCATAACGGCTGTGCGTTAAACTATTTTTTTAAATCGAGGAAAACACGCAACGGGGGTAGAACTGGAAGGTATGGGGAAAGGGTGTGAAACCGAGGAAAAACCACACGTTTCGATAAGTTTAAGGTTTTCCCGACTCTTGGGGAATTTTAGATATTATTTATGGGCTTTAAATGGATTTGAAAGGGGCATTAAATCATCTTTACACTAAAAGATAAGTTGCAGGAGCAGAAAGGTCGGAAACTGGAAGGTGAGGACATGGTGCCACCATCACGGTGCCATCGTGACCGGTGTGAGACCATGAAGGTGGCACCATGATTGGTTCCATTGTTTTGGTGGAGCCGTGTTTTGGAAAAGTAATGGACTAGGTGGGTTTGAGCCATTACAAGGGGGTCATGAGGACTGTACTTCTTTGAGATGAACTGAGTGTTATCTTCTGTGTGGTTTAGATTTTTGCAGTCAGGCCCTTGTGGTTGGGTGTTAAGTTGTGCAAGAATCCCCTAGGTAAGCTCATTTTGGGCCTTCTGTGTCGGTCTATATCAGCTTGTTAAGCTAGTTGGTCTTTATGGTGGGGAGACCCATCGTGGGTCTCATTGAAATTTCTCATGTGTAAATCGATGCTAGCCTATTTCTAATGGTCGGGAGCCCCTGTGGGATTCGCCATGTTGTCCTTTAGGTTCTTCTCCTAAAGATGGATTAGTAGTAGATGTTAAGACTATTCTTTGGTTGTGGTTTGATCTTGTTTGTTCATTCCAGAAAATGGTGTGGTTTTTATTTAATGGTTCTTGGGGTGTCTCAGTTTGTGAAGTTTGTTTCTGTGGGTGTGATAGTTTCTTTCCTTTATCAATCAACTGGAGGTGTTGTAACCTTTGTAGAGGGTGACACTTAGCAGAAAGTATTTTTACAGGTTTCTTGAGGTTTTCATTTAAGACACTTTCTCTGAGCACATTGTGGTTTCCTCTTTTCACTCGTTTTTTGTAGGAATTCTTTTCGAACCTTTAGGGGGTGTCACTTTATGCTTGGGTGTTTCAGCCTGAGTTGTGGCTTTCTGGGGACGTAAAGTGTTATAGTAGGGAGATTTGTCACACCCACCATCATCTTTAAATTTTTTATTTTATTAACTTTCTGGGCATCGGGTAGTTTGAGTCAAGGACTGCCTTAAAATTTTTGAGTTCTTATTTAAAAGCATGTGTTTTTTCCTTGACAGCATTCGGCACACCGTGGTTGAAGCCGCGAGACCTCGCCCTAGTCACCGTGCGACCTCGCCCACCTCATCACATGACCTTCTTGATGTTCAAGGCTGATAAATATAATGTGATGAATAATAAAATAAAAAAATAAAAAAATAAAATAAAAATTAGAAGTGTAATAAAATTTAAAGGAATATTTTAATTATAATAATATTTTTGAGTATATTGTTACTATTATTAATAGAATTAATAATATAAAAAAATTAATTAAGTTGTTATTAATATTGTAATACTTATAATTATCGCTAATATTATATTAAGTTAATATTTTTTTTGTTTTATTTTATTTGGCTTAGAAACATTCCGTCAAGGTGCGGGCCAAGTCTCGGTTGGATTTGGTGTTTTTTTCGATAAATGAGTTTTTTGGGGCTTGATAGTATGCGACGCACAAGTGAAGCATAATTGCGAAGCCGTTCGACTTCACCAGCGTGGCTGTGTGACCCGCCCATCATGAAATTAACCAAATAAAATGAATTAACAATAACGAAATAAAATTAAAGGTGAAAAAGAATAATAATAAAAATAAAATGAGAAATATTTGTTAATAAATTAATAAACTTTGTTTATAATGATAATAATAATAATATTATTATTTGGGGATTTATTATTATTATTATTATTACTCATATTAATTTTATCATCAATATCATTAATCATATAATTTTAGGGTTAATAATTTTGTTTTATTAAACTAATAATGTTGTTTCCATTGTGATTATAAATATTAATATTGTTTTAAGTTAATTTTATTTATTAATTTTATTTTTTTTTCTTTTTTTAGGGTTTCCTTTACCCTCTCTCTCCCCCCTCCCCTCTCTTCCATGAAGCCCCATTCTCCCCACCTGGGTCACGCCGCAACTCCCTCCCCACCCTCTTCTTCACATGATCCATCAACTGAACCAACCGGCTCCCGCCCTCCCCACCTGCATCGTCTGCCAGACCAGCTGGATCCCTGCCCTCCTCCTTGCCTGCGTTATCCGCTGGACCAACCGGCTTCCTGTCCTTCTCCTTGTCCATGCCATCTTTCGGACCAACCCCCTCCATGGTCGACACCTCCTCTGACACCACTCATCTTCATCACCCCGCACCCCTCCGGCGACCATGCTCCGACGTCCCAACTCCCCTTGCATCGCCTCACGCAGCCCCCACAAACCCCCCTCACGTGACCTATTCGGCTGAGCCCCCGACGAAATCCCTCCTTGCATGGCGCACCGAACCAGCCACGCCTCCCTCCTCTGGTAGCCGCGAACTCACCCTCTCCCTCGTGTGACTTCACAACCGCACGCGCCTCCCTCAGGTAGTTGATTCCTTCATTTTGGTAAATTTCTAAATTAGGGTTTTGTGTGTTTTGGCTTGTTTTTGATGCTAGTGGTCCGATATATTGTTTTTAGTGTTCACTTTGCATCCCTTGTGGTGAAACTAGGGTGACATTGAATTTTTCCTACCAATTTTGTGGTTTTTGACATTAAGGTAGGTGGTTCCATGCCCTTGCATTTTTTTTGATAATTTAATTTGTTTGTTTTGTTAATTTTAACATGTTCTATGCTTTAATTGCATGCTGCGAACTATGTTTCAGAATTTTTTTGGCATAATTGTTTGATGAAATTGGATTTCCTAAATAATATAGTCTTGTCGTATAGGTTTGTTATTGTAAAAATGCTTGGAAATGTTTAATGAATTGTCGAGAGATGAAAAATATGTTTTCATGTGCACTTTATTTTTAAATGGTTTTTGCATGTAAAAAAAAATTGTTGTATTTTTAAAGTGAGACCTTGTGTTAAATCTTGTTGTACCTTTTGGATGTTTTATAAATTGTGTAATTGGTTTGTTTAATTAATTGTGTAGTGAAAAACATGGTTGCAAGGGTTTTTCAGGTTTGTTTGTTTGGTGAGAGATGTGTTTTCAAGGAGCTTTAGGTGCGTGTGTATTTAAATGATATTTTTGATGGAAAATGGATTGTTTTGATGTGTCGAGATTGTTGTGCACCATTGAAATTGTTTGGAAAATTGTTTATGTGGTTTATTGAATTATGAATGTGATGCGAACCTTATTTGAAAGATGTTTTAATGTGAGTTTGATCTTAAATAGTTGATTTTGAGTGTATTTTTAGTGTAAAGTTGTATTGTGCTTCTTTAAAGTGTTTCAAAAAATTTCTATATGGTTTATTAAGTTGGGTGAGTAATTCTAAATACATTTTTGAAGGGTTTGGCATGTTATATGTTTTATGTGTGGGGTGCGGGTGAGTTTTTGTGTGTGAAAATCCAAGTGGGATTTCTTGAAATTATTTTATAAATTTTATTAGTGCCTTATTTAATGGTGAAAATGGTTGTTTAATTGCGAAAATGGTTTATTGAATTTTTAAGTGCTGTAAATGGTGTTTGAAGAAAGCATTGGTGTGCGTATTATTTCAAAGTGGAAATTATGAGTGTAAATATCATTTTTAAATAAAATTGGTACATTGTATCATATGGAACTTGTTTGAGCACAAGGGAAACCTTGAGTATCTAGGTGGGAGGACCGGAACTAGTATGCTAGTGAACGGAGGGGTTTTGACCATGGTTCACTTAGCATGTTTGATGTGAGAACACTAACAAAACTATTGGAGATGATTGGGGACCACTAGGTTATGTGTATGCTCCCTACTAGTGGCTCGTGCATGAGAACAGATATTTGTTATGACTACTTTTCACCGATGTATGAGGTTCTAGGGACCCACACGAGCTAGATGACCATTAGGGGATTTACCCATGGTGCTCTACTATTCATGACATGGTGCCTTCTGTCAGCATAAAGAGGACCACTCAGGTGTGTGTGTGCTCTTTATGAATTTTCTTTTCCGTTTTAAAATAGTATTTGTGAAATAGTTTTTCTTCAAGTGTTCATTTTTAAATTTCAGTTTGTAAATGTTTTCCTTAAAAGTGTTTTAAAAACATGAATTTTAATAAACATGTTAAATTATCTTTTTGATGTTGTGGAATGGAATCTCTTTGTATAGAGGTATTCTATTGGGACCTTGGATCACACCCTACATACACATTTGGGTGTATGTATATTTTGTTTCTTATGTATCCTAGGTTGAGGCATTGTGCTCGACGATGGTGGTTTAGGTCGTTAGTGGCCTTCTCATGCATGTCCTTGTTGGTAGCTTATAGAAGTTTCACCTCTCTTGTTGAGTGGAGGTTTGTTAAAGAGTTTTGTTACTCCTCTATCATAGGACTTTGTGGTTTTGTCTAATTTTTTGAATCATTAAATTTGAAAGTTGTTAAGGGCATGTTTGACTGAATTTATCATATCTGAATTTTTAGTTTTTATTGGTCATTTTAATATGTTTAATTTGGGTAAATAGTTCCCTTGTTCTATTTTTGATACACATGAACTTGTACTAGCCTGTGGGGATCGGGAACGACCTTCAGGTCTTTCCATGGACCGAGTCAGGTGCTGTGTCAGATGGTGACCTGACTTGGTTCGTGATACTTTGTATCCAATATCTTAAATCAGTTTTGTAACATGGGTTTAATAGAGAAAATATGTACTTTAGTAAAAGAATAAAATAACCCTACCCTATGTTTCACCTAAGAAAATAAAAATATTTCACAATAATCCCCATATTTCCATGGAATTGACCAGCCACCACACAATCACCAATATACCTTGAAACCTGAGAAGGCCATTGAAGAATATAAGGAATTAATCGTGCAATTAATTTCATGGATTGGTGTTGGAAAATTAGAAATTAGTCCACAATGAGATAGTTATGTATATACAACATCTGTGTAAGAGGTTGTACCAATGGTTGGGAACATGATTTTACTTCTATTTATTAATACCCTAGCTTTAGAAGGAGATAAATAGATGGAAATTCTCAACCCATTATTCTAGTAAATAAAATTAGAACTAATAGGTATAAAATTTTAGACACCATCAGAACCAAAGATAGAAGGAAATCCAACAACCAGAACCAACTTCTTTACAGGTTCCCATTCACTCCTCTTCTTAGAGTAACCGAATTGATGAAAATCTTGGTAATAATTACACCAAGATTCAAAATTAACGAACTGCAAATAACAAAATTCATTTGTATCCCCGATATATATAGATTCTAGAAGAGGTTTGTAAATATCCGATTCAACACTGATACAAGGGGAAACTATATGACACATCACCTTCGATATGCTATTAAAAATATAGAAGTGACCTATTTGGTTACAATTAATTTGAAAGATATTGGGATTTTGAAAGGTATGGGGAATGTCCAGGAAACATACCCAAATTATCATAGTCATTGGGTCATGATGCATATGGAAACCAATATGAACCTTTTCCCCTTCTTTCCCCTTGATCCTTCTCTTCTTAGAAGGGTGTTGCAAAGAAGATTTAGACTTAGAGTTTGTCTTGAATATCTTCACCCGACCTTTCCATTTTTCAACTATAAGGATAGAAGGCGTTTTAAACTTTATATCCCTTTTAACATGGTTAAGTAGAGTGAGTATAACTAGGAGATACTTCCCTATGTTTTTCATATTTAAATTAACAAAAAAACCAGGGAATCATTAAGGGAGTGATAAATAATGAGATCGGTTTGAAATTAATCAGGTATCTTAAATTCTATTTCCTCTAAGCACTCAATATAGCCAAAAATACAGACTATGTTAACCATAAAATGCACACCTTCTCTATGTTTTCTCATGGATATTACCTTAGAGATATAATATCATTCCTTTCTATCTCTATTATAATAAAGATCATTGGGGAATATGGAGCATGCTATAAGCATCCATGTTATCATGTGATTTCATGAGGTCACTATACATGGATGATAACATCAAACACTGAACATCTAGCGCACCATTTAGGTTATTTTTATAGAATTTTAACTTCCCGTCACTCACATTCTTAGCAGGGGGTTCAAGGGATGGGGGTTCTAACTCATAATAATTCCATCCATGGTGAAACACAACCCGTAAGCAGTTGGACTATTCTTAGAAGTTAATTCTAGTTAGGATATGGTCTTTCTCCTGAATTTATCACATGGATAATGTGGTTTAAAAACTTATCATTATTCTAAAGAAGAAAAAAATATTATTATTATTACTTTAAATTATTAAAAATTATGTGGAACATAATAATTTTAATTTTATTAAGTTTCCCACTATTTTATCAAGTCTGAATATCCCTCACCATTTAAATCATAATACCCCATCATATGGACATTCTAGTGGATTGGATCCATATTTACCTTCTCATAATCCAATAAAGGTCTTAAATAACTACTCTAAGATATTTAGGTTAGAATTATTTCCAATTATGGGCTTGCAGTTCCTAAATGTGTTGAGTAGAATCCACAATCCTAAAATCCGAACTTGAATTTCCAGATCACTTTCCTTCTATATACATAATGTATAGAAAGGTATACTTCTCTTGATGACAACTTGGTTAATTCAACCCAAAAATCATCATTAGAAATCCCAGGTAAAATTATATGTCATGAAAAGGGTCAATCAAACTCTTATTTCTAAGGGTTCATTCTCAATATAGTAATATAAAGCATATAGACTTAATATTATCTTTAAGGATTGTTTTATTTTGTATAAAATTTCTTAATTTTTTCTATTTACATGAATTTTTAATATTATGTGAATTTTAGTTAAGTGATTAACCATATCTTGATAAAATATTTACACATAATCATTTTTATTTTAATTATATATTTTCATATTAATCTATTTATTTATGTGATCACATTCATGCATCTAAAAAATAAACCATTCATCAGAAAAAAATAAAATGAATAAATCATCACATGGTTATGAGATTTAACTAGAATTTTGTTTATTGAGTAGATAATAAAAAACCATTAACCCCAGGGGGAAAATTTCTTAGAACTGGTGTGGGATCAAGTTGTAACATTCCACCTCTATCTTGTGTATCTCCTTGGTTTGGTTTTTCCCTAGATCTATCTTGATCCAACTCCATGTAGTTTGGATCTCTATCCTTACAATGTTATTACTTTGCATGAAATTGAAGAGAACTAGAAGGGGGGGGGGTGTTATTTTACATAAATGAAACTATGGGTATGAATTCCTATATATAAAAAATATTTAGTGATGACTCACATACCATTAATTTAATTTAATAATAATATATAGAAATAGATTCCATAAACTCATTTTATCTCATAATTCTTAACATACATTTCCTAATATTAAAATACAAGTATCTACAGATAAAGTGTTATTATAATATTATATATAAAAATACATATTATTAAACATGAAAACACTATATTTATTTAAAACTCCACATAGTGCTTCTAACTCCCATAGATCGTCTAAAACTACATAGGATATCCTGGGGAAAATACATAAGGAAAAGATTGATCTTGAAATCCCAGTAAGGGAATAAATATGGTAATAAAGGAAATGATATCATAATATCATAAACATTTTGAAATAAAATAAATCATGATATTATAAACATAAGTAAAGGGTTACTCCCAATACCATAATTATAAAGTGGAAAAGCACCATGGTGGATTATGATCACTCTGTAATCCCTTATATAATATCTCATGAAATATAAATATTTAATGAATCCATTAGAGGAATATATAATTCCATACCCACTAATCAAAAAAATGAAAATAAAAAATATGCATTCCACATGAGGAATATAAACCATACATAAATCATATGCATGATTAAACCCATGAGAAAGAAGTGGGTCTCATACTTCAGATTCAAGGAATAAGAGAAGGATAAATCATAAGGATTTATAAGAGAAGAATGAATTAAATCCTTTGGAAGGTTATATTTGAAAATGAAACACAGTTCTTGATCATTGAGTTCCCATATAGAGATTTCATGAGAATTATTATCATGAACCAACATGGATACTGTGGTACCCTGATAACCAAGCTAGTCCAGACATGGCCCGAAGGGCATTCTCAATCCCCACAAGTTTTAAACTAAAACCTGACATCATAAAAGAAAATAATGGGAACATTTTTCCCCATAAATAGTGGGAGAAAAAATTATTATTATATATGCTCAAAATAAAATTCCATAAGGAGAACTATACCATAAGTCAAACAGGTAAACAAACCAAAAGTACAACCACAAAGTACCAAAAAATAGGATAAAAAATTAAGTTCAAACAGACACAACATCTCAAAGATCAAAGATCAAAATCAACTAGCACTTTCACATGGTGATTTCACTTTGATAAAACTTGAAAAGAGGAAATCTATAAACACCCAAAGGCACATGTAGGGTGTGAGCTAAATGCCCAATATGGTCTCACCAAGGATTCCATAATAAGATTACACAATAATTTACCAAATTATTATTTTAATTTCAATTAAAACAATAATGTAAGTATAAAAACATATTTAAAATAAATAATTATTTTTCATTTCAATGGATGTAAATATTTCTAAAAATAGATCAATAAACATTTTATATAAAACTGTTAATTTAAATTCATAAGAAATGTGTAAAGAAATTTTACAAACAATGGAATATATATCAAAATAATCATAATGGAGAAACATGGTCATCTTCTAGAGGTACAATAGTTCCATATTAAGGTATACTCACACACTTGAATAGGTGATCATGATAATATGTGTACACACATCCCTCAAACACTAGTCAAAGACGACTCATCACTACCCCATAGGGGATGTGACCTGCTGGATATGTTTTGTTAGAGTTTTAAAGAATTAATAGAGTTTTTTAAAAAATAAATCACTAACTACCTAGTCTTTCATGTTCTATAACAATAATCACTATTGGTAGATTTATCTCAAAGTTGTTCAAAATACAATTAATGAATTTTCCATTTCAAATTGAACATTTCCATTTAAAAACCAAAATGTATTTTTAGTCAATTCATGTGTTTTTATAGGATAAAAAATTGGGTTCTTATAAAAAAGAATTAGTCCACTTTACTTAAATACAAGTTTGAAATCAATTTCAAAATTTAATTCCACAATTTAATTTCCTATTTTCCCATCAAAATCTACAATCACATACTAATTCATTATAATTAGGTGTTTCCCTAAAATTTCATGCCGAAAAAAATTAAAATATCAATTTTTATAAAATTAGGTTTTCAAAATATAATTAAAATTAATTTATTTTAAATCAAGAAATTTTTAGTTAAATTAATTGGCCAATAATAAATATAACCACCTATCGAAACAAAGAGATCATGTCTCACAACACATGTAATGGGAAACACCAATGAATAATGCTAAAAAAAGTGATTTGAGAATAAAACCTAGATTCAAGATCTAAAGCAACATATATTATATCCTACAATAATAAAGAGATATAAAAATCCCTAAAAAGGAGAGAAGAAGAGACCGAGAGATAAAGAAAAGGATTAGAACTCATACTAGGGAGATATCGAATGATGTTATCCTAACTTCAAATAACTTTAGAAAGGGCTTGGAGGATCCAAAATCTGCTTTAGGTAGCCTATAAGGAAAAAGAAATCTTTTAGGGTAAAATATGATTTTCAAGCACTTAAACTGGTAGTTTCATGATTTTAATATATATTTTAAAAATTAAAAATTCCCATACACACTGTTAGCTGGGAAGGGCCACCCGGTTTGACAAAACATGCTCCCTAACCATGCACCCCTCTGGTGGGTACACAGTTTCTACTAGGTGGGAACACTGTTTGTCAAATTGTGCATGAGCTGTACACACATACACTATTTGTGTTTCCATGGTTTACCTTGGATGGGCGAATAGTTTTGGAATACCATGCACCAACCATTGACAACCCAAAAAGTTCCAAAAATTTCCCAAACTTCACCCAGAGTACCCTTAAATGAAACCCAACAAAAGAATGTTCAAAAAGAGTGTATAGGAGTAACTAAAAATAGTAATAGGATGTTAAAATCTCCCCTAACATAGACAATTTCTATACCCATAAATTATATTTAGAAGATTCCATGTAAAAAATATGAGGTCACTACTCTCTTATCAATGTCTCCCACTCCCACGTCTTAGAAGTATTAGAACTGTGCTGCCATAGAATGTGAACTAAAGGTATCATCCTTCCATGAAGTACCTTGGTTTTTGAATCAACTATCATGATTGGATGTTTAGTCATGGATAAATTAAGATTAATATCAAGATCACTCTAGGTCAGAATATGAGATGGACCAGAAAGATACTTTTAGAGCCGTGACACATAGAACATGTTACGTATCAATTTCAACTATGGTAGAAGTGATAAATGGTATGAAACTTTCCATACTAGTGCAACAACCTAAAATGTCCCCACAAAATGAGGAGAAATATTCCCTTGCCTCCCATGCCATCGATGACCCAACCAAGGGGAAACTTTCAAAAATACCCTATCTCAAACTAAAAATTCCAATGGTCTGTGATGAAGATCAACATAATATTTATATCAGATCTGTAATATCAAATTAATCAGACAAACCAAATAAATATTTACTGTAGTCTCTTGAACCAAGATTGATCCAACTAAGGAACTTTCAAAAATATACAACAAACATAACAAAGATTTACCTAGTTGGCTATAAAAGGCCTCAAAAGGATCCATTTTAATTGTAGATTGGTAACTATTATTGTAAGAAAACTCAACCAGAACCAAATGTTCATACCAAGAACCCCCAAATTCAAGGACATAGGCATGAAGCATATACTCAAGAATTTGTATAGCTCTTTAAGTCTGGACATACGACTATGGATGACATTCCATTCTCAAACAATCCTAAGATATCAATGCCTTCAAAAGGACCCTCCAAAAGAAATCGGTAAATAGTTGATCTCTATTAGAGACTAAAGCAGATGGAACTACAGTAAAAAAAATCTCTTTTACATATAGATTTACTAAATCCTCAACTTTGGTTGAATCATGAATGGATATAAAGTGATATGATTTTTTCAGCCTATTGATTATAACCAATATTGTATTACTCTTTTTCTAGATATACAAAAACCTAACCACAAATTCCATAGAGATATCATTCCACTTTCAAGCTGACACTAGAAGTGGATAAAGAAAAACCAAAGGTCTCTAGAGCTTGTATTTGACCTGTTAGAATGTATAACAATGAGAGGTAAAATTAGTAATGACCCATCTCATACCTAGCCACTAGAATCATCACTGATTGTCATAGAATGTCTTTCTCATTCCTAGGTGCACTACCCATTGGAAATTATTAAAATCACCCATAATATCTTTCCTACAGGCAACGACACAATTTACGTGTTTCAGAAATATAAAATACCCTACGTGGTGAAAAACCACTAAACAATGGTCTCCCCTCTATAAAGAGAGTCCCTGATGCTACTGAATTTATCATCAAACTAATGTTCCTAAAGAATCATCTCAAGAAGAGATTAATTCAACCAAACACTAGGAAAAATAACCTTGTCCCCCGATTCCTGGACTCTAATATACAACTGTGAAAAAAGAACCATCAAGTTTCACTCTTTTGATGATTCTATGATGGATTGGGTTGGAAGTTTCCTGCTAATAGAATCTACGATGAGATTCCATTTCCATGGTGTATAGGTGATGTTGAAATCACTGGATTTTAGGTACTCCACCTAATGCCTTTGGCAGAGATTCAAATATTTTTGAGAGAAGATATAACTCAAGATCTTGTGGTTGGAATAAATGATAAACCTTTATCTTAAAAGGTAATTCCAACAAATATTAAGTTAACACATCACATATATTAGTTCAAGTTAATTTTTTGGATAATTCGTATCATGTGGCCTAAGATGTTGAGGTCCATAAGCAATGAAAATTTTACCTTGTATAAGAATGTTTCCCAAACTTGAACTTGATGAGTCACAAAATACCACTTTGCCCTAGAAGGCCTTTGCAAGAGTCAAAACATTTTTAGTAGTCAAAATACATTTTAGATCAACAAAATAACTCTGAAATTTCTTATCCCATGAAAACTTTACTCCCCTTCAATTTAGAGAAGTCATAAAAAAATCCATCTTTGAGAAATCCTTTACAAACTGGAGGTATTATCTAGATAAATCCAAGAATATCTGAATTAGAAAAACATTCCATGGTTTCTCCCATGTCATAGTAGATTTCACATTCTTAGGATCAACTAAGTTACCACATTATGATACCTCATGCACCCTTAACTTCACTTCTCGAATCCATTAATCACATTTCTAAAGTTTGGTGTAAATTCATTGATTTCTAAAAAATTCTAGAAATGCTCTCAGATGATGCACATTATCCTCCTCATACTTAGAGTAAATAAGGATGAACACCATGAATGTATCAATATTCTCATTGAAAATCCTTTTCATCAATTCCATAAATACTTTAGGAGATTTGGTTAGGCCAAAGGGCATGGCAAGGTACTCATAATGGCCATACCTACTTCAGAAAGTAGTTTTATAAATGTAATATTATTTTATTCTCAATTGGTGATAACTAGAATGAAGATCAATCTTTTAGAAACACTTTTCCCCTTTCAACTAGTTAAACATATTAAAAATCCATGGTAGTATATACTTGTTCTTTACTTAACTTTATTGAGATTTTAGAAATCAACACAAAGGTGAAGTGTTCCATCATATTTCTTATCAAAGAGAATAAGCACCACCCAAGGTGACACACTTGGGTGTATAAATACTTTCTATAAAAGATTATCCAACCGAGTCTTTAACTATTTCATTTTAGTTATATCCATGCAATAAGAATAAATAGATACTAGATGAGTATTGGGTACCAAATAGATAGAAAAATCTTCCTACTTTACCGGTGGAAAACCAGAGAATTCAGAAGGGAAAACATCTGTAAAATTGAAGAAAATTGGATGGAGGTCATTTCTCAAGGATTCTTTCCCCAGATAAAAAGTTAAAATAGATATTACTTTCCCCAACTCGAGATAAGAAGGTCTGGATCTACTCTACATTGGGTCCCATTCTATTTGAATCACATGAAACACCCCATTAGGTGTGGTAAAGGTGACCGATCAAAGATAATAATAAATTAATTTTTTATTTTCAATAAACCAATCCATCCGAAATATGAAATCAGGAGGTTTTATGTTGAAAACCAGAAAATACCAAGTAATATCTATATTTGATAATGGTAAAATGAATGTAGGACAACAAAGACCCTACTATCTATTCTTACCAAGGGGTGTAGTAATATCCATCACATAACATAATAGCTCCATAGAAAGATTTATCAAATTTAAAATATGAGTTGATATAAATGAATGTGATGAACCAGTATCAAATAAAGTAGTCACTAATGATAAAGCTATTGTGATGGTACATCTCATAGGTATGGAACCCATATCTGCTTCCTCTGGAGACTCTTCCACTGCACAGAGAAGCTTTTTTTAGGATGCCTATGGATGGAACCCCTTTACTCAAGAAGAGTATGATTGCACCACAATATTATTTGGTGCTGATGATCCCATGTAACTACATGGAGTATAATAATCATGAAATAAATTATACAAGTGACCTGAGATTATTTTGGAACCACATACCCTGGGTGCCTTAGTGAAAACCCATTTCAAATACCCCATATTTCCACACTAGAAGAAAATCAAAGGGACTCTTCCAATAATAAAGGAGGTATAGAAGAACCCTACATTCAAGAACCACCATGGGAATCATCACACTTCCTTTTTTCCTTTAAAGGAACTCACACTGCCACTGGGAGAATAAGAAAATCCCATCAATCTTGACTTGCCAGCCTGGTCCATGTACACCATCAACGCTCTATCATCCACATCATCATAAGAAGGGGGATTACTCAAGAAAACTCAAGAAAGGATGTAAAATATACGTACCATATTAAAACATTGATTCTTTATCTTCTCATTCAATACAATCTCAATTGGAAACCACACTAGGTTAATAAAGTAATTTTTATATTTAGTCATGGTCCTGTCAGCCTTATCGAGTTTGAAAAACTCTATATCCTTGGACAACACCATAAAATATGGATATAACTGATTGGTGATGAGATATTTAAAGTACTTACACTCTAAGGTTTAATGCATATTTTATATTACCATTGTGTCCCACCATATACTTCTAGGACCTTCCATCTTTAAGGTGGCATATTTCACCTTGATTTCATTAGTTCTTTCCATGAACTCAAACAAAATATCGATTCCCTTATAACAATACTTATATTTTGGAGGATAATTTGAGTTTTTGGAACACTAGATGATTATATTGAAGGAACTATTGAGAATGAATCTTAAATTCATCCCTTTGAGGTTCCACAGCTGGAGCCTAAATGTTAACGGGTGAAGGTTCTTGTCCCATAACTTGGACAACACACACAACAACCTCAACCTGATTTTGTTCTATGATAGGATTTTCTCATTGTGTTTCATCAATTGCTTCAAAAAAGATCCCATTTTCACAGATTCTTAGAATCATGATGCTACATAAAATTTTCATAAATCATTGAATATATTAGAAAGGATGCTTATAGAAACACATAAACAAGAAAAATAGTTAAATTAATTCCATCAGATAGATAACGATTTAAACTATCCAAATAAAAAGCAGAGAAACAACTAGTAATAATCCTCAATATGTATTTCCCAAACAACCCATGGTGACTTAAGGATCACTATAATGAGAAATGGATAGGCACTCACTCACAACTAGATCCTAAGTCCTGACAAGTTTTCAAACTACATACTAACATGAAGACCAGATTATTAACTTGTACTATTGATACCACTTTGTCACAAACCATCCTAGATATGCTGGTACCATGATAGACTAGCCAGTCAGAATAGGGCCCAAGTGGAATTCCTGATCCCCAAAGGTTGGAAAATAGCACCTGTCATCATACAAGATAAAAATGGGAATAGTTTTTCTAAATAAACAGAGGAATAAATAGTCACAAGTTAGTATTATCATAAAAAACACCATAGGGAGAACTGTACTTGATGTCAAAAAGGTAAAAAAACTCAAAGTACAAAAAACCATAAAACAGGATAAAAAACCGAATTCCCAATGGATATAGTAGCTCAAAGCTCAAAAATCAGTAATAAGTACCACCTCCATGTGGTGCTTTCCCCTTCCTTGAACCTGACTGGAAGAAATAAACAAAATCCTAAAGGTACAGGTATGGTGTGAGATGAAATCCTAGTAGGGTATCACAAAGAATTCCAAAATAATATGCCACAGTAATTAACCAAAGAATACTTTCAATTTTAAATAAAATAGGCATGGAAGTATAGTATCATATTTAAAACAAATAATGCTTTTAAATTTCAATTGATAGAAATATTTCTAACAAAGGATCAATAAATTTTTTATATAAAACAATTTATATAACTTCACAAGGCATGTGTAATATTTTTTACAAATAATGAAATATATATAAAAATAATCACAAAGGAGCTACATGGTCATCTTGCAAGAGGTAATATAGTTCCAAGTTAATGTATCGTAATCATAACCATATGTGTACACACATCTATCAGACAATGGTTAAAGAGGACTCATCACTATCCCATTGAGGATGTGACCTGCTACATATGTTTTGTTAGAGTTATAAAGAATCAATAGAGTGTTTTCCCAAATAACTCACTAACTACCTAAGGATTCATGTGATCTAAAAATAATCAATATTTGAAAATTTATCACAAATATTTTTAAAATTCAATCAATCCATTTTTTATTTCAAAATTACAATTTCTATTTAAAAAACAAAATAAGGTTTTAATCAATTCATACCTTTTTCCAGGATAAAACAAAAGAGTTCTTATCAAATAAATTAAATCCATTTTCCTCAAATAAAAATTTTAAATCAAATTTATAAATCAATTTCACAAATTAATTCCATAATTTAATTTCACAAATTTCCATAAAATTCCACAATCACACCCCAATTCACTGGAATTGGTGGTTTTACCAAAATTTAATGCCAAAGAAAATTCAAATCCCAATTTACATCAAATTTGTTTTTCATAATATAATTTAAATAAATTTAATTTAAATTAATCAATTAAGGGTTTAATTAATTATCTAATAATAAACTTTACCATCTATCGAAATAATGAGATCACGTCTCACAAAATACGCTATGGGAAACTCCAATGAAGAAATATAGAAAAGGAGATATAAGAATGAAATCTAGATTCAAGATCTGAAGCAATATATATTAGATCCTCCAACAACATGTAGATATAACAATCCCTAAGGAGGATATAATAAGAGAGTGGGATATAAATAGTGGTAGAAGAACTCTTATTGGGGAGAGATCGAACAACATTTTCCTAGCTTTGATATACTCCTTAGAGGTTTTTGAGGATAAAAAATCACATATAGGGAGCCTTTAAGGTAGAATAAATTATGTTAGGGTTTAATGAGATTATCATGCACTTAAATCAGGGGTTTTGGTATTTTAAAATAAATTTTCGAAATTAAAAATTACTGTAAGCATGGTTTTTCAGGCAGGGATGCACGATTAGAAAAAACATGGTCCTTTATAGTGGTATGAATGGTTTCTAGTAGGTAGGAAAATGGTTTTTCAAACCATATAACATCCATGAAAACATGCACTATTTTTATTTTCATGGTTTACCCTGGGTGGGTGCATGGTTTTGGAAGACCATGCGCCAAACATGAATAGCCAAGAAAGTTTCAACAATTTCAAAAAATTCACCAAAATAACCTGTAAAAATACCCAAAAAAATAATTCAAACAATTAGGGTATAATAACACCTAAAAATAGCAACATGATTTTATAAGGTTCTTGTGAAGGACTAAAAACATACAACTTGGGTGAAATTTTATAAAATTAATAAAGGATATTTTAAAAAAGGAAGGACCTTATTGTTATCGATGAAACTATAATTGTGCCAGGAGGGTTATCTATAAAATTATTAGTGTTTTAAAAACATTTTAAATATTCAAGAATATTTTATGGGGGTGATTCTTGACATGAGATCATAAATAAGTATTTTATCTTAAATCAGGTTTACTTAAAAGTGGGAATTTTGAAGGGAAATAAAAACATGTATAACCTAAGAAATAAAAATTATATTTAAATAGGTATATATATAAGGTTCATATATAGAAAATAAAATAATTTCATAATAATATTATTGCATAAAAATGGAAAAGAAGAAAGAGAATATGTAACTCAATGGTAAGGATGTTGGTACAAAATATCCATTTTATGTTTCAAAGAACCTTTGTTGAAATACCACATCATAAAAAAATATATTTTTAATTAAAAAGAGTATAAATAAAATATTTAGATTACCTATGATAACTATTAATTAGGTTTCCAATTAAAATAGAGAACATTGGTAGGAATGAAAATTATAGATTAGGAGGGGAAACTATATTTTAAGAGGATGTGAATTATTCTTAACATAGATGTATTTCCCATAAGGATTATAACTCATAAATAAAGAATATTTTAATCAAAACTGAACCCAAAATATATAAATTTTTTATACTCTATGAAATTAAAGTTGAATCTCAAGGAGAAAAATTATAACTCAATAAATAAAATTCAGTTTTTAAAGACCCTTATATTTTAGGGAAGACATCAATCCTAGTCCATAAAAATGAAGAGCATGGATTGAAGTTAATTTTTTTCAACAATAATTTATGATATTAAAAATAAATTGGAATTAGTTACACAGTACAAATAAATATTGTTTCATAATAACAAAGCATGCCTCAATAAAGGGTGATTGAGACAGAAAGCCTTATATCATGCCCGAAAGTGCTCTACACTTTATCTTGACTTCCTAAATCATCAAATTAATTTTAAAATTTTTTCTCAATAACCTTCTCTATATGTATTTATTTCAATAATTTATATTTATCATTATGTGTAACTAATGAATTACATTTTTCTTCTTATGTCGGTTACATGAAGTTTTTCAGTGAATTTCTATGAAACATTCATTACTTGTTGACCAAGGTAAAAGTGTTGTAAAATAGTTTCATAATATCAATAATTTTATATTATTATATACATTATTTTTCCATTAGAACATAATTTATATAGGTAAATATATTTTCCATGAATGGTCTCAAATTAGAAAAGGTACTTTGATATGTCCTTTTTAGCATTTAAATTTTTAATAGCCATCTAATGTTAATATCATTAATGGAATGTATTATATTATAATTAAATAATGTTAATTGTTTACTAAATAAAGTCTTTATACAATACATACATGTTTTATTCCACCCTTTTGTTTGGAAAGTAAAATGAAAGAGAAATTCCATCACGTAGAGGCGGCAGGTGGCACGTACACATGATGACGTCTTCACTTTTTGAAAGATTTTTGGGGAAATGTATAAATTAGATGTTACATAAGTATAAAAATATATGATAATATTAATAATAATGGTTTTATCATACTATCATGAATAGAAGAGGTTTTGGGTGGAAGAAGTAAAATATAATTAAGAAGTTGCAGAGGAAAATAATACCTCTCACTTGGTGTAAGAACCTGGTTCTTATTTTGAGGTACATGTTTCTTATTTTCTCTTTTCCTTAAGTGTTTTTGAGAAAATAAGGAAAATAGGGAAAAATCCTAAATTTTGGGACTACATGCCGTGTACTATTCTACACGCCATGTACTTTCGCCATGTGGGATGAGTACACAGGGTGTGTAGCCATGTCGGCGACGAAGGGTGTAAAAACTGACTACACATTGTGTAGTGGGTATTTACACACCGTGTAGTCAGTCGGGAGGTGAATAGTAAGGGGGTGGAAGTAGCCACCAGCTACGCGAAAGTACACACCGTGTAATCAGGAATACACGCCGTGTACTCATGTCGACAGATGAACTGTATGGCGGTGCCTCCAGAGGAACAGTTAAATGACAAAAGTACATGCCGTGTAGTCAATAGTACACGCCATGTAGTCAATAGTACACACCATGCAGTTTGTTTTTTTTGCTTAAAATGGGTAGTAGCCAACCCTGTTCACATGATTGGCTTAGAACTAGAGGGAGGCTCGGGTGGGACGGCTGGATCTTTGAGGAGCTCCAGATCGAGTACCGGGAATCCGTTTTCTGCACCGTCAATCTCCCTAGAACCGCACGTGTAAGCCCCCCACTCTCCTTAAGACATTATTTCCAATTATTCCTCTAAGGGAAGTTATTTAGGTTTGAACGGGGTTTTATTTTACCTCATATCTACTTCGTTCTTGGGCGATTCGAGGATCATCTTTCACGTATACCGTTCAGGGGAGTTTAAGGTAGGTGGATTAGTGTTTAATTTCCAACTGTTGTGCATTTGTGTGAATTGTTGAGCTACGAACCCATGTTGGAGTGTTTTGTGGCTGAGGCCTTGGCTGTTTTAAATACCTAGAATTGTATAGGTAATTAAATGTGATAATAAACTACTATTTGGGATCGATACTTGGATCCAGGACCACCCCGGGGGTGCGTTCCTCTATTTAGCTGTTTGGCCAGGATACCCGAGGGTATTCCTTTATAATAATGATTATAGAATTGCCTTGAGAGAAATTTCATGTGTATTTCTTGTTTATATGTTGGTCATGGCCCAGTTACTTGTTTAGCCTGAGGGTTGTGTTTTACTTAGCCTGAGGGCAGTGCATCTTTTAGCCTGAGGGAAACTTATTCCATGCCTGTGGGTAATAGACTCTGTGCCTGAGGGTGACACTTTGTATGCCTAAAGGCAATATCTATTATGCCTGTGGGAAATTACCTGCAGGTTACTTTTCTGATTACCTGAGGGTAAGGGTTGCGTGTATGAGGACACTGGCTGTTTACATAGAAATTCATTGTGGTGGTTTCCTTATAATGATTGATTATATGAATAATAAAATGGAAATATAATTGGTAAAGTTATATACTTTTGAGTATTGCTTAGTTTATTGCATTTTACTACTGCACACTGTTGTTGCATATTTTCACACAGTTGGGCGCGGGCCTTTGGTGGGTGCCTACTGAGATTCATTTCTCACACCCCGTTTGGGGTTATGTCTTCATCCCCAAACAAATTATATTTCTATAAGTGTAGATAAGGGAAAGGGTCCCTATACAGGTACTTGATTGTTGCTGAGGAGTAGGGGAGCATGGGACCAAGCTTAGGCTCGCGATGTTACCAGCTATTTTGTTTTGGTTTTGCTGTACTCTGTATTGTACTGTACTGTATTGTTGTGTAACATGTTCTGGATATTTTCTTAGAACTTGAGACATGTTGCATCATTATCTATATACATGTTGGTTATCTTTTACTGTAGTTGTTTATTTTAAATGTGTATGGTTTATTGCTTTTGCTGTTTCTGTATGTTTTATTTAGTATTTATGCTACCCTACACTTTTCCAAATGATGGTATAGTTTCCCCACTATCAGGCCTGGGCCCTCGCTGCTAGTCGGAAACCTCTGGCATTTGGGTAAATGCGCTTGAGGTCATGTGGCGAACTGGGTTTGGGGCACCCATTGAGTGGTACCCGGGCTCAGGACGTTACAAAGTGGTATCAGAGGGGTTTTTTTCTTTGACTTACTATTTGGATCATTATTCAGGGATAGAACGGAAAAGGTAGTTGGTAATAAGATATACCCGGGCATAGCTAACATGTGTATAGGGAAAATCCAGTCTACCTCGTATTTTGGAAATTTTTCTGATTTTGCAAATTTTACAGTTGACTCAATTTTCACCGTTGGGTGACGCACTTGTGATTGTGCTGTTTATAATTTTTCAATGGGTTATATTTAGTTTCCACCCAATGAGATGAGGGTATGCCATCTCATGAATCATTTAGGCACATGCTAGAAATCACATGCCATGCATAGTTCCACGCCAGGTTGGTGCATTAGAAATTGCATGTTGTTGTGATAGTTGTTGTGCTAGAAAAGCATGCTGTTGTGATAGATGCTTTGATAAATACCTACTATATGATAGGGTATGTTTTTATGAGGCCTTGGAAGGATGAACACCAAAATTTGGTTACTGGGGAGTATGGGCCCTCATTGACTAGAATTTGGTGGATCATTGGATATTTACTGTATTTATAACTCAGATAAGATGCCAAACTTTGATTCGCAGGGAGTATGGGCCCTCACGGGCCAGAATTTGGTACTTTGAAGTTGTTTCAGTAGTTTTTTCTGGGTTCCAGAGTAGTATCTGAGGCATACTATCCAAAAAACCCATGATACATGCCGTGTAGTTCCTCGGACACATGCCGTGTGTTCTTCTGTTCAAGAAGAAAAGAAAACTTTTTAAGTACATGCCTTGTACCCTCAGTACACGCCGTGTAGTCTCTTCCTGTGTCATAACCCATGTGGGCAGGGACACGAGGAGGGGAAATTCTTGGGGGAAAACACGCCGTATACCAGATGTACACGCCGTGTAGTGTTGACCCAAAGTCCGCCATGTAACTAACAACACGAATGGAGGAGACCTTAAGACATACACGCCGTGTCCACTATGGAACATGTTGTGTAGTCTGACCTGTGGAGCCGACCGTGTAACTAACAACACGGGTTAGTGTAATCCTTTCGTGTACATGCCGTGTGTATATGGAACACGCCGTGTAGTGTGATCCGTGTATCCGACCGTGTAACTAACAACACAGGTCGGCGAATCTCATCTAGTACACGCCGTGTACCTGTAGGACACGCCGTGTAGTCTTGTCCGAGGACAGACCGTGTGGTTTTAGCCATGTGGCTAGGGAAAACAGGGTAGTGTACATGCTGTGTGCGGGTGTAACATGCCGTGTAGTATCAAGCCAAGTAGTCGGCCGTGTCAAAAAAAAACACAGGCAGTTGGAAAATTACACCATACACGCTGTGTAGATTATATACACGCCGTGTAGTTTTGTTCAACGGGAGTCGTGTGGCTTAGCCGTGTAGAAGGACCCAGGTAGGGAAGAGAAGTCAAGTACACGCCGTGTAGTAAGTATACATGCTATGTAGTCTTGTTTTGAAAATCTTGAATGCATTCTTCATCCTGTTCCCTTTTTGTTCCCTTCATTTTTAGCCTTTGATAATCTGGATCTAAGGTGTGCGTTTGACCTTGTAGAGTCATGCCACCGAGACGACCACGCGTTGTTCTCCAGGAGAGAGGCAACGATTATACTCTAGAGATGGTGGGGCATGAGCTACTAGTGGATCCTCCAGTAGAGCCAGATGTGGTGCCAACCGTTATACATGACACAGGCACGGAGGTGTATTTCTGTGAAGGCTTTGTGTGGTTCATGCATACCTTTCAGGGAGCACCACTGGCTGCTACATCTATGGCCGTTCTGAATCATATATTCCAGCAGTAGCATCTGCCGAAATTCTTAGGGGATGGCGGACCACAGGCTGCGGAGTCTTGGCTAGGGTCTGTGCAGACTATCTTTGAGCATCTTGAGACGCCTCAAAGGCGGAGGGTCAAACTTGCGACTTATATGCTGTGTGATTCTTCCAAGAGGTGGTGGGATGTTACCACCTAGTCAGAGCATCACAGAGACATGGTGTGGGAAGATTTTCGGGCAGTATTCTATGAATTATTCTTCCTGAGACACTAAGGGAAGATAGAGCTCAAGAGTTCATGAACCTGCAGTAGGGCGCTATGTCGGTGATGGATTATTCTGCTCGTTTCACCGAGCTTCTGCGTTTTGCACCCATTCTGGTGGGTGATGAGACGTTGAGAGCCAGACGCTTTGAGGATGGTCTTCGGTATGACATCTGAGCATTGGTGAATGTTTTAAGGTTGCCTTCAGTAAATGCTATTGTGAACCAGGCACTGATTACATAGAGTAACCAGCGGGAATCTAGTGGTGTGGTCCAGGGCGGTTTAGCACAAGTTTTTGGTACTATTTCCACTAGCAAGAGGAAGAGACAGATAGACTTATATCAGGGTGTAAGTACCAGCTAAAAGTACGTTTCAAGTGGTTAGGTCATGTGCTACCAGTGTGGTAAGGATGGGCACAAGAGACCTCAGTGTCCACAAGACCCAGTGGAGTGCCGAGCTTGCAGCAAGATGGGTCATCTGCAGTGCTTCTGCTGGGTGTTTCCACCAGTGGCTAGTGAGAGGGGTTCCGTGTAGAATCTGTGTGCGGGAACAGGACCAACAACTTCTTACCAGTTGGGGAAATGGAATACGTCAGGGCGTGCAAGCAAGGATGGTGTTCGTGGCGGTGGTAGCCAGACACCAAGATCTCAGAGACAACAGGGCGGGACAACTCAGGGTAGCCAGACTATGTCGCAGGGCCGCGACACTGGGCATGCATATGTAGTGAAACAGACCCAGCAGGAGCAGGATCCCGAACCTTCTACTGTCAGAGGTACTATTCTAGTAGCTTCTGTCTTATCTTCAGTACTTTTTGATATGGGTGCTACACGCAGTTTCATATCTGTGCCCGTTGTTGAGAGCCTTGGGCTATGTGTTTCTTCTTATTCTGCTGTTATGACGCTAGACACTCCGTTGGGGATGAGAAAGACATGTGTGCGTCAGTGCAAGGAGTTACCCCTTTAGGTTGGTGGGTGTCACTTTCTTTGTGACCTCTATGTCTTAGATATGACAAGCTATGATGTCATTCTCAGGATGGACTGGTTGGTTCCCTTTCGATCCTTTATAGATTTCTATCGTCGCAGGGTGCATTTCACGTCACCAGAGGGCGAAGAATTTCTATACAAAGGAGAATGATATGTTCAGGTGAGTCAAACTAGACCAGAGCATCATGGGTGAGGTGGAGTCATAGCCCAGATTGTGAGTTTATATCTGGATGAACAGGGAACTTGTCAGATGGATTTCCCTCCAGTGGTTGATCGTTTTAGGGATGTCTTCCTGGACGAATTTTCAGGTCTACCTCGAGAGCGTGAGGTGGATTTCTTTATTGAGCTTGTACCAGGAGCAACAGCTGTGTCTATTCCTCCTTATAGGATGACCACGCCTGAGTTTTAGGAGCTTAAGAGGTAGTTAGAGGAGTTACAGGAAAAGAGTTTCATCCAGCCCAGTACTTCTCCTTGGGGATCACCAGTCCTTTTTGCGAAGAAGGCGAACGGTACCCTCAGAATCTATGTGGATTATCGGAAGTTGAACTAGTTGACGGTCATGAACCGATATCCCTTGCCAAGGATTGTTGATCTTTTTAATAAACTTCTTGGAGCACGAGTGTTCTTGAATATTGACTTGAGATTAGGATATCATCATCTGTGTGTGAGATCATCGAATATTCCACTTATAGCTTTTCAAAGAAGATATGGTATGTACGAGTAATTGGTTATGCCTTTCGTACTCACAAACGTGCCATCGATTTTTATGGCTCTGATGAATCGTGTGTTCCATCCTTATCTAGATCCTTTTGTGGTAGTATTCGTGGATGACATCTTAGTGTACTCTCACACTTGACACGACCATGCCAAACATCTTGAGATCATATTGAGTATACTGAGAGAGCATCGACTATATGCTAAGATCTCAAAGTGCCACTTTTGGATGGACCAGATTCACTTCCTGGGTCATATCATCTCAGAGGTAAGAGTTGCAGTAGACCCAGAGAAGGTGAGAGCAGTAGTTTGCTAGGAGCATCCCAAGAATGTGTTTGATATACGGAGTTTCTTAGGGCTGACTGGCTACTACAGATGCTTCATACAGGACTTCTCCTGCTTAGCAGCACCATTGAAGGGTTTGACTAAGAAGGGTGTGAAGTTCTTTTGGTCAGAAGCTTGCGAGACAGCCTTTCAGGAGCTGAAGGGAAGGTTGACATCAGCACTGATCCTCATACTCCCAGAGAAGGGGAAGAGCTATACAGTTTACTGTGATGCATCAGGGATTGGACTAGGAGCTGTGTTGATGCAGCGCGATCGAGTTGCGTACGGGTCTCGACAGTTGAGGCCATATTAGAGGAATTACCCGACACATAACCTCGAGTTGGCTGTAGTTGTTCATGCGTTGTGCTGTTGGAGACATTATCTCTTGGGAGAGAATTTTTGTGGTTTTCACTGACCACAAAAGTCTCAAGTATATTTTTACTCAGCATGACTTGAATCTGAGGTAGCGAAGGTCGGTCGAATACCTTCAGTACTTCGATTTTGATCTTGCCTATACACCTGGTAAAGTTAATGTAGTAGCTGATGTAATGAGCAAGAAGACTCAGATACAGGCAGTTCAGGAGGCCAGTGGTGAGTGGCAGCTCATGGATTTGTTCTCTGAGATGAATTTGGAGGTGCATGACAGGCAGGGGAAAACCTATCTTTCATCTTTAGCTATGACTTCTACCCTTCTGTATAGAGTAAGGATGAGACATCTATCTAATTATAAAGGCCTAGTTCTACAGGAGTCGGTGGCAAGTGAGGACCCTCCTCCTGGTTGGACGATAGCCGATGATGAGGTAATGTGTTTCCATGGACGATTATGGGTTCCAGTGGATATACACGAGGAGCTGATGCGAGAGTTTCATGCTTCATCTTGGGCAGTTCATCCTAGAGTTACCAAAAAGTACCATGACTTGAGACGTCAGTATTGGTGGCCGGGTATGAAGAGAGATGTAGCTGATTTTGTTGCGAGATCTTCCACCTGTCAGCAGGTGAAGGAAGAGCATCAGAGACCAGCTGGACTATTACAACAGTTACCCATTCTAGAGTGGAAATGGGATGATGTCACGATGGACTTCGTGACTGGGTTGCCAAGGTCACCTCAAGGCAATGATGCCGTGTGGGTTATTGTGTATAGACTCATGAAGGTAGCTCACTTTTTGCCGATCAAGGAGACCTACGGTGTTGACGAGCTTGGGAAGTTGTATATCCGAGAGGTTGTACGTCTTCATGGGTTCCCTCATTCCATCGTTTCATATAGGGACTCCTGTTTTACATCTCGTTTCTGGAAGAGTTTTCAGAGGGCACAGGGTACACAGGTGCTTCTGAGCACAACTTACCACCCTCAGACCGATGTCCAATCAGAGCGTATGATACAGGTGCTAGAGGACATGCTGCATGCATGCGTCCTAGACTTTGGGGGCTCTTGGTAGAAGCACATACTCTTAGTCGAGTTTTCCTATAATAATAGTTTTCAAGACACTATTGAGATGGAACCATACGAGGCTTTATACGGTAGGCCATTCCAGTCACCTTTGTGCTGGATAGAGGCAGGTGAGGAAGCTTTACTGGGACCACGTCTCGTGTAGGAGACTTCTGAGCAGGTCCAGTTGATTTAGAAGCGGATGGCTACCGCATAGTCTCGTCAGAAATCCTATGCTGATCACCGAAAACGACCCTTGGAGTTCATAATTGGGGATCAGGTTTTCTTGCATGTTTCATCGAGGTTGGGACACAGGTGAATCAGGAGAAAGGGTAAACTTTCACCGAGGTATGTGGGGCCATTTGAGATTATAGAAAGAGTCAGGCCAGTTTCTTTTCGGTTGGAGTTACCACAGAGGTACTGGGCCATGCACGATGTCTTCCTTGTATCTCAGTTGCGTTGCTATCATTCAGACCCGTCTCATGTCTTTCAGCCTGAGGAGTTTGAGCTCAAGGTAGATGCATCCTTTGAGGAGCATCCGATTCATATCGTTGATAGGAGCACAAAGGTTCTCTGAGGCCAGTCAGTTCCTCTCGTACGGGTGCTATGGTAGCATGGCCGAGTGTAGGACGAAACCTGGGAGCGGGAGACCGATGTACATTCTTAGTGGCCAGAGCTGTTCTGAGCTTTATCTTCACTACCCTTGGATGGGCAATTTGGGGACGAATTGCTTTAAAGGGGGAAGTTTGTAAGAACCCGGTTCTTATTTTGAGGTATGGGTTTCTTCTTTTCTCTTTTCTTTAAGTGTTTTTTAGAAAATAAGGAAATTGGGGGAAAATCCTAAATTTTGGGACTACACGCCATGTACTATTCCACACGCCATGTACTTTGGCCGTGTGGGTTGATTACACTGGGTGTATAGCCATGTCGGTGATGAAGGGTGTAAAAACCGACTACACGCCATGTAGTGGTTATTTACATGGCATGTAGTCAGTCGGTAGGTGAATAGTAAGGTGGTGGAAGTAGCCTCCAGCTGCACAACAGTACACGTCGTGTAATCAGAAATACACGCCGTGTACTCATGTGGATGGATGAATAGTGCGGCTGTGTCGCCAGAGGAATAGATAAATGACAAAATTACACATCGTGTAGTCAATAGTACACGCCGTGTAGTTTTTTTTTCACTTAAAATGGGCAGCATCCAACCCTATTCACAGGATTGGCTTAGAACCAGAGGGAGGCTCGGGAGGGACGGTTGGATCTTCGAGGAGCTCCAGATCAAGTATCGGGAATCCGTTTTCTGCAGCGTCGATCTCCCTAGAACCACACAGGTAACCCCTCCACTCTCCTTAATCCATTATTTCCAATTCTTCCTCTAAGGGAAGTTATTTAGGTTTGAATGAGGTTTCTTTCACCTCAAATTTATGTCGTTCTTGGACGATTCTAGGATCGTCATTTGCGTATACCGTTCAGGGGCATTTAAGGTAGGTGGCTTAGTGTTGAATTCCCAACTATTGTGTATTTGTGTGAATTGTTGAGCTACGAACCCATGTTGGGGGTGTCGTGTGGCTGAGGCCTTGGTTATTTTAAATACCTAGAATTGTATAGGTAATTAAATGTGATAACAAACTGAAGTTTGGGATCGATGCTTGGATCCAGGACCACTCCGGGGGTGCGTTCCTCTGTTTAGCCATTTGGCTAGGATACCCGAGGGCATGCCTTTATAATAATGATTATAGAATTTACTTGAGAGTAATTGCATGTGTATTGCTTGTTTATATGTTGGGCATGGCCCAGTTTCTTGTTTAGCCCGAGGGCAGTGTTTTACTTAGCCTGAGGGCAGTGCATCTTTTAGCCCGAGGGAAACTTCTTCTCTGCCTGAAGGCAATAGACTCTGTACTAGAGGGTGACACTTTGTACGCCCGAGGGCAATATCTATTATGCCTGTTGGAAATTACCTGCGGGTTACATTTCTGATTACCTTAGTGTAAGGGTTGCGTGTCTGAGGACACTAACTGTTTACATAGAAATTCAATGTAGTGGTTTCCTTATAATGAATGATTAAATGAATAATAAAATGGAAATATAACTTGTAAAGTTAGAAACTTTTGAGTACTTCTTAGTTTATTTCATTTTACTACTGCACACTGTTGTTGCATATTTTCACACAGTTGGGCGTGAGTCTTTGGTGGGTGCCTACTAGGATTCATTTTCCACACTCTGTTTGGGGTTATGTCTTCGACCCCAAATAGATTACATTTTTGCAGGTGTAGATAAGGGCAAGGGTCCCTATATAGGTACTTGATTGTTGCTGAGGAGTAGGGGAGCCTGAGACCGGGCTTAGGCTCGCGATGCTACCGGCTATTTTGTTTTGGTTTTGTTGTACTATATATTGTACTGTACTGTATTGTTGTGTAACATGTTCTAGCTATTTTCTTAGATCTTGAGACATGTTGCATCATTATCTATATAACCATTTGTTATCTTTTACTACAGTTGTTTATTTTAAATGTTAATGGTTTATTGCTTCCACTGTTGCTGTATGTTTTATTTATTATTTCCGCTGTGCTACACTTTGAAAAATGAGGGCATAGTTTCCCCACTATCAGACCTGGGCCCTTGCTGCTAGTCGGCAGCCTCTGGTGTTTGGGGAAATGCGCTTGAGGTCATGTGGGGAATCGGGTTCGGGGCACCCGTTGAGTGGCACCTGGGCTCGGGACGTTACACTTGGGATGTCCTCCTTTGGTCACCACCTTAAAGAACCTTATATTAGTTTTTTGGAAATATTAAATATTATAGGACATGGTGATAAGGTTTATTAGAGACTATGGTAAATTTTTTATAGAGCTTAAGGGTATTTGGAATTGTACAGAGTTGGCGGGGTGGTGGATCCTTTTATAATTCAAGAGAAGGTATTTTTAGTGCATAGAACTCTTTAATAAATGAGAGTACATGTTTTATGTGTAATGTGAACAAAAATTGTGAAATAATAGACTATGGTAAGGATTAAGTTTAATAAATCCTCAACCAAACTTTTCAAAACATATTTTAATCTGTTTACTCTTATTTTTTTATTTTCAACTTTTTTTTTTGTTTTTACTAAGGTACCAAAATTTTACCAATGTAATTTATTTTTAATTCTTAAAAATAAAATGAGATTTATCATATAATTTTATCATACTTATTAAAAATATGAAATAAAATTTATCAAATAAATTATCCATTTTTAAGAAAAATTAATTTTATTATTAGCGCATGCAACATGAAAAAACTTGTTTTTTTAGTTTAAAATTATCCATGTAATTCATTATATTGTTGTTAAAATGTATATTATTATTAAAATATTATTTATTTAAGATTAAAATAATTAAAAAACCTAATTATGCTGTTTAAAAAATATATTAAAATAAGCAGATAAAAAATAATATTCGTTAAAACATTACCTAAATTTTTTAAAATGTTAAGCATTTGTTTTATTTATCGAAATAGTATTTTAAAATAAATAATTTAACTTTATAAAATATATTTTTTTATATTAAAAGGGTTTTAAAATTATTTCATGGAATTATTGTGTAATAACCTCATAGAAGTTACAATATTTATAAAATCATTATTTTTCATTATTCACCAAAAAATAAATTGCTTTAGAAAAAAATAAAAAATTAATTCTAATAATATTTTGAAATTATAAATAAAAAAATGATTTTATATTTATTTTTCTCAGATTATAAAATTTATAAATTTATTTTTTGAATCAAAATACAAAATATGAAGAAAAAGTTCTTTTATTGAAAAAATACATTTTTAAATAGTAAGTTTTATTAGTATTATTTTTATCATTGTATAATTTAAATTATGTTATTATGTTAGTAAATATGTAATATTATAAAGGTGTTCAATTTAATCTATTAGGGTAACGTATACAATACTTAAAAATATATTTCTTTGATGTTTTTTTACTTTTATACTAAATGAACTTAAGAAATACCATTATAAATAATTATTTATATTCTAAATTTTTATTTTAATACTCCATTGATATTGAAATAATTATTTTAATTTTATATATACATCATATAATATTTTAATAATATTAATATTTATATTTATATGTAACACATAAATATTTATATATTTATAATATTTTAATATCATATTTTTATCTCGTTGTGATTTTTATTCTTTAAAAATTATTACTTAAAAATACATGAATTTAGTATTCCTATTGGATATATAAACAATGAACATATTTTCAATGAACATATTTTTAACTCTTATTTCATTCCTATATATAGACTTACTGAATCATTCATTTATTCTACTCTCACTTTGAAAGAAAAAATTATTATTTCATATTATAGATTTTTCGTAATGATTTCTTCTTTCATAGTTCTCTTTCTAATTATATATTTTGTTTGGATATGGGTGATCCTCAAGGTTAAAGGTGATTGATAAGATTTTCAAGTCATGAATATTTTATTATTTTCAATCTATTGTATCCTATTGTTTTATGAAATTTTAATTGATGTACTTCATCCATCATGAGTAATAATCCATGGTGTGCATTACATAGTCTTATGTTATTTTTTATAATATACTAATTAAGAATGAATAATGTGTATTTAGTTTGGTTCATATGTTATAAGAAACATTTTATAATAATTTTTCAATAATTTTCAAATAATATAGAAACATTCTTTTAAATTATAAACATAAATAATAATAATAATGGATCCTAAAACCTGGGGCCTTATATTACCCCCTTAAATAAATTCAATCCTCCCAATTTAAATTATTATTGACTGATGAAGTTACCTTAGAGTACCTATAAGGTTACTCAAGATTTAATTTTAGAAATATGTATCAATAAAATCTATTTACTTATAATAATAACAATCTCTATATTGTGTTACTTTCTAACCATTTGCGTTGAAAACCTATCAGGGGTTGGTGTTAAGGCCCATTTTAATTTTTTTTGAGTTTATAGTCGAACTTGTAGCGACATATTATAAAAAAGTGGTATGAGGTATGAGATGTTATTCCCAAATTTTATAATAGACACACCACACACCTATCTCTAGTGCCTCATATATCTTCAACATGGTGGCGTGGTGAGAAGTCGATGTTGAATGAGGAATTTGATGAATAATGGCCCTCCTTTACATAAAAATCTTTTAAATCCACCTTTATACCCCTCCCAACCCTTTCTGGAGTATTTAGCTCCACTGAACAAGACTACTCCCTCTCCATCTAATCCCTCACCCACGTTTCCAACCTCAATAGATAAATTCCCATATCCTCAACCAATTATTTTACTAGTACCTAAATTTCCATCTCTATAAATCCTTATCGACTAATGGATGGTACATGATGGAAACCCCAACATGTTCACTCTAGAGGGAAGTTCACATGTCCAAGAAGTTCCTTACAATACCCAAACTATTTACTACACACTGTAAATGGGATTACATGTTATGGGTAATGAAACATGATTCTCGAACTTCTCCCAACCTCAAGGTTACTAGGTGGAATCATCATTTTTATACCTAAACACCATGTCCTTTTTTTTCACTAGAATCAGTGAAAAATGGTTTCATTCTACATCCATAATTAGCATGAAAATTTCAACCTCTCTAGAAACATCAGAGCCTATACATAGAGACAATTTGTTAATGGATTATGATGGAGATACTCTATTGGTGTTACCTATTGTTGCAGCGACATTAAGATCTCTCTATGATAGCTATTGTTTAATGTCTATACCCCCATACATTTTTTCAAATAATGATGATGGTGTGGGTAATATAAACACATCCATGGAATAAGGAGTTTATGTTTAAATAGTTAACCCATGACTAGAATCACCTGAAATCCATATAAAATAACCATACTGTGATTTATATTACCATAAAATTACATTTAGAAATTAAAAAATCATAAAACTAGATGTTTTATTTGATAAATGATACATCAAAGTGGTACACTTAGAAAATAATCTAGTAAAATTTATGTGTCTTGACTAACGATCCCATATTTACAATTATAAATTAATGGAGTTTGTTATCACAGTCTACCTTATCAGTTTTTATTGATCAATATTCACTTGTTCCATTTGTTATGGTGGTTGTTCACACCTATCACTATATCATCCTTGGATTTATGACACTGAATTTGGTAGATTTCATGTTTTTACCACTCAAGGAATGTTATCATTAGTGGTGCTTTTGTATGTATGATTTCCACTTTGATCATGCTAACTAACCTCTTTATTTTCATATGGAATTTTGATTGTCGATGAACCCTATTTCACAATTAAATCATTTTACATTCCCCTTGAGGAATTTTAATTGGTGCCACTTCCCATATTATTTAAATATAAGTGGATAAATATCCATTCTTTCATAATCTTCATTTCCTAAATTGTCATGAGCCTCAATCATTATCTTATTTTGTTCACTCAATATTTCAACCATGGCTAAATTATTAATCATATTTTTTAGTAGTTGATTTGGAATAATCAATATATTTTCAATTATTTGTATCATTTTTATGATTTTATCATTTAATTAATCATTTCAATTTCTTTAACAACCAAGGTTAACTTGGTTCCTTTTGGTTCCATACATCATTAAAACCAAATGGGTAAACCTATGTAATGAACATTTTACATCATAAGGGGATTATCATACTCAATAACATAAAATGGATTCATCCTTTAATACTGTTAACCTTATACATCATCATATTATCACAAATTCTTTTAGTTTAACCTATATCTATCTTAGTTTAACATAGGTTGCTTTACGTTGGGTTATCTTATACTTCTCAACTCTGACCCTTAAAGAAATAAGGATGTCAATCCTTCATGGAGGTTCATAAAGTGAATATTATTAACCAAATTATAACCCCCATGAGTTTCTATCCAAGTGTTCTGTTATGCCTCTTTGTTGTGCACTAATTCATAGTTAACTTATTGCCCAAAATGATCTCTTTGGTGTCATTACCCCTTAGTAAAACTATAGTAGATCCTACACCTACTTTCCAATGTCTAGATAGGGATATAATTGGAAGGAATACAACACAATACCGACTTTAACAAAATTTAAATATGTTCTATAATACTTAGTATTATCTCTCTTAATTCTCCTTAGGGTTTTCACAAAGGTTATATCATCCTAATATCAAAAAATTACTAGACCTTCCTTTTATACCGACACTTCATTTCATATTTATTTACATACTTTTATAATAAATAAATTCTAGGGATTTAAATTTCTAGTTTATTCAGAATATTAAATATAAAAATACCTTATATTAAACAAAAAACATCATATTAATTTAAAACACTACATAGAATATCATAGGGAAATTATATAGGTTTCGAGTGTGGTGAATGTTTCCTTTGAAAGTGCGAAAAAATCTAAATTTTAGTCTTAAATCATGTGTAATAATTTTTTCACATGATAAAAACATCATGTCTAATGAAAACAGAAGATTACTTGACTATATTAAAACAAAAGAACTAGAAGAGGAGTATCTTCACATGTAATTTATAATTAATTTATGAGTAGATATAGAATTACCATATATTTTAATTATTATTTTATTTGTGATCAATTTAAATAGATATTTCCTTAATATCATTTCACTACAATATCCAAGTATATAATCCATCTAGTGGGGATATTCACATGCACTGTAATCTCTAAACTATTCCATAGAATCACTCGGTTCTAGAGTAACTAAAACTCATCACTTTTGTTATTCATGGTTGATTTTAGCAGTATTATTCTTAAAGAAGGAAGAAATATTGATGTCCCCTCAAAGGATTGATAGAGGAATAAGTGAGAATTAACTCTAGGGCTTGAGAAAGTTAATCTCTATTCATTGTGCACACTACAAGTAATTTCAAGAAAGAGTTATAATTAGATATTTATTATGGAATGTGTAGGTTTGAAAAATCACACTCAATATCCTAACTATCTTTAATATTCTTATTTTATCCCATGTATATTAATAATAATAATAATATTATTAATAATATCTTGACATGTTCTATTCATTATGAATATGAATTAATAAAATTTATATAATTTCCAATTGGCCTGTTGGGCTTGGTGCACTTTCATTCATCAATATTTACCGATCCTTGAATAATGACTATTTAATAAATATTTTTTATTGAATCATTCTATGATAAATATTATAAATATTATATTCTAAAAAATTTCAAATAAATATTTATTATTATTAATAAAATAACTTATTCTTTTTAATAATCTATCCTTAAATTATAGATATCAACCATTCCAAATAAATGTTATTTATTCTAAATTGTTAGACTCATTACTTGAATTTAACTAAGATTTTAGATATATGTATTATTTGAGCCTCTAAGACTATTTATCATTGGAATTAAGCATAAATTCCCAAATTACAAGCTTAGAATTAGGCAACACGCCAAGGATCACACAATGACATTCAACCTACTATAAATTATTTCCATTTAATATAATCTATTTATCTCGATATCTAGAATCAAGTAGGTTTCATGTCAGTGCCATCAATGTATATTCATGATGTATCTTTCTCTGAATTTATAAAAATGAAATCACCCCCGAATATAGTGGCCATGTATTTAGGAAACTATTTCTATTCCATCAAAGGGCCTGAGATATCAATTTCTATCATAGGAAAGAAGGGATAAATCCTTTCTCACATTATCAATTGATGCAATACCTCTCATTATAAACCCAATGTATCCTAACTAGACACAAGAATATGTCATCACATTTTTCATTAATACAAAAAATTATATGAACCATGATATCCATTAATGATAATCATAAAGTATAAGGATCAATACATATGTGTGTATAAAGGAAAATCCAATGAAAGATGAAAATATAGATTTCTTATTAATAGTTTAATTCTCATAACTTCATGTCTTGGAGATTACAAAGGTGGAACCCCATTAAAAGGTGTCTTAATGTATTATGATCCTTATAACCCTAATATCTAGTATCTTTTGTGTCCCATCAGACAATATAATCCAACCATAGAACAAGATTCAAGAATTATGCTGTGACACTCCAGGTTTTTATCATAGTGTGGAATTGCTTTGACCTTTCAGCGCCTCATAAATTCTTAGAATATTATCACATAAAAATTTAATTCATTAGAATAATAACAAAGTGATAAGAAAAATTCATTAATAATGAAAAAAATAATTAAGTACTTAGTAAGTCAGTTCTTGGGTACCAACTCCAACAGACTCCTACTTGCACTAGATCCAATTTTCAACAACTTTAAGTCTAGTAGATATTACATGATACACATTCCTATAATAAAATAAATACTTGGTCAAGGGTTATAACATATTTTCCTCTATGGATACTTGGATAATTTTATCACCATAATTTCACCTCATTGAGAAAAATATCTTAAGAGATGAAACATATGAAGTATGTGCTTTGTCCTTTGGTGTGACCTTGGCTATTTGGAGAGATTCACTGATGTAGTGTTATCATGGTAAACTATTATAGCTTTTTTACTTCTAGGAACCACAAAAATCTCTTGGAATTTTTTTAAAATCCAAACATCTTTATTAGATGCATCAGAAGCTATAATATACTCAAAATCCATTGTATAATCAGCAAAAACATGCTTCTTGGAACTCTTCTAGATAAAAATCCCTCCACTAAGATAAAAGATATATCTACACTATGACTTCATATAATTATTAAATGTAAAAATACTAGAAATTGTATAACCCATGATAATTACCTCTTCATCTCCTACATACACTAGGAATATATCCTTAGTTATCCTCATATAGTTAAGTATATTCTTAACATTAGTAAAAACATTTTCTCTTAGATCTGCTTGATATATACCAACCATGCTCAAGGAATAGGAAATATCAACCCTTTTATATAACATGGAATACATGATAGATAATATCATAGAATCAAATAATATCATCCTCATCCTCTCTCTTTGTTATTGTGTATGAGGAAAAGTTTTCTTGGAAAATGTATACCATTTGACACTAGAACCAGTCCTCTCTTGGATTGTTCCATAGTAAACCTATTTAGTATCTAGTCAATATATATACCATGACTTAGTCCGAGAAACCTATTGAATCTATCATGCATGATCTTGATCCCTAGAATATTGGACACTTTTCCAAATTCATTCATAGAACATTAATTTCTCAAACACGCCTTAAACTATTTTAAATTTGTTATATCATTTCAAATTAGTAATATGTCATCAAAATATACTTCTATTAAAACAATAATACTCCCAATAAACCTCTTGTAAACACATGGATCACATTCAGTATTAATGAAACCAAATTTTTTTACGACTTCATCAATTAGAATGTTTCATGACTTGGATGATTTATTCAATCCATAGATATATCTCTGATACTTTCATACCTTTTTGGCATTTATTAGAGTCAAAAACCCTTATATAAATGTCATATAAACATACTCTTGAAGTTTCCCATTAGTAAAAATAGTTTTAACATCGATTTTCAAAATATCAAAGTCATGGTAAGCTTATGTGGGAAAAACATTATAATGGATTTAAACATTGAAATTGGGGAAACGTTTTCATCATAGTCAATGCCATGATGTTTTCTAAACCCTTTACCCACTATCCATGCTTTACAGGTATTTAGTTTTCCTTCCATTTCCATATTTCTCTAGAATACCCATTTACACCCAACATGGTTCAAATGAACTAGAGGATCGATCAGAACCCAAACTTGGTTTTGATAATTGGAATCCATATCAGAATTCATGGCTTGTTTCTATCTTAAATCTTATAAGATATCCACCAGCTGCTTATTGGATAGAGTATCATCATTTTTAACCTATAATGAGTCACCATCAATGGTGACTAGAAAACCATATGTATTTGATTCTATTACCTTTATAGTACTCATATACAACACTTTTGTTTTAAGAATAACTTCTTCCATAAAGACCTATGGAATTAGTTCTCGTACTAACTCTTAGGTATATTTAGCATCAACTTAATCAAAGTTAATATTTCACACACTATCCAAATTCATTATGTAATCTATATCAAATAAAATAACTTGTCTTTTAATAATTAATTTATAGTTTGAAGGGAATTATATATAATATCCCCTTATTTCCTTAGGATATCATATAAAGATATACTTCATGCATTATGGTGATACTTTGTTTCTTAATATTTCCTTAACAATCACCTTACAAAATCATGCATGAACATATGAAAAAATGGGTTTTTTATACTCTATAACATGAAGGTAATAACATTTTACTATTTATCTTGTACCAAGTCTAGTAAGTATGATGACATATATAATGCATATCCCGAAAAGGATAATGTAAGGCTTACATGAATCATTATTAACGTTACCATGTCCAATTGTGTACTGTTCTCCCTTTCACTAAAACCATTCCACTAGAGTTTATAAGGTGGAGTAAATTGAGATAAAATCCCATACTCCCATAGAACGTTGATAAAGTATTGGTCAATATATTAACCACCTTGATTTTATTGAGGTTTATTTATCTTCATGAAAATATTATTCTGAAACTCATTCTTAAATTCCTTTAACTTCTCAGAGGATTTAGACTTATACCATATTAAGTTGATATAACCAATCCTAATTATGTCAATTGTAAAATTAATAAAGTATGATAACAAACATCTAGTCTCTACTTAAAAATGGTCTACACACATCAGTGCATACTAAATTTAGAACCTCTATTCCCCTTTCACCTTGACTACTGAATAGAGGTTTTATTATCTTACATTTTAAACAAGTGTGACTTCTTTCATGTGGATTAATCCTAAAAGAGTCCACCTAAAAAACTTGATAATGATGTTTCAAATGCTTCTTATTTACATGACAAAGGTAGTGATTATATAACTGAGTGTTATATAAGTCACACATATTTTTGTGATTATTAATTTAAAATATTTGGTTTTTGGTAATTTAATACCTAAATTAAATTATTCAAAAATTCCATACCATAACATATTATATCTTTATAGAAGTAGCAACCCTTATTTCAAACCTAAAAATAAATATATCCATATCTAAATAAGAAACAACAATAATGTTCTTAGTAACACTAAAAAAATAATAATAGTTTTTTTGAAGGAATTTGATAAAAGAGGAGGTTTTATAAATTATAATCTACAACTAAAAAATTACATGTTGTAGTCCCAATAGAAAATTAATAATATTAGAAAATTACTTCAATGAGGTTTTTATTGTCCTATTATTTTCATTTAGTTTAGGTTATTAGTTAGGAATTATAATAACTATTTAAGGATAAGAAATGAAAGAATAATTAAATAGATGCCTCAATCAGGTATACTTGAAGTTTGATATAACTGATGTATGGGTATTCTAAAACATGGGACTATGTACAAGTCTCATGATAATGAATACATTTTGGTGGTAGTTGATTATGTATCAAAATGGGTTGCATTCATTACTCTACCTGATAACATGGTTTCTTATATGGTTTCCATTTAATTAATAGTATATTATATAGTTTTGGATCTCCTAAATACATCATTAGTTACGATGGGATATAATTATTTAATTATAAATTCATAAAGAATATCAAAAAGTATTAATGTAAGAAAAAAACATGAACGGTGTATTATCCATAAATAAGTTTCTCGGATAAGTTGACCAACACATCTTTGAAATTAATTTTAAAAAAATAGTTTATTTATTTAGAAAACATTCTATGTACTAGTTGAAGGGTGATACTTGGGAGAAAAAAGACTACCTATAACACCTCTATTATCATGTCTCTATATAGACTTGTTTTTTTAAAAAACATGGAACCTGGATCTAGAGATTGAATAAAAGAAATTATGGATAGTTAAGGATATTAACAAGGATTATATGAGTGTTTTATATAAGGTGGTGTTTTCTTCAATGTGTTATAAGAATTAAGAATTGAATCTTATGAGAAATAAAATATTGGGAATTAAAAGGCTAGTAGTTTCATGACATCATGATTCCAAGGAAGAAATTTAAAGAGGGATAAATTGTTCTTATTTTCAATTATAGAATGAAGTTATTTCCTAGAAATATTATGTCTAGATGGTATGGAACATTAAATGTATTTATATTTAATGTAATTTATTTATAAATATATATGGAGAAGATTGAGAACTATTTAGTCTTAATGGAAAGAGGATAGAACTATATAATAAAGGGGGAAAAAATGGACAAATACACCACTTTTTAAAAGGAAAATTGAAGGTTTAAAGATTCAGGATGATGAAACTAAAGAAAATTCTCTTGGTAGGTAGCTCAAGTTCTTTACTTCCTTTTATTATTGAATAAGAAAAATTCCACCTTCTAAGTGCATTTATTTCATTTTGGATGATGGATATAAGGAATACAGATTAAAGAGAAAAGGAAAAAAATTATAGAATATAAATAATAGTTTTTATAGTAATGGTATAATTTGACTTAGTGACACTATTTCATTTGAGATTATTATTGTCACATAATTTAGATCTTCTACATCTATTCAGTTTAGTTAACGTGTAAAAATAAAGTGTGGGAGAGTGAGGTGTATGCACTGATTTAGAATAACAATTTATAGTTCTATCCATTACCACTATAGAATATAAATTATTTTTAAAACATTGAATTTATTTTATTTGAAATTAATTAGTGATGTTTAGTATTAAAGACTTTAGGGAATAAAAATATGGCATGTATATATTGGAATTTGAACTTAAATTTGGGTGTCCTTTTCACTATTGGGATTAACACATCAGATATGATACTTAAAATACAAATAAATATGTACTTTAAAATTGGAGTCAAATGGAAAATTAGGATCCCACTTCAAATTGTTGAGTTGATTAAACACTAAGAGTGTGTGTGAAAAAAAGGTAAAAAAGTGTAAAATCAATTCATGAGATCTAAATTACCCTATATTTCTTCAATTCCTTAACTATATAAATTAGTTATAATGGATTAATGTTATAGAGGATGGTTTAGTTATATATTAATCACACTTAATCTATAAGTTCAAAACATTTTATATGTATTTAAAATATTAAAAGTAGTGAATAGTGAGAGGGAATATTGAACTCAAATTAATCAAGGGTAGTTAATTTATGAGATTACCATTTTATTTTATAAAATAAGTGAGAAAAAAATACAGGAGATGAAACTTGAAGGAGAAGGATTTCTATAGCTGTTTCATGTTGGAGAAGTGATTTAAAAAATATATCTTTATTTAATCTTCAATGATCCTATAATAAAACATGATATGAATTAGGTTCTTTTTGATACATTTTTTTAGAAATAACATAAGGAAAAGTTATCACTCAAGTTTAGAGGAGTTTTAATTTCTAAAATTTTTCAAATTTTTTGTTTTTTTTGTTTTTGCATGCTTTTAATTTATTTTTAGTTATTAAATGGTAGTTTATAAATTTTTTTCTATTTTCTAAATACTATCTTAATTCTAGAAATTTATTCATGGATTTAACACATTCAATAGATAAATTAGATCAATATTTTTGAAAGATAAATCAATGATTTTTTGAATTATTTTGATGCCAGGAAGGAAGTTCTCTAAGCTAAAATAAAAGGAAGGAAAATTTATATAAGATTAACATTTATTGGGATAAGGATATGATTTGGGTACAAAATAATATATAGTGAAAACCTAAGGATACATCCCATTAAAATAATAGTCTCAAATATTATATTAAGACGGTTTTAATGTGTTTATATAATAGTATTAATAACCCATAACATTCATTGAAACAATCATAATGCGGTGGAGAAGATCTTAAAAATACTACAGATCCAATAGAATTAACTATTAAGGATTGAGAGTACCATTTCCAATTCTTTCTATTTGGACATGGGATGTTCGGTTCTATTGTGATCTGGTCTTGTGTGTCCGGTTTCCAAAGGTTGGCGACCTTTCATCATTAGGGTGATAATGACAGAACCACTGACAAGATGGAAGGACGTGAGGTAGTATAATCCCACTATTGTGATTATTGCCTAGCTTGGGAATCCCTTATAGATTTAAGATTGGTTTGTGAATCCCTTTTTGATTCCACCCTTAGGGACATTGATTAATTACATTTCATGCTGCTTTACTAGGGTAATTCCTTACAACCATAGGGTTAAATGTATTGGGTATATTGGATGCTTATATATCTTCCTCATGGAAAGGCATGAGGGAATCCTATGCTAATAAAATAAGGATTTCCAGGTTTATAGGTTAAAGATCATTTGGTGATGATACTATGTTATTTGAGTCTAAATAGGTAGGTGCCCATGGTTTAGTGTCCTATAGAGGAACTCAATATTTTGATTCTATGGGGTATACTCACAGTTTAGAGTCTAGTTGGAATTCCCTATGATTTAAAATCTAGTGTGGACACTCAGGGTTTAGATTCTAGTGTGGTCACTCCTAGTTTAGATTGCAATGAGGAGAATCATAGTTTAGAGTCTTGTAGGGACACTATATGGAATGAATCCTCATAGGTAGGAACTCTAGGGGGTTTGATTATTTCCAGAAATATGTTCTAGTTATTGAGCATACCCCATATCAAGGGAGATATAATATAGTAGTAATGTTAGGATGTAAACTCAAATAGGAATCCTACATACCCATAGATAGGAATCAAAAACCATATATTTTGATCTGGATAGTTTAAGTTCATATGGCATAACAAGTAAATTCATTTCAACGTTATGTGATATGGATGGTTACATCATGAAATGAAAAATAATGGGGTATTGAGTAGGGATTACACATTAAGATTCTTGAACTATATCTGATTCGAAGGGACAATAGGTGGAAGGTCATAATCATGGTCGCATAGATGGAGTTTTCCTAAGTGAATCTTGATTTGGTGAAAAAAGTACCAATATCTCATCACTCATACAAATGTTTTTCTCAACAAAAGGGGCATAATATGGGTGTGTATAATATATGTTCATGCATGATATGGGTTTCATTATAACTTCACTTACACCATATAATATAATTTTTTTTAAAAAGCATTATTCATGGAAATAGTGTTTCATGATGTAATTTCATGCCTTATCCAATTCATTTAAGGGAATTATATGAGATAATTCCCCAAATTTTCACCTAAATGAGTCCATAGAAATTACTTGATTGGTGTTACATGAGGCAAGAAACTCAATGTTTTGATAGATATGATTCTTTATCTTCCAATTTTTTTTAAAAATATATTGACCTTTAAAATCATCATTTGAAGGGTATTTATAGGATTTTGGATTGAAAAAAATGACTTGAATAAATCTAAAAAAATCAGGGTTGCACAATCATGGAAAACTATCATTATGTGAAAAAATTATATTTTTACTTGTGGAATGCTTTCTTTATGTTATCTTCATGAGAGTTTATCCATCTACCCTGAATTGTTTGAATTCCTTCATTAAACCTTCTTAATCTTTGTTGATTGTGTTTTTGAGTTTCAAAAAATTTCCCCATCAGAATTAGGTATAATAAAGGTATGCAAGATCAAAATATGAGGAAAATAGAGGAATTTAGAAGTTTTACCATCAATATTGTGAAACCCATATAGCTTATAGGTCACACCTATCCTGATATATGGGGTTGATGGACCCATAATGGACCATGAGAATTTGAAAAATTTATCATTTTCCTCTCTTTTTTTTGATATCACATATGTGCGAGTGGAATTAAGTGGGAAATCGTTATCCTTGATTCAAAAACCCTTTTTTAGAAAATATAAATTTTTTGAATAGAACACCCCATGATAAAACATCAAGAGGGAAACTATTTGTGATATTCTTACGTTGCATGAAGCACTCCCATTCCGGGAACAAGATTTTTTAGAAATTAGATCCCCACGAATACTTTCTAATATGACTATGATCATGGAAACCTAATAAATTCTAAAAATCACTAGAAAGAGGAGGGTAATAGTTGATAACCCTAGAGTAGGACCTAATGAGAAGATTGAACCACATCATTGAATGTTGGTGAACCTTCTTATTAATAATTAGTGGAATTATCCATTGGCTCAAAGAATTAAAATATATGGATATGAAGTGTTAGATGATGTTTCAATCTCAAAAGACTACTTTGAAACCCTAAAACACTGGTTCATAAGCTCTCTCATGTCTGCAAAAACAAGAATATCCACCGATGGCCATGCCGTGATGTACCATAACTTGGATCCAACTTTCAATATGTGGAACACCCACCAAACTGTTAAAATTTATGTACGAGTTACTTTGAATTTACCTACATAGTACTCAACCATGTACCAAGATATAATTTTAGACATATGATAAGGATGAAACAAGGATTTGGTCCTATGTTTAGGGATAACTTTTATGGATGGTTGGGAATTATCCTTTTTGTTCTGATCAACCTATGTTGAGTTTTAGGACTATCTTTATGTGGTTGTCCTATAAAAGACTATTTAGAAATAAAAATTTCATGCCTACGATAATCCAAATCTCACTTCAGATCTTATTAACTGGTAGTCTCCAGACACCAATACCTTACATTTTCACTATAGAGAGGTTTGGATTAGGATTTAGGACCTCAATAAAATCAGAGTAATCCTCATCTTGGGAATGTTTATAATGAATTTAAATAATAAAAAATGTTTGGGGTCACAAAAAATAGACTCATCATGCTATTCAAAGTAATTATGCTAGTATTGAGGTAAGAGATATGAAAAGAGCCTCATCTACACCCCAACACCCCTTTCAAGTCCTAGTTCAATATTTTCTTGAGTATTATGATAGATAGGATGGTGGGGTTTCCAATGTTGTTCTCAAGATCAACTCATGAGTTGTGTGAAATCCCTACTTCATCATCCAAGAGTAGGGATAATACTTGAAGTGCGGTTTCAGTGTAAAGGAGATTATAACCCTGAAACTATGACTAACAATATTAACATAATCCTTTCTCAATAGGTGATTACTACTTATCTGAGACTCATATTTTAGAGCGAGGCATCAAATTATTGTAATGGTGACACAACTTTTATGTGGTCACTATATGAAGCTATCCATCCCAGTTTCAGTGAAGCTATATGATCTGATGGGGAACATGATCCATATAGATACACAACTATGCATATGTGAAAGGGTTCCCCAGAAAGTGTAACCAGTAGTTGGGTGAATATAAGTTCCTATATATATGTACGAACTTTATTTTACTAATTTATTCATTTTATTGTTTATAATTAATCAAAAAATAAATGGAAATCGATCATGTAATAATTGAATAGATTTGATAAATCTTTATTATCACATAATTGAATATTACAACAAAAGTTAATCCAACTATGTATTACATACCATGGATTATTACATACCATGGATGATTACATCCCTTTCAACTAAATAAATTAAAATAAGACAATAATTAAAAAATACTAATATATTTATAGATAAGAAATACCATGTATCGTCTTTACCCATGAGAATAACAGTTAGTGAAACTAAACATATAATAATGAAAAATAATTAATGGAGAATTAATTTTGTAAAAAATTATAGGAAGACTAAATTAATGAGAAGTGTGATTGGTGATTTTATAATAAAACGAATTTATTGAATTTAAAGGGGTAATATAGACATCATTTTACCATTATAAAAGGATATATATCCATTCAGTATAGTAGAAGTAAACATGTTTCCAATTTGGAATTATTACTATATAGTTGATATAAATAAAGTTTATTTATATGTTAAATATATTTATAAGTAATTTAATATAAATAAAATAAATTATTCTAAAAAAATTAAAGAAATAATAACTCAATTATAAAAATAACATTGATTTTAAATAAACTATTTTTTATGAACTATGTATTTTTTTTAAATTTATTACTTTTAAAAAATGGTATAAATAAAATATATTGATAACATTCAAGGAATGATTAGAAAAATAAATTAATAACATCTAAGAAATAATAATAATAAAATCACTTAATGTTAAGAATAGTTATTTTTTCCAATAATTTTTTGTGTGTGTAATTGTTCAAACCCCTAAAATGAGCATGAAAAAGTCTATAAGGGAAGAACTACCCAAAAAAGGTGTTTTATTTTATTTAAAAAACAAAGCAAGACAAGGTGTCTAACTCTCTCATATTTTGTAACCATTATAATGACACATGATCACATGACCCTCATAAGGTCATAAGAGAGGATCATGAATAGTGCATGATTTGTGCTTGATCACATGAGGCCCCTTGGAGAAGACTCCCTATTCTTGAGAAGGGACCCAGATAGTTGTTGATTATTGAGTGACATCTACCAGACAAGATCTTCCATTTAGGTGACTTTTCAACCGAAAGACACATGAAAATCATCTAAAATCCCCTTATAAAATAAAGGTGTAGAAAGGAGGAATCCTCATGAAATGTGGAGTTATGTTTATCTTCATGCGATATGATCAAAAAATCCGAAAGACCTCGTGAATCCCCCCAAGACATGTCCACCATGTCATGAAATAACATGTTCACATGTCACCTTCATCATGTGAAGGGTATTAGAAATATCTATTTGACTATGCACATCCCCTCCTAATCCATAGACAAGCATTGAGGTTATCCATGAAAATGCTCACACATCACTGCAAGATCCATTATTGGTCACATGATGCATAAAATATAAGGAGAGTGACTGTCTTCAGCAACACTTGCATGATTGTGATAGATATCCTATCCTCATAGAATAAAGAAGTAAATAAAAACGGGAAAGGCAGATGCTTCTTATGAGGCAAGGATATGCTGACATTCATGCAAAATATGTCACACATGCAAGGAGATCACCATTTATCACATGAGCCCCCCCCCCCAACATGACATAAAGATCTTATGAGGGCGCTTAGACATGTCAGACTGATCTCACAGAGGCTCAATTGACAAGTCGCCTTAGTCTCATGACTGACCCTACACAAGTCGTATTCGATCACACAAATTACTTTCCAGAAATCTAATGAAGACTCCTAGACATGTCGTCTTATCCTTATAAGGGTCGTTTGACATGTTATAATTTAGGAGAAATAATTTTAATTGGATGATGTCCAATAAATAGTGTAATGATAGAACATTATTACGGTACCTGAATATCATGTGATGCCCCAAAATAAACTATGGTAAGATCATAGGAAGCACATAAAATAAAAATCCCTCCACCAATAATAAATCATATTTTCAAGATACATGTTTTGAAATTCATTATATAACTGGAAAGATGGGGCCTATAAATCCTCCCCCTCAACAAAAGGAGGAGAATCACAAACAGAACTAATGACAACCATTGTACAGGAGCATAGTAACATACTTCTTAGAGTGGAAGGTCACACGATCACAAGGTGTTCCACAGTGTAACACCCAGGGAAAGGCCTAAAGGATCACGTGACATGAATATGTGATTCTTGTGACCACTTAAAAGATTAAACAAAGGACTTATGGATTGTCATCCAGATTATGCGAAGGTGTTTCTGTATGTCAACTAAGTCACACAAAACCCAAATAAGACTAATTCTTGACAAACAATGGGACACATACTCAATAAAGACTAAAAATGGTGGAAGACTTGTGAAAAGAAGAAATATATCAATTAGAATAATTATAACTAACTTATGAAAATGCGTTATGAATTCATTGGCTATTAATTATTTATAAAAAATATAAATCAATTAGATATTTGTATTTTTTGAGTGAATTACATTTAATAATGATATTAATGAGATATATATGTTATATAATTAATAAAACATTTTTTTTATATTCATCCAATTGATATTTTAGTCATAGGGTGTGAATAAAACCCTATTTCATGTATAAGAACGTATTTTTTAAGGTTAATTTTATACCTTTGAATGGAGAACCCATTTTAAATTATGTTTTTTACAAATTAATAATTTATATATGAAAGAATAAATATTTTATTTTGAAGTGGGATATAAAAATTTACTTTGTATAAATTTCTAATATTTTTCTGATAACTTTCATGTTTTGATGAATAATAAAAATACGGTAAATTTTAATTAAAAACATCTATTTTCATTGAGGTAATTTATATGATTAAATTATAATATTTATTGGTTTTAAAATATAAATAGAAAATATTTTTACCATTTAATATATTTAATTTCATTATCATTAATTTTACATTGAATTCATAGGTAAAAACATTTCAATCTTTTACAATGTTTTATCTTTTAAAACCTGTATTCTCATTTAAACAACGACATTAATTTTAAATAAGTTAATGAAACTTATATATTCTGAATTTTTAAAAATGGATTCCATATTTGGAATTATAAGGTACAAATTGTGTGAATATGTACCTTTTATTTTTGGATATTATGAATAGTAACTTCAGTAATTATTTTATTTACCATGGTTAAATGGTAAATCTGGTAAATAAGGGTAAAATAATAATAATTTAATAATATTATACTACCCTAAAACATGTTCTAATCCTATTGGATGAAATATTTCCAACCATGGTCATACATGGGTCGATTTTGGGACCCCATGGATTCACATGGATGTGAAAATGACATTTTATAATAATTAATTTAAAGTAAAGATAATTATAACCAAAACATATATCTCTTACTAAATCAATTTTAATATAGGGTTATATAACTGATATATATGCTTATAATTATTTATTAGAATGATAATAATATTTCCTACATCATGGTATTTTATTTATAATTTTTATATATTATATAAATAGTTTTATTTATGACACAAATAAGATGTAGTGATTTCCTCATTAATGAAATATTTAAATAATTGAATTTATAAATATTAAAACAAATGTAATTTGGTTATTTTGAAGTAATAAACGAATTTTATAGATGAAATTGACATATTATATTTTTTAATGCCTTATTTTAGAAGTAATAAATTTTTTATGAATTTTTAAAAAATTTAAGTATGAATAGTGTCCAAAATTGCCACAATTCATAACTTAAAACATAAATTATTTTATTAAATGATATTAAATTCATAAAAATATAATATTCTTGAAAATGGTTAATATAAGTCCAAATATGTGATAAATAACTTTTTAGGGTGGTTTGACATGATATGGTAATTACATTAACCCACAATGTGTAAATAACATGATATCATGGTTAGATTAACAAGGGTAAAATAATGGTTAAACAAAAAAGATAAAGATAAAAAATTATATATTATAAACTTGTCTAAATATTATTTTATTATATTTATTAAAACCAACATCATATTATATTTGAATTAAATATTTTTTGGACCTTTTTTAGTCGAAATTGAATTTATTATAAATTAAATTTTTTGAGAGTTTCCTAAAGTGCCCCTCTCCTCTCTTATAAAAGGGCACCTACTCCCTCTTCTATTAACTCAATTTTGATACTTCAATATCATCCAAAAACTGACAGTTTCTCTTATAAACTTTCCTAGTAACATTTTATAGGTTCTGGTCTTCTCAAAAGACCCACTCTTGTTCCTTAAGAGGAAATTTAAAGGAGGTACATCAAGGAAGAGATAATCTCTTCTATCGATTCTATCAAATTTATTTCTTTTATACTTTCTCTTATTTATTTGTTTGATTATAAAGTAATAACATTAGTATCACTCATATACTGATATATTATTATAAATATGAAACAACCATATTTCACCTTTTATCCATCCCACAAAAAACAAAATCATCGTGCCTGCGTACGTACTGCTTACCATCTCCATGTCGTGGTTTAATATGTTTTTCACCATCACCTTACTTGGATGGGTATAATGGTGGAGATAATAACTATACGTGATTAATACAATATTATACTAATTATGAGATACTATAAACCATCCAATTCAATACCACTCAACAATTATGGGAACAATATCATCTCTCATGCGTATGTACGACTTACCATCTCCACGGTGCAATGAGATTTATTCTACATAATATTCATTAAATCATGATTATATAAATGAATTGAATGAATAAATATGATATATATTATAATAATAAAATTATGAAAATGATATAACTATAACAAAAAAATAGAGGAATAAGAACATATCTGACACAATATACATAAAAATGTAAAGCAGTTAATGCCTGAATAACGAGAAACAATGAAATGTTAGTAACAAACAGATGAAAATATAATCATAAATGTTATCATAAAAATGATTATGATTCTAGAATAAATTATTAATATTATTTAAATCATTTTAAAGGAGATTCAGATACATACAAATCATATCTGACTTAAGTTAAGGGATAACTTTTCCAATTTCATTTTATCCGAGATTGTTTGTTTGTAAGTATCTACTGGGTATATATTTATCATCCATGTCTGTGTTTTCAAAAAATATTCTCATAAAATGTGTACTATTATTCTATGTATGTTTAAATTCATTTTTACCCATTTTGACTTTTACTACATGGTTTGGAAGGAATCATTCTTTTGTTTACCATACAAGGTACTTTTTGACTTTTTGGCAAAAGTACAAGGAGCAAGTTTTTTTTAACTTATACGATATGAATGAATTTTTACACTGTCATAAAGAATTATTAACATGAATCTTCCTTTAAAAATTTTCAAGTTTATTTTAAATTAACTTCTTTTATTTTAAAATTTCATGACATATTGAGAAAAAAAAATGTTTTTGAATAAGAAAGGATATTTTCATTAAGAACTAAGTTCAAGTGTTTTTATCAAAATTATTTTCTATCTAAGATGATATAGGGTTATGTTTCTATCTTTATTGTTAATTTTATTTTATTACGTTATTTTTTTTATGAAGTCCATTTATTTTATATGGATTATGTTATGATGGCATGATGTTTAAGAATACCATTTTATTACATGGGTTGTGTTATGATGTATGATTTATGTTTTTGTGGAACACATAAAAATGGTTTCATTATGAGATGGGTGGGACCTATATCTACCTCTAATGCATTGGGTAAAGATATATATCTCATGAGATAGACATGGCTGGAATGACAAGTAAATTCAGTTCTGTAATGCAAGGCTGAAACGAGCTGTGAACTCGGTTCAGTAATGGAATTTGTCTACTACGATGGTCTTGGAAATGAGCCTTGACTAATATGAAATGATTTTCTTTTCTTATGTGTGTATGCCACAAAGTTTCATGTCTTATGTAATGATTATTGGGATTACATTGCACTTCTATGATTTATCCCATGACATGATATTATGATATCTTATATGCATTATAATAATTTCAAATATCATATATGATTGATATTTCCTTTGTTTACCTTTATTGAGCATTTGAGATCACCCTTTCATATGTTTCTTTTACCCATGTCAGGAACAAGGGTATTAAGTACGATATACCAAAAATGAGTTTAGTTATGATGAAATAAACGGGAGACAATTTAGATGTTTTATGAACCAATTATTTATGTTTCTCAGTTTCTAAAGACACTATACCTATACGGTCCTATTATGGTTTTATTATATGTTTTAATAAATATACTTAAATTATGAAGTAATATCAATATATGTAAAGTATGGGTTGTTATAGTTGGTTTCAAAGGAAAGTTATAGTTGACCTTTGGAAACTAGGATGAGAAAGCCATAGTAAAAACTATAATGATATGTATAAGTATCAGATAAAATCCTAGTGTTTTAGAAATGACCATGAATAACCTAAGATAAAACCTAATGTTTACTAAATTGAAATATTTTTCTTTATTATGTGGTTTATTATTATGATTATTATTGCTCACACTATGATTCTTGGTTTTAGTCAATGGATGGAACTCGAAGGAACCACGTTAATGCTGAATGTGATGAGAAATGTAATGATATCCCACCTGAGAAACCAAATGTTATGGGAGATGGAATGAAAAATCTTATAGCCATGCTCATAGAACTTTCTCAAGATATGAATCATGCATGACTTCCAAATGATCAAAGGAATGAGAAACATTCTATTGAATCCTTCATGAGGTAGCTTCCACCTTCATTCAGCAGGTCTTCCGATATATTAGTGGCTGAAAAATGGATCAATACCACTAAAAAGATATTTTCAGTTCTAAAATGTTCTAAACATGATAAATCCATCTTATTAGTATATCGTTTGGAAGGTGAAGATGATCAATGGTGGAATATTATCAAGAATATGAGGCAAATGGATTAAATTGATTCCATGTAATGGGATCAGTTCAAGAACTTATTTATTAATAAATAATTTCCTCATATTCTTCGAACAAATATAGAGAAGGAGTTCCTTAAACTTAAGAAAAATTATGATGAATCTATTCGTACATACGAAGAAAATTTTACAAGACTTGAAAGGTACACTTCTGGAATTATTATCCAACTTGAGAGTAAGATTTATCGAGTCTTCAATGGCTTAAAACCAAGTCTATGAAGGGAATTATCCATAAGGGACTTCAGTAGCTATGAGGAAATTGTTCGGTATCCTCTCAATATTGAGATGAAGATTGGAGTAACCCATTAATCATATGGGTTTAATAAGAAGAGGAAAATGGAATTCAGATGAAAATAGAAGGACCACACTGAAAAGAAGACGAGTTTTCCCTTATGCTCAAAGTGTGGAAAGAAACATTTAGGGAATTGTCTTAAAGTGACTAGTAAATGTTTTACATGTGGAAAAGAAAGTAATCAGGAAATTGAATGCTGATGTGATGGGAAAAAATATGTCTAACGATGTGAATAAAGAAAAGGCTACACAGAATGCACCTCCTACACTTCAATGTTACAAGTGAAAGGAAATGGGGAATTTTTCGAATCAATGCCCTAATCTAGGGGTTATTGATGATTATCGACATCAACAAACTCTTAAGGCCAAAGAAAAAGTAAATTTACATGAAATTACTGTCAGTGACAAGGAGTATGATAATGAAGTGGTGAAAGGTACAATTACCATACACTATAAAGTAAAAAATGTTTTATTTGATTGTAGATTCACACACTATTTTATTACTGAAGAATTTTCTAAGGGTATCTCTATATTACCTCAATAATTTGTAGTTGATTTAGTTGTGAAACTCCTAATCAAAAAACAATCGTATCAAAAGTTTACAATTCTTCTCAAATTTATTTTTGTGGGAAAGTGCTTCCTGTGAATCTTGTGATCCTTCCTATATTGGAATTTTATGTGATTCTTAGAATGGATTGGATTTCTTATATGGATCTCATATTAATTTCCAAATAAGGGAATCCGTATTCCATATTCTAGATCAATATATGATCATCTCTTGGTGCAAGGATGATCATAACCTTCCCGTGGAAATTTCTCACTACAAAAAAACAGTACATTAGAGGGGGTTATTTAGAGGGGGTTATGCACAACCCCCTCTAAATTCATTTTTTGTAACATTAAAGGGGGTTCTACACAACCCCCTATAATCATCAAATTTATAGGGGGTTATGAACCCCCACTAAATTCATTTTCTATAAAAATTAGAGAGGGATTATGCACAACCCCCTCTCTAATCATTAAATTTTGTGGGAGTTCATAACCCCATCTAAATTTTTAGAATTTTTTTAATATTTGGTTTGATTTGAGATCCTATTATATCAAAACTAATGATGATTTTATAATTAGTGGAAGTATATATTATGTTGTATTTTAGAGGATATATATATATATAAATGATTTTTTTAAGTAACTAGTTGGGGTTCACAACCCCCTCTAATTTAAGATATTAGAGGGGGTTCATGAAACATAATTAATCACTTAGATTAGAGGGGGTTTTGAAACCCTTATAATTTATGAAATTAGATGGTGTTTTTAACCCCATCTAATTGATGACATTAGAGGGGGCTTTTAACCCCCTCTAATTTAGGACATTAGAGGGGGGGGGGGGTTAACCCCCTCTAATTTAGGACATTAGATGGGGGGTTTTAACCCCCTATAATTCATGACATTAAAGGGGGTTTTGAACCCCATCAAATTTATGAAATTAGAGGGGGGGTTTCATCCCCTCTAATTGATGACATTAGAGGGGGTTTTGAACCCCCTCAAATTGATGACATTTGAGGGGGTTTTGAACCCCCTAAAATTGATGAAATTATATGGGGTTTTGAACCCCCTCTAATTAATGACATTAGAGGGGGTTAAAAACTCCCTTTAATTTACGATATTACAGGGGGTTGTTAACCCCCTCTAATTCACGAAATTTGAGGTTTGTTATGAACTGCTGAAAATCCATTTGATTAGAGGGGGTTTAAACTCCCTCTAAATTTTTATTTATTTTCTAAAATAGATCTCATATAAATTCAATTTTTTTAATGTATATGTGGGTGTGGGTCATGGGGGACAAGGGTGGTGGGGGCCATGGGTTGGGGCATGCACGAGGGGCTCTGGGCACTCTGGCAGACAAGGGTGGGGGTGTCGAGGCGGGGGTCATGAAGGATAGAGGTGGAAGGGCGTCCCAGGGTGTGTCAAGGAAGTGTTGGGGTGGTGTCTTAGGAGGTGTCACGAGTGTGTCATGGGGGTGTTGGGGTGGTGTCATAGGGTACAAGGGTGGGGGTGTCGGGGAAGGGGTCATGGGGGACACAGGGGTATCGGGGCGTCCTCGGGTGTGTCACGGGTGTGTCGGCGCGGTGTCCCAGGAGGTGTCATGGGTGTGTCAAGGGGGTGTTGGGGAGGTTTCATAGGGGACAAGGTGGGGGTGTTGGGGTGGTGTCATGTGTCCCGGGGGCTGACATGGGTTCGGGTGGTTGAAACTGCTTCTAAATCCCACAATAATTAGAGGCAGTTTATATTATAACTGCCTCTAATGTGGTTAATTTTAGGCAACATTAGAGGGGGTTTAAAACCTCTATAATGTAACCGAGTGTGTCAAGGGGGTGTTGGTGTAGTGTCATAGGGGAATAGGTGGGGGTGTTGGGGTGGTGTCATGTGTCCCAGGGGATTACATGGGTTGGGGCGATTGAAACCGCTTCTGAATCCCCCAATAATTAGAGGGAGTTTATGTTATAACTTTCTCTAATGTGGTTAATTTTGGGAAACATTATAGGGGGTTTAAACCCCCTCTAATGTAACCACTACTAAATTAATTTTGAATTTACCAGCACTTACTCACAACCGCCTCTACTAACAGTAGGTGGGCACATTAGCTATGGTTCCTCACAACCGCAATTAATGTATTTAGAAGGGGTTATAACCCCTTCTAGTGTAAAAAATAACCTCTTCTAAAGTAGTCATTTTTTTGTAGTGTATTATATATTATGGGTCATGATTCAAAAAAATGAAGGTTATTTATCTCAAATGGTCAGGGAGAAACTCACGATGAAGAATACACCCATTGTATGAGAGTTTGATGATGTCTTTCTGGAGGAATTTCCCGATTTTACACCAAAGCGTGAAGTCAGGTTTTCAATAGAACTCATATCGGGTGCAATCCCTATTTCAAATACACTTTATATAATGGACCCAATTGAGTTACATGAATTGAATAAGTAACTCCAAGAGAATATTTCTAAAGGATTCATATGGCCTAGTGCTTCATCTTGGGGATCACCTATTCTGTTTGTTAAAAAGAAATATGGATCAATGAGAATCTTCATTAATTATTGAGAAATTAACAAGATCACTATCAAGAACTGATATCCTCTTCCCCACATTGATGACTTATTTCACTAACTATGCGGAGCTCAATACTTTTCCAAGATTGATCTTCATTTAGGATATCATCAATTAAGGGTAAAAAGGGAGGATATACCAAAGATGACATTCCATACAAGGTATGGACACTATGAATTTATTTTTATGACTTTGGGTCTTAATAATTCCCCTGATATCTTCATGGATCTAATGAATAGAGTCTTTAGAGACTATCTTTATCAGTTTTTGGTAGTCTTTATAGAAGATATTTTTGTATATTCAAAGACCATGGAAGAACATGAAGATCATTTGATAATTGTATTTAAGACCCTGATAAAGGAGAATATTTATTCCAAATTTATCAAGTGTGAATTTTGGCTTAAAAAGTTTCATTTTTGGGTCACATAATCTCAAGAGAGGGGATATCTATGGATCCAACAAAAATAAAGGTTATTGAAAGATGGTAGAGACCAAAAATAGTAACTGAGATCCAAAGTTTTATTGGTTTGGCTGGATATTATCTAAATTTTGTGAAAGATTTTTCACGATTATCTAATTGACTCACAAAGTTGACTCATAAAGGAGTTAAGTTCGTTTGGACAGAGGAATGTGAAGAGAATTTCAAAGAGATAAAAAGAAGGATAGATAGTATACCTATGCTCACACTACCTTGTAGTGGAGAAAGGTTTGTGATCTATAGTGATGCATCCAATAAGGGGTTGTGGTGTGTTCTCATTCAAAATTATATGGTGATAACTTATGCCTCATGATAGTTGAAAATCCACGATCTAAATTACCCAACTATTGATTTGGAGTTAGATGCAGTAATCTTTGTATTAAATATTTGGAGGCATTATATATATGGTTAAAGGTGTGATATTTTTATTGATAATAAAAGTTTAAAGTATATATTCATACAAAAGGATCTGAATATACACCAAAGAAGATGATTGGTGTTGATTAAAGATTACAACTGCTCAACACATTACCACCATGGGAAAACAAACAAGGTGGACGATGCATTAAGTCGATAAGACCATGCTAGCTTATCCATGATGAGGATCATCAAATATCCAATATTAATGGATTTTAAAATGATGGATATTGAAATTATAATGGACTGGGAGAAATATTATCTATCTCAAATGAATGTTCAACTGTCCATTCAAGTGAGGATTAAAGGGGAAGAGAAGGAATATGTAGAGTTACAAAAGATGGCTTGAAATGTTCCTGAATTCAACCATGATTGTGATGAAATAATATGGTTTAGGAATTGGGTTTATGTTCCTCCCATAATAGAATCAAATAAGGATATATTAGATGAGGCTCATAGTTATTCATTCTCTATTCACCCTAGAAGCACAACGATGTACAAGGACCTAAAGGAGTACTTTTGGTGGGATGGAATGAAAAGTGATGTTGCTGAATATTTATCTCAATTCTTGGTTTTTCAAAAACATAAGGCTAAGAGATAAAAGTCTAAAGGGATTTTATAACCATTACCCATACTAGAATGGAAATGATAAAACAACACTATGGTCTTTGTCATTGGACTTCCCAAAACATCCAAAGTCCATAATGCTATCTGAGTTATAGTTGATCTCCTTATAATGTTAGCACACTTTATTTCTATTAGAGAGGATTTCTCTCTTGACCAACATTCTTGAATATATTTAAAGGAAGTGGTAAGATTTTATGGAGTACCACTTTCCATTATATCTGATCGAGATCCAAGTTATAGCTCAAAGTTCTGGAGAAATCTTTAATATGCTCTAGATATAGAGTTTAGTTTCAACACTATCTATCATCCTCAGATAGACAGTCAGTCTGAGAGGAAAATTCAAACTCTGAAAGACATGTTGAGATCTTGCTCTATGGATTTCATAGGTGGTTGGGATCAACACCCACCATTTGTGGAATCTTCTTACAATAATTATTTAACTCCAGTATTTAGATGGCTCCTTATGAATCCCTCTATGGAAAGAAGTAAAGAAATCCAACATGATGGGATGAATTTGGGGAATGAAAGCTATTAGGACATGATCTTGTTGATGAAATGAAAGAAAAGGTCATATCTATTTAACAACACACAAGAGCAGCTTAGAGTTGATAAAAAAGTTATGATGAAAATCGAAGAAAACACCTAGATTTTGAAGTGGGTGATAAAGTGTTCTTATGAATATCTATTTGGAAGAGGGTAATTAGATTTGGAATAAAGGGAAAGCTGAGCCCTAGGTATATCAGTCCTTTTGAAGTACTGGATCGTGTTGAGAAGGTAGCTTACCGATTGACGATTACACTGAATCTCTCTCAAGTTCATGATGTGTTCTATGCATCTCTCCTGAGAAAGTACATACCCAATCCTTCACATGTACTAAGCTCAGAAGTCATATCATTGGAGCAAGATCTTTCTGATGAAGAAAAACTGATAGCGATTCTAGATCATAGCAAAAAAGTCCTATAAAACCGGACCGCTCGCTTGGTTAAAGTTTTATGGAGGAACCATAAATTTGAAAAAGCTACATGAGAACTTGGGGATATGATAAGGGATAGGTATACTCATCTATTTATTTTAGTGTGATGAATTATGAGGCCAAAATTCAATTTAAGGGGGGTAGAATGAGACACACGGATGTTTTTATGAAATATTTTATTTCAAAAATCTTATTCTTCAGTAGCTTACATTACATGAAATTGTGAGTCTAAACAAACTGTGATATGACCTTAATATAAAATTACCATTATATCATAGCTATTAGGTTAGCAGGAATAATTATAACTAACTTATGAAAATGAATTATGAATTCATTGGATATTAATTATTTATGAAAAATATAAATCAATTAGATATTTGTATTTTTTGAGTGAATTACAATTTTTAATGAGATTAATGAGATATATGTGTTATATAATTAATAAAATATTTTTTTATATTCATCCAATTGATATTTTAGTCATAGGGTATGAATAAAACCCTATTTTATGTATAAGAACCTATTTTGTAAGGTTAATTTTATACCTTTGAATGAAGAACCCATTTTAAATTAATATTTTGACACAGTAATAATTTCCATATGACAACATAAACATGTTATTTTGAATTAGGATATACAAATTTACTTTGGATAAATTTCTGATATTTTTCCGACAACTTTCATGTTTTGATGAATAGTAAAAATATGCTGAATTTTAATTAAAAACAACTTTTTTCATCGATATAATTTATATGATTAAATTATAATATTTAATTGTTTTAAAGTATAAATAGAATATATTTTTACCATTTAATATAATTTTTGTCATTATCATTAATTTTACTTTGAATTTATAGGTAAAAACATTTCTATCTTTTGAAATGTTTTGACTTTTAAAACTCGTATTCTCATTTCAATGAGATTAATTTTAAATCAATTATAGAAACTTCTTTGTTTTTGTCATGAACCATCTTCAGGGCCCATGCCTTGACTACCCCAAACCCGCCTTCCATAGGCTAGGGGCTGGTGACTAGCACCAAAGTTGTAAATCCCAAAGCTGGGAAGGCATTGCCTTTGTGAAAGTAAACAAACACGACAGAGTATGCCACATGAAGTAAACACTAAGTAAAACTGAATACAAAAGAGTGTGCGGGAAAGTAAATGGGCCAGTATACAAACCCAACTGAACAAAAAGTACAAGTAAAGGGACAAACAACTGAAGGTTAAGAGCAGCTCCTTGATCGTCCTTCGGGGATTCCTACCTAAAGGGTAAATATATATGGCCACCTCAGCACCCATGTCCGTCAGTCCCCACCCTGTGCTAACTCATCACAAGGTCCACCTCCAGGTACCGTCCAGTCATGGCACTCTCAGCCTCCATCAGCACTGTTCTTCATCTGTATCCAACACAACGAGGTTCGGGCATAACCCGTGTAGCGGTGAGTATAAAAATACTTAGTAGGGACCCTAAGACCCTCAAGGACTCACAAAATCCACAAAGGATAAGCTACAGTAGAAAGATACAATCACAAAGTATCAACCAACCCTACTTAGGTATATGACCATACATATACCTAAGTTACAAGTCACAGTCCGGCTCCAACTCATGAGCCCAAGCACAACTCAGTCCACACAGGAAGTAAAGTCAAACACCATGATGATAATGGATGAAAGACATGACTCATCTCACATAGGTATACATCTATTGTATAGTGATAGAGATGATCAGATGTAGTCATTGATTCATCTAAGCTGTCGGACCCACACATGATACAAGAACAAAAGTGAAAACTTCTGGACCCACACATGATACAAGAATAATAGTCATCGCTGCCGAACCCACAAAGGATCCCAGTAAAGTAAGCATCGCTGCCGAACCCACGGAGGATCACAATACAGTAGTCGTCGTAGTCACAACCAGCTCTAGGGTTCCCGCACATAGCACGCTCGATTCCAGGAGGGTCCGCTCCTCGAGCAAAGGGGTTTGAAACATCAACTATCACGAAGTCATGAGTTGATGTATCCCGTATTTCCGTCTCGTTATAAGGAACTCAACGCGATAGACGACATGTCAATCAAACGCCCGGTCTGAGAGATATAAGCGTTTCCGCTCCGAGGGCCCGGTTGGTTTCAGAATCGAACCAACCCAGCTATATCCAAACTTTTCCAAAACCTTGAGTGTAATATAATGAAACGACCTTCTCGATCCAAGATATCCTATGTAACTGATGGTGCATCGTTCAGAGGTCCGTAGCTCAAGTTATGGGTGAAAAACCAAAAGTAGCTCGTAGAAGGGGGGTCTAGGTTTGGTCCGACCCGAACCAACCCACCTTGGGTCGGCCTGGTCAGGCGGCTGTGGACCAGCCTGTACAGCTGGAAGCCCATCCCGCGCGGTTAGCGGTCTAGCCCACGTGACGGCGGCCCGACCCGCGCGAAGGCTGCCTGACCCGATGGCTGGCCGCGGCTCGGCCAACTGGCCAAGCGCTGAGTAGGTGGAGGGGGGGGGTCTGTAATAGAGGCACTAGCTGGCATCACCCATTCCACCCAGAAGCTACAGACGCGGTAGGTTCTGCGACGACCTTCCACCGACAGCGCGCGAGGGGAGCCGCTGCCCCAGGGGGCCGGCCGACACCTCCGATCGCCGGCGTCGCTGTGCCGGCGACCCATCCCGCCGCGTTCTTCCGTGGGCCTCCAGAGTCGTTCCAGTGGTCCGTTTTTCCTTCCGTTTGTGCCTACGGCCTCCTCGTGTCTTTCTCTTCACTATGACGACCTCAAAATGTCGTTTCCCTTTCATTCACCCATCTCCCAACAAACCGTGCATCACAAAGAATTCGTCGGAGGTTCCAGACTTGTTCGTTTTCCCATACCCACTACGTTAGAGGATGAAACAATTATCCAACATTTAAACACCCAAGTACGAGGGTATAATTCACATATATAAAATTATAAAAAAACCCCCTACCTCGTAATCGGCGTTGAACATTGACGAGTCGCGAAAGACGAGCATTGTGGAAGACATGCGTCGTGGAAGACGGGCATCGTTCCGTCAATGTCGGAGGAAGTAGAGCTCGAAATGTTGTGTCGAGATGACGTCTTCAATGTAATTCGCGGGTGAGGGTTCCTCCTTTCCTACTCCTATTGAAGAAGGTGTTGCTTCACATTCTTCGAGACGTGGAGCGTTCTTCGTTGAAGAATGGAATTCTTCATCAAGAGAATATTGTTCCTTGAGTTCTTTGTTGGAGAGGGTGAATTCTCCCAAGCCTTCCCACATGAAATTTGCCAAAGCAAATTTAATAAAAGGCTCCCTAATATTATAACACTGCCATCCATTTCAAAATATTTCAAAAGAATTAATGACACAGAAATAATTAATTAATTTTGGACCTCAATTAATTAATTAGTAGTGTTGACACATTAAATGAGAGAGGAAGGTGGAAGGTTTAACCCTCATCAATGGGGGGCTTCCAAGGGGGAGTTGAAGAGTTGATGTTCGTGTGGCCCCCAAATACATTATCCTCCCATGGGAGGTTATATGGGGGTGGAACCCACCACCAACCTCTCTTTGGAGATAATAACCACCAACTAAATAATAAAATTGTGTAACACAACAATTTTATTTAATTTTTTATGAATCCCCAAATTATAACTTCTACTCTCGACCAAACGCAACTGCGATAAAGGTCTCCTTAAGTGAATACCAGTGCTGCGAGTTAATCGGTGTCCTCAGATTTCAATTCTGAGCACCGGTTCTAAAGATAGAAAAACCCTCACGTACGCTTACTAAATGTACCGAACAAAACTTCAGAAATTGATTCCAGGAACACCGGGCCTCGGAATTAGGCATTTTCAGAAACTGCAGACTCGTAAAATTCCAAATAATTTAAGAAAAATTTTTCCTTGAAATTTATGGGTCTTTACATTACCCCCACCTCAGGGCTTTACATCCCCGTAAAGCTACAACATACACTAGAAAAAAAATATGGGTAATGAGCACGCATCTGAGCCTCCCGCTCCCATGTTCTCTCCTAGAGGTTCTCGTGCTGCCAGCGAATGCGCACCAGAGGAAACGACCGTTCACGTAGGACCCGCTCCTGTCAATCCTCGATCTCCACTGGGACCTCCGTGAATGTCTCCCTATCATCGATGTACAACTCCCTGTGGTTGATGAAGTTGGACGGGTTGTGCACATATATCCTTAGTTGAGATACGTGAAAGATGTCGTTCACCTGGTGAAAATGAGGTGGAAGGGCCATGCAGTAAGCCACCTTGCCTACTCTGTTGAGGACCTAGAACAACCCGATGAAACGCGGAGATAACTTGCCACCCCAACCAAATCTCTGTAGACCTCGTCGAGGTGAGACCCGCAGGAAGACATGGTTTCCATCCTCGAACTCCAATAGTCTTCGTCTCCTATGAGCATAGGACTTCTGTCTGCTCTGTATAGTTTTCATCTGCTCTTGGATGATCTGAACCTTCTCCATCATAGCTTGAACCATATCTGGTCTTAAAAGTACTGAGTCCCCTGGGTCAGTCCAGCACAGAGGTGATCTGCAAGGTCAGTCGTACAATGCCTCGTAATGGGCCATCCGAAAAGTAGAGTGGTAGTTGTTGTTGTATGAAAAGTCCACCAAGGGTAAGTGATCCTCCTAGCTGCGACCAAAGTCAAGGACACATGCATGGAGCATGTCCTCAAGAGTCTGAAAGGTCCTCTCATTCTGACCATCCATTTGAGGATGGAAGGCGGTTCCCAAGTGAAGCTGCGTGCCAAAAGCCTCCTGCAACCCCTTTCAGATCCAGGAAGTGAAACAAGCATCCCGGTCAGAGACAATCGTAGATGGAACACCATGAAGCCATACGATCTCCTGAATGTAGAGGCGTCCCAAACTCTCTACTGAGCTCTGCTCTCTGATCGGTAAGAAGTGGGACGACTTGGGGATTCAGTCAAAAATAACCCAGATAGAGTCATGTCCTATGGATGTATGTGGAAGCCCCATCATGAAATCCATGTATATCACGCCCCAATTACACTCTAGAACCTCTAAGGGATGAACCAATCCTACTGGAACCTGGTGCTCTGCCTTCACTTGCTGACAAGTGAGGCATTGAGAGAAAAACTCTGCTACTGCTTTCTTCATACCTGGACACCAGTGCTATCGTCTGAGGTCCTGATACATCTTCGCCACTCCTGGAAGTACCTCTAGAGGGGAAGTGTGGAACTCCCTCAACACCTCCTCCTATAGTGAAACTGGTACCATGGTACGTCCTCTGAAGAGAGTGACATGCTTCCCACCTTCAGAAAATCCATCAGGTGCCTGCCCTAAGGATATCTGAACACGTTACGTATCACAGTCAACGTACTCATGCTGTGCCTCTCTGACTCACTGAATGAGTGGAGGAGTGACTGTGAGAGACTGAAGAAAGGATACTCCATCTCTATCCACAAAGGACATCTGTAACGTAGCCAACTACTCTGTTGCCTCTCCTAGATGCTGAATGCCTGATCTCCTGCTGAGAGAATTTGCTACAACGTTTCCCTTCCCAGGAGTATAGACTATCTCAAAGTCATAGTCTTGGAGGAACTCGAGCCATCGTCACCGTATTAGGTTCAAGTCTTTCTGTGAGAAGATATACCTGAGACTCTGGTGGTCAGAGTAGACTGTAATACACTCACCCATCAGATAGTGCTGCCACATCTTCAAGGTGAAGACCACTGCTGCTAACTCCTAGTCATGGGTAGTGTAATTATGCTTGTGCTGTCTCAACTGCCATGAACCATAAGCGATCACTAATCACCCTGCATCAGGAAACACCCGAGTCTGGTCCCTGATTCATCATAGTAAACTATGTACCCTACGCCCTCCTCTGGTATCCTTAAGATGTGCGCACTGGTCAACCTATGCCTCAGCTCCTGAAAGCTCTGCTAGAATCTCTCTAACCACACCACGAGTTGCCCCTTCTTCGTCAATACTGAAAGCAGTGCTGCAACTCTGGAGAAGTTTGGCACAAATCAACGATATTATCTAGCTAGACCTAGAAAACTTCGTACCTCCATGACACTCATGAGTGGCTCCCAAGCACATACTGCCTCGATCTTTTCGGGGTCCACTGCAACTCCAGCCTCTGAGATGACGTGTCCCAAGAAGTGAACCTATCGAATCCAGAACTGACACTTTGAGAGCTTACCATAAATCTGGTGCTCTCAGAGTGTGTCCAGTACTACCCGAAAATGGTAGGTGTGCTTCTCCTCAGTAGTGGAGTAAATCAGTATATCGTCGATGAAGTCTACGACAAAGTGTTCAAGGTAAGGCTAGAAGATCCTATTAACGAGACTCATAAACACTACTGGAGCGTTTGTTACGCCGAAGGGCATAACCAAGAACTCATAGTGGCCATACCAACAACTGAAGGCCATCTTATGCACATCTTCATTTCGAACTTTGAGCTGGTGATAGCCTGACCTAAGGTCTATTTTCGAGAACCATCGTTCTCCCTTGAGTTGATCAAAGAGGTCACCTATCCTCGGGAGTGGGTACTTGTTCTTCACGGTCACCTGATTCAGGAGACGGTAGTCGATACATATTCGTAATCTCTCATCCACCTTCTTGGCGAACAAAATCAGAGATGCCCAGGGTGAAACACTAGGTCGGATAAATCCCTTCCCCTGCAAGTCCTCTAGTTATACCCACAGCTCACGAAGCTCAGCTGGAGCCATCCGATATACTGGAGTAAATATCGGTGCTATATCGGGGTACAAGTCAATGTTGAAGTCTACCTATATGTGAGGAGGTAGTCCTGGAATGTTTTCAGGAAAAACATCCATGTACTGATCCACCACAATAGGAAAACTCGGACTCTGCACATCAACCACTCCGAGTAAAATACAAGACAACTGATGTGTGATCGGCTGCCCCCTCCTCTACGTAAGTTCATCATGCGCTATAATGGATCCATTATCACTGGTGAAGATGAACCTGGTCCCATCCGTGTGGACACACCACACTTTATACCTAATACAGTCGATCTGAGAATGGACTGTAGATAACCAGTCTATTCCCAAGATGATGTTGTAAGGCCTCGACGCCGCTACAAGAAGATCCTAGCTGAAGCTCTCACCTTCTAGAGTAAGCTCACACTACCAACACCAGTGTGAAATCATCGAGTCAGCTCCTGTAGGAGTCTCTAGCTATAAGGATTGAGCCAACGGCTCTGTCATAATCTCCGAGCTCCGAACAAGGGTAGCAGTAATAAAATAATGACTTTCACCTGTGTGTATAAGTACTGAAATAAGGGTGGAGTAGACCCAGATAGTACCACGAATCATCTCAAGTGCACCATGGTCATAGGCCTTGACTGCTTTGAGATGAGCCTACCTCTTTCCTCTAGATCCCTGTGGTTAGGGTGGACCTCCTGGTGGTGGTGGTGGTAGAGCGTTGAAACGTCGTCCACCACCAGCTGCTCGGCCAGCTCCTCTGCCACGTCCGCCTTCTCCCAGTAGACCACAACGGTCAAAACTCTGCCTCTGCCTGGGAGGTCTCTCTACTGTCTTCTGATCATCTGCATGGTGGGTCGGGCAGTCACGTGCCATGTGGCCCTGCCCGCTGCATGCATAGCACTGCCTGCTTCTTATAAGGCTGGCTCTATTTTGTGTGCCCGGCAAAACCGAACCTGTATCCTGAGGTCTCCCACCTGACGGTCTGGTCCTCTTGGACCTCTACATCAACTGTTTACTACCAGCTGCAGAAGACTCTGCTACGTGTCGTCCTACAGTGGTCTCGTCGCTGGTGACTGCTCGGTGAGAACACTATACACTAGAAGGGATCACTCCAGCACCCCCGCCTGTGTCGGGATGCTGAGGGGAATCGTCAAAGCCCTGATCTCATTCACGATTCACAACTCAAAGGTATGGGACCTAAAGAATGGGTCTTATACCATATCCGTGGAGTAGCGTGAGAGGTCAGTGAACCTCACTAAGTACTGAGCTACTGTCATGCTACCCTGCTGCAGATGAAGTAACTCCTGAATCCGCACTGCACGAAGGGTGGCTGGAACAAACTCCAAGCGGAAGAGACTCTCAAAGTCTATCCAGAGTAATGATGCCTCATCTTTCACCTAGAGAATCAAGCTCTACCATCTGCCTTCTTCCACATGTAGGAGAATCGCGGAAAGGATCACTATGAGGTCGGCTGATGTCCCTACCAATCTAATAACTCTCACGATAGCCTCCAACCGATCCTCAGCTGCCTGTGAGTCCGTCTCTCCCCAGAACCTGGGCGGCCTCTAGCACTGGAACTCGTGCAATACACTCAGGCAGCATGCACTCTCCGCTGCTGGGGCTGGTGGTATTGGTGTCCTAGAGAGTAGTGGTACCGCTTTTACCTCCTCTGTGATGGGGCCCTTCACTGAGGCCTCGTTGCTCGATGGGCTACCATCTCGTATGTAAGTCGGAACCCTAGCTGGATGCCTTCGTGTGACCATCCTAAATAGAAACAGCTGCGCCATGGTCAAAATAATATACCTGGTGAGCTGACACAAAGTAATCCTGAAGAAATTTTTTTCAAAGGAAACAAACACGCAATCAGTGTTTTCGTGCACTGAGTTGGAAATCAGAGGTCAGGGTCCTGGTGTATGGATACATCGGCCACCGCACCAACACTAGACTCCCTAGAATGAAAACCACACTCAATACTCTTAACACTATTTCTTCATAGAAAATAATCAGAGTCTAAGTTCTACGGTAGAACCGACTCCTCTGATACCAATTTGTCACGACCCATCCTCGGGGCCCATGCCGTGACTACCCCAAGCCCGCCTTCCATAGACCAGGGGCTGGAGACTAGAACCAAAGGCGTAAATCCATATGTTGGGAAGACATTGCCTTTGTGAAAGTAAAAAAACATGACAGAGTATGCAATAGGAAGTAAAAACTAAGTAAAACCGAATACAAAAGAGTGTGCTGCAAAGTAAATGGGTCAGTATACAAACCTAATTGAAAAACAAGTACAAGTAAAGGGACACATAACTGATAGTAAAGTGCAGATCTTGGATCGTCCTCCAGGGATTCCTACCTGAAGGGTAGGTATAGATGACCACCTCAGCACCCATGTTCATCAGTCCCCACCATGTGCCGACTCGTCATAAGGTCCACCTCCAGGTACCATCCAGTCATGGCTCTCTCGGCCTCTGTCAGCGCTGTCTGTCATCTGCATCCAACACAACGAGGTGCAGGCTTAGCCCATGCAGGGGTGAGTATAACAATACTCAGTAGGGACACCGAGACCCTCAAGGTCTCAAAAAATCCATAAAGGATAAACCACAATATAAAGATACAATCACAAAGTATTATCTAACCCTACTTAGGTATATTCCCATACAAATACCTAAGTTACGAGTCACAGCCCAGCTCCAACTCATGAGACCAAGCACAACTCAGTCCACAAAGGAAGTAAAGTCAAACACTATGATCATAATGGTTGAAAGACATGACTCAACTCACACATGTATACATCTCTTGTATAGCAATAGAGATGATCAGATGTAGTCACTGATTCATCTAAGCTATCATACCCACACAGGATACAAGACCGGCTAAGCTGTCAGACCCACACATGATACAAGACCAGCTACTCTGTCAGAACCACACAGGCTACAAGAACAGAAGTTAAAACTATCCAACCCGGTGGCTGGCTGTGGCTCGACCAGCTGGCCGAGTGCAGAGCGGGGGGGCCCGGCCCCCCGATTTCTGTAATAGCGGTGCCAGCTGGCACTGCCCGTTCCACCCGGAACCCGCGGACGCGGGTTCCGCTCCTCCTACATGGTCGGTGCTACGGTGGCCTTCCGTTGGCTATGCGCGAGGGGCACCGCTGTCCCCAGGGGGCCGGTCGGTGCCGGATGCCACCTCCGGTCGCTGGCGCCACCGCCTCCTATCGCCGGTGCTGCCGCGTTCTTCCGTCGGCCATCAGAGTCGTTCCAGTGGTCTGTTTTGTCTCCCGTCTGTACCTATGGCCTCCTCGGGTCTTGCTCTTCCTTGCTACGACCTCAAAATGTCATTGCCCTTTCATTCACCCATCGCCCAACAAACCGCGCATCACGAACAAATCGACGAAGGGTCCGGACTTGTTCCTTATCCTGTACCCACCATGTTAGAGGCTCAAACAATTATCCAACATATAAACGCCCAAGTACAAGGGTATAATTCACATATATAAAATTCTACAAAAACCCCCTACCTCGTAATAAACGTGGAATGTTGATGAGTTGTGAAAGGTGGGCGTCATGGAAGATGGGTGTCATTCCATAAACGTCGGAGGAAGTAGAGCTCAAAACGTCATGTCAATACAAAGTCTTCGGTGTACTTTATGAGCGAGGGTGCCTCTTTTCCTACTTCGGTTGAACAAGGTGTTGCTTCACATTCTTCGAGACATGGAGCATTTGTAACACCCCGAGATTTTATGAGACATATTATTTTTAATTTCTTTGATGTCTTCTGTTATACACTACACCAAGATTATCTTGTACTATACGCAACACCGTATTAGCTTGCAGTATATGTGTAGTACCCCCAGTTTCTAGTAAATAACCCTTTTTTATGCTTTTTAAGTGAATGAAGTTTATGGGAGATGATTGGGGAAAGTTTGGGAAACTTTTAAAGCATAAAATGGAAAAATATGGGGACGCACGGGCTGCGCACGGTTTGGCAAACCGTGCGGAAGCCGTGTAGGTGGTGGTCTGTTGGATAGTGGAGACCGCACGGTGTCCACATGGCTTGGGCAAACCGTGCGATGAGGCCGTGCGGAGAGCCCCTCTCTGGTAGTGACTGCCGCACGGTTTAACTAACCGTGTGGACTAACCGTACGTGAAGTCAACTTAGATCCTATTTATTAGGATCTAATCTGTTTTATCATTTAACCCACTTGTTTTTTCTCCCAGACGGCCCTAACTCGGGATTTCTCTCTGGGGAAGGTGGGATAACACTTACCAGGCATTTTGGAAGCGATCCGGAGGGTTTCCTTGGAATTTAGAGGCCAGTTTGTGACGTCCCGGACCCGACTGCCCCTCAACCTGAGCCCCGAACCCGGTTGGCCACATGACCCCTGGTTCATCTCCCCATAGGCCAGGGGCTGCCGAGTAGCAGCGGGGGGTGTAATGGTAAGCTAGTGGGGAGACTGTACCCCCATGTCAGAGTACGCAGCGGCATAGCAGCAAATAAACATAATAGCGGAAGCACAACCAATGGATAAATAGGAGAAAAGCGGAAACATACAAACCAATAAACCGAATAAGGAAACCCAGATAAATATACAAAAGCCTCATAGGCAGTGTCTAATATAAAATGGATGCATGGAATGCTGATACAATGGAAATAGAATACAATCATGCTAGGCAGTAATACAAAAAGAAAAAAAAGTAGTCCACAAGCATCCCTAGCCAAGCTCGGTCCTCTGCTCTGGAACTCCAGCTAGAACATACATGTATCAACAAATAGAAGCTGGGCCTTTGCCCCTAATAGTACCTGTAGCAGTAAAGTCTACATGGGTGCCAAGGAGGCCGCCGGGGTAGGGTGTGAGACAAGTCTCAGTAGGCCACCCCCAATTATGTCTACGTGCAATCCAAATAGGTGTTCACAGTAATAGTGATCAATAGAGTGCAAGTAAGTAAAGCAAGCAATAACAAAATGGATCATTTAATTAGATATACATGTGTATATTCGTATATATATAATACATTGGGTAGGACCGGGACAGAACTCACAGACGTCGTTAACCCAGGGGCAGCGCTCTTGATCCTACCCCTGGCCCAACCTTGGGAAAGCTCTCACGGTCTATCCCCGGCTCGAAGGATTAATAATTATTCAAGGGAGCTCTCACAATCTACCCTTATCCTGAATCCATAACATAGGGGAGCTCTCACGGTCTACCCCTAGCTCGAAGTTGTAACATTTAATTAGGGGAGATCTCACGGTCTGCCCCTAGCCCGAAGCCGTATCATTTAATTAGGGGAGCTCTCATGGTCTGCCCCTAGCCTGAAGACATATCATAGGGGAGCTCTCACAGTCTACCCCTGGCTAGAAGATTAATCATTTAACCAATATAGGTTATAAGGAATACACTACTTATAATATCCATATCAATAAAACATGGCATTTCCATATCACAATATCAGATTTCAAGCAAACATGCATTTAAAATAATAAAAGGGTTTAGGCTAACTCATCCCAGCCAAGCCCTAACTAAACCATCTCATTTTCCTAACATGGAAAAGGCCTTTTAAGACATATCCATAAGGTCCAATGGTGAAAAAGGGATAAAACTAAAGGTATAACTCCTATGGGTGTCCATACCAGAGTCATACGATACCCAAACACCCAATTGAGGGTAGTTACCATAACCTCCTATCACAAGGGTCATTTAGACAGCAAGCAGTCAACAATAATAAGAGTTTTGGTGAAAGGAAAACCACGACACAACAATAATAACTCAAAAAGGTGAAAACCCAAAATAGAAACCACGTGACCACCTACCTTAGGGATGTAGACGTAGGCTCGCTCGATATTGATCTCAGATTCATAGTAGGTTGGAAGAGATCTGAGTTCCAGTCCAATGCCCTGAAAAAAGGGCATATGAGCCTGCATCAAAATAGCGCGATGGAAGGAAAGATTTTCTGAGGAGAAAGGGGTGCGTGAGGTAAGCCTTACCTTGGCCCTTCCAATGATTTCGTCAGATCAAGGAACAGACACCAGACAAAGGCTCCACCAAGAGAAGAGTGAGAGAGAGGTTTGGGAGCTCAAAGAAGGGATCCTCCTAGTTCTATCCACTGGAAAGAGGAAGGAGAGGGATTTAGTATTAAATAGAACTTAAGGGTAAGATGGAAAATTTACCCAGATCTGGGTCTCACGGCTAAGGCACACGATTTACCAAACTGTGCGCAAACCGTGCGCATCCCACTGCCTCCAGAAATAGGGTCGCACGGTTTAGGTACACGGTTTACCCAAACCATGTGCAAAACGTGCGCACCTCCCTGCCTCCAGATGAAGGGCCGCACGGTTTATCCAAACTGTGCGCATGCCGTGCACCCCTGTCTTCAAATCCATTTCTCAAACTCCCATGCTCCAAACCAGCTCCGGACACTCCCTGGACCTTCCATAGAAAATTACACACATTAAACAAGATTAATGGAAAGGTTCTAAATAAAACTAACGATCTGTACCTTTTCCAAAGAGTTGGGTTGTTACAACCACCCCTCCTTAAAGAAAATCGTCCCTGATTTGGCCTTCCGAGGGTACAGAGGTGTCCTCGATGAAAAGCTCCGTCCATTGAGAACTTATATCAGCATCCCGCTCCCACGTATCATCCTGTACCTGGCCGTGCTACCATAGCACCCGTACAAGTGGAACGGACCTTCCTCGGAGTATCTTCACACTCCGGTCAACAATTCACATTGGATACTCCTTGAAGGAAGCATCCATATCCAGTTCAACCTCATCAGGATGAAACACATGAGTCAGATCTGAAACATACCGGTGAAGCTCAGATACATGAAAAACATTGTGCATGGCCTGATATCTCTGCGGAAGTGAAAGATGGTAAGCTACTGAAACGATCCTCTTCACCACCTCAAAGGGTCCTACGAACATCGACGAAAGCTTTCCCTACTTCTGAATACGTCTCTGCCCTAACCTGGGCGAGACCTTCAAGAAAACCCATTTCCTGACCTCAAACTTAAGAGGTCATTGGTGCTTGTTAGCATAAGACTACTTTCTAGACTAAGCTGTCTGCATACGCTTCCTGATAAGCTGTATTTGATCTATAGTCTCCTGCACGAGACGTGGTCCTAGAACAGCTTCCTCCCCTGCTTCAAGCCAACACAAAGGAGAGCGACAAGGCCTACCATATAAGGCTTCATAGGGAGCCATCTCAATGGTATCCAAGAAGCTATTGTTATAACAGAACTCGATAAGAGGAATATGTTTCTCTCATGAACCTCCAAAATCAAGAACACAGGCACGTAACATATCCTCTAGTACCTATATAGCCAAACCGTTCTGTCTGTCAGTCTATGGATGATAGGCCATACTCAGAAGTACCTCACTACAACAAAAACCGGGTTTAGTGGCGGTTTTGTGGCGGCGGTTCACAAAAACTCCGCTAAACGTTTTCACCGAAAGGTTTCACGGCGGTTTTTAATAAACCGCCGCGAAACCCAAAATTCATTTTAACAATCCCGACCTTTCTTCCCCCTCCCCAATCGTTCTCCCAAACCGCGCACTCACTTATTCCCCTAACCCCCTGGCGACCCGCAACCCTCGACTCCCAACCGTCCGGCGACCCCCAACCACCGGTGACCCGCGACCTCCGGTGACCCCGCAACCTCTGTCTCTGATGAACCCGTGACCTCCATCTCCGGTGACCCCGCGACCTCCATCTCCGACGACCTACTTACTAGGTGCTTACTATTTATTTTGTTTGTTCAATGATGTGTTATTATACTCCTTTAACTTTTTCATTGGAGGTATTGTGTATAATCATACTAAGGATACATATTATGATAAACCCCATATATATAAAAAATTCCAGATTCCAAGGATATTTCTTGTGACTATGTTGGGTCGTACTATCATCGGGGAGATTTTAATTAACTTGGATTTGTTTGGATTATTTGTTGATGAAGTCACCTTCTACTTCCTTGTTTTGGGATACATATACTTTGATATTATCATAGTGGACACCAAGTACCTACCAACCTTTATTACACATCTGAGGAAATAATGTCTTACCTATATAGATTATATGTGTATCTTGAAATGCATATATGAATTTTATGGTTAATGGTTATTGGTTTTCATTATTGTGAATCTAATAATTACTTTTGATATTCTTCTATTAGGAAAATTATTCCCAATGGAGTTCCTCAAATCCAATTCACTGGTTATAAGACCATGTGGATCTGGAATTAACTTCGAGATATGCCATGGGATGTGCTAGGTGTTGGGTTGCAAGGGAACCTTGGCTAGTATGTGAAAAAATGGAAATGGAGTAAATTTTTCCCTGCTTTTGGGTAATTTTATTTGGTAATTTCCAATAGACAAGAGAATCAACTATCTGGGCTTAAGAATCTAGGTGTGAGTGGGATGTCTTGCCAACACAACACATAATGGACCAAAGGTCACCATAATATGTCTGTAATTTGGATTTACTCATATTTTAGGTAAACTACATAGTCTGTAGAATGTGAATGGACATTGAGTAAGGGTGGAGTGCTATAAATTAATAATTGTGATTGTGGTGGTCTTAATTTTTATTTTTCAAAAGTTTTTTAATTATGGTATTTTTTGGTTCTCTATGGTATATTGTATTTATGGTTTCTTTTATTAGATATTGTTTGTGTTATTCATCTATAAAGACATCCCACTCAACCAAGGGAAGATGCTGGAGAGATTTAGGCAGCCATGAGAAACCCTTTTATTTTCCCTTATACTAGAATACGATGACAATGGTTCTGAAAATGGGTTTCCTTTCATTTTATATGAGTTCCTAAAGGTGTTTCTAGAGGAATTTTTAGGTATACATTAGTAATGGGATTTAAAATTAATCATTGATTTGGTACATGAATCATATACTACATCTCTTCCCTCATTCAATATAGACCCCATCGAGTTAGGGGAATTAATTATTTGGTTCGATGAATTAGAATCCAAAGTATTTTTTCACCCAAGAATATCATCTTAGTCCAACCAAGGTTTAATTACATAAAGCATGATATATCACTCTGATTTTGTATCAACTATTTGAAGTTGGAAAGGTTTTCTATAAAAAATAGCTCTTTCCAAACATCAGTGACCAAGTTGATAAGATTATGGAGGAAATGTGGTTCAATAATATCAACATTCACTTTTGGAATCCTCATTTTTGTGTGAGTGGATTTGGAATTCACAAGAATGATTTATGAAGAAGGTACAACCACTTCAAGTCTAAATTTGTGCCATTAAGGATGAAAAATGATCCTATGATTTTTATGGTCCTTATGAACTATGTGTTTCCTAAGTAAATTGAATACATTATGGTGGTGTATATGCATGGAATCCTAGTATACTTTTTCATTGAGGTGGAGCATGATTATCATCAAAGAATTGTTTTGGGAACACTTTTGGATGTCCATATTAACTCCATGTACTCCAAGAATAGATTTTGGATTAGAGAGGTCAAATTCATATTGTATCTGGCATAGAATCATTGGGTGTCAGTTGATCCAATGGAAATTAGGGTAGTGAATTTATGGTAATATTTGAGTCATGAATTTGATATCATGATCTTATTAAAACACAATAGATATTATAGGGATTTTTTTATAAATTTATCTCTATTTACATAACTAATAAAATAGATTTACCAAAAATGGGTAAGGTTAAAAAAAGAACACATAATTTTATTCTTACATTTATGATCATAATTTTATCATAATTTTATTCTTACATTTAACGTAGACTAGAATGTTGTATGTGGTTTATTGCGATGCTTTAGGTATAGGTTCGGGAAGCGTGTTGTGTAAGTTGACCATTTAGTGGCCCATAGATCATCCCACCTCTTACAAAATTAATGGGATTATCCAAACTATATAATAGAGGAATTGGTGGTGATGCATTCTTTAAAATCATGGGGTCAATATCAATTCAGTGAGAAATTATTATTCTACTATGAAATAATAATCATGGCATGTATTTTCCTTAAAAATGATCTATGTATAAGGTATTTCTCATTGATCGATTACAATTAGGGATTTGACTTTTTTTTAATTTTCTATATCCTATGTAAGAGAAAGATGGTGGACAATACCTTAAGGATAAAAAATCCAACCCATTCATTAAATGATTATAGTGATGATTGGAATCTGATGAGTCTTTTTCTGAAATTCACTAAGAATCCAAGGAGAATAGTGGAGCTATATTCATAGTTAGTATTCAGTTAACACCACATTTTCTAGAACTAATTCAGTACGAACATCCTAAGGATGAATTAAGAAAATGTTAAAAGTAAAATCTATATTTTGTGGATGTTCTTGATAGGTGTTAAATGTCATATGATGAAATTCTATTCATCAAGGGTTATTTCATGATTTAGTTGTCTCTACAAAAGGTTTTTATATAGGATAACCACCAGTATGCATGGTTTGTTTATCATTGGTTCAGAAATATGTTTTATGATATTTTTCACTAGTTTTGATGGCTAATTTTAAGTCATGATGTAGCTAAAATTGTATCTAGATGTTATATGTGTCTGTAAATTTAGCATGAGGACTATAAACCCTCAATTATTCTTTTGTCACTCCCTATTCCTACCTAAATGTAGGATTATGTCACTATTTATTTCATTATTAGGTTTATTCTTTTACCTTAGTGAATTTACACCATTGGATTGTAAACTTATTAACTATTTAAATCCACCCATTTTATCATGATAAAGTATTCAACTATGGTGAAATAATTAAGAAGCTTGAACATTCCAGATATTGTGAGACTATATGGGGTTCAATCAGGTAACGTTTCATATGGGGACAACTGTTTTACCTCCATTTTTTGGATGAACATAAAAAGGAAATGGGAATACCGTTGATGCTCAATGTGACATAACAACATCAAATAGATGAAAAAACATTTCATTTTAAAAGTACCCATTTCATTTTCATTTATAAAAAATCATGGAAAAACATTTCTCTGAAAAACCCCTTCTTAAACAAATTAAAATATTCATTCCAATTTGATATATCAACTTATAAATTAAGAGAAATTTGGCTAATTATCATAGGCTTGAGATAGAACCACCAACCTCAAAGCTCAAGTCACACATTCCCGTAATGGGATCCACCAACAATGAAAACCCAATAATGAAAATGAAGGCCCTAGAATATAACAAAAACATTAATATTGATATAAATTAGAAAATAAGGGGTTGTTGGAAAGGGAAAACACCAAATACCTCAAGAAAAGACATCCGCCGCACCACAACTAACCAAGGAATGGCCTCCATAATGAGATCTCCCAAAGGATCTAGAAGAATACACAAAGATTCAAAAACTTAGGCCACCAGATCTGATAATGTTACCCTAGGGTGCCACCATTATCAAGAGAAACGAAGAATCAGAAATATTTCTTACCCAGAGAGATGCTCCACAACTATAATAAAAGATCCAATGTTGAATGGATCAATCTAGATGGAGAATAGTCTCCGAAAAAAACCCGAGAAGATCTCTAGGTAGGGATCCAAGGGCCTGGAGAAAAGAACTGAAACCAAAATAGCCACTCGCCTATTTTAAAAACTACACAAGGGATATTTGATGATGTGTAATACTATTACCTGCTGTGAAATCCATGGTGTTCTAGTATGTTGAAAAATCCTTCACCTCAAATTAAAAATCCATTATTTTAAAATTTACGACGTGAAACCACTCTTCCCGAGGTGTAAAATTTCACAGCATGAATACCCTTTCATGACTTGTATCTAGTAATAGTTACACGATGTGTAACCTAGTTATACAGTGTGAAAGACTTTTGAATCATGTAGAAAAATCTGGTTAAAGATGAAATTACAACAAATATCTGACTTCACCGTTTTAGGTATCTTAATAAATAAATGGTTAATAGATGAAAAAACATTGAAATTAAGTGGGGGAATTATCATAATGTGTTATCACTGTGTTGGATATAGTGAGAAGAATATTCATTGGCTTATAAACAAGTATCAACAACATTGTTCAAATTATGAAACAAAATATAGTAAAAAAATATTCCATATTATTTTTATTGATCTATAATATTGATAAGTGAAGGTAATGATTATTAAAAATAATCCAATGAGGGGAAACTCTAGAAATGGGAACCCATGAATTAGTATTCTATATTAGTGATTTTGGATGGATGTTATAAATACCGACTGGTATCCCATTTCTAGATATGGAAAATAAAATAAAACATTTAATTGAGATGACCAAGCATGTGAGTATATGAGATGTTCAGGAAAGTTGTAGTATTTTTTGTGAGGGTGTGGAAGTAATCTGAGTGGACCAATGTATCTCATTAATGTAGTGGGGATATAAATTGTTTGAGGCAACATAAATGTGTGATTTAAAGTGTTATGATAATTGTGTAACCCGATATTCTTACTGCTCCTCAATGAGGTGTTCACGCTGTCTACTAAGGACCAGACTTGTTTGGTTTGTCTGGGCATGCTAAGTAAGTGGTAAATGTGATCAATGAATCATCTTTATTATATTATGCATAATTTATGATCAATGGGTCATCTTTATTATATTATGATTCTGCAATCTTATACTATCGTATATTTTGTGTAGGTACATTATGACATACATGGATAAAATATGGATCACATTATCGAGGAACACACCTCAGTATGTTAAGGGTTTGAATGAGTTTTTAGATTTTGTGATTTATAATCGATCCGTTGAAGGGAGAATAAGATGTCCATATCCTAAATGTAAATTTAGAACATGGTTGAAGAGAGATGAAGTTTATGAACATTTAATACTGAAGCAATTCCCTGGTCAATATTTGTGTTGGAATTGGCATGGAGAATCGAACAATACAGAAATATTGAGCACTGATGTTAATCCACAGAATGAGGTCCCAAGTTCATCGACAATGGAAAATGAAATGTAAAACCTCATAAATGATGTATTCGGCACTGTAAGACACCACTATCAGCATCAAAACATATCAGAACAACCAGAAGAGGGTGCTACAAATTGCAACGTGACAAGTGATGTTTTTGAGACTGTAACACAAGTAGATCAAGATTGGAACATATCATTGGATCCTCCTCTTGATTCTGTAGATCCAAATGTAATGGAAAACTTCACTAAGAAAAATGAGTTTCATGATTTAGTTGACGATGGAAATCAATAGTTGTATAGTGGGTGTTTGAAATATTCAAAGCTTTCATTTCTTTTGAAGTTGTACCATATCAAATGTCTATGTGGAATTAAAAATAAGGCAATGTCCATGATATTGGAATTGATTCATGATACATTTCCTGAAGCAAAAATCCCATAATCTTTTTATGATATGAAAAAGTTGTTAACAAGCTTGGTCTGAATTATATAAAAATACATGCGTGTCCCAATGATTGTATGCTTTATTGGGGAGAGGATTCAAGTAGACAGAATTGCAAGAAATGTTCTTCTTCTAGATGGCAGTCAAAGGGTGATGTTGGAAGTCTGACTGAACATAATTTCATGAAGAAGAAGAAAATGAACACACCTGTAAAGGTTTTGCGTTACTTTTCTTTTAATCCGCGATTGCAAAGATTATTCATGTCATCAAAAACTGCCAAACACATGAAGTGGCATTCTGTAGATAATAACAATGATGGGTTAATGAGACATCCACGAGATTACCAATCATGGAATACATTTGATTCATTACATCCAGATTTCTTAGCTGATCCTAGGAATGTTCGATTGGGATTGGCTGCCGATGGATTCAACCCATTTGGGACTTTGAGTACAAGTTATAGCATTTGGCAAGTTGTTTTGATCCCTTATAATTTGCCTCCGTGGATGTGTATGAAACAATCATCTTTTATCATTTCAATGATTATTCCTGGAAAACAAATTCCTGGAAATGATATTGATGTATACTTGCAGCCTTTGATTAAATAATTGCAGGAGTTATGGAGTAACGGTGTTGAGACATTTGATGTTTCTTTTAAAAGAATGTTCAAAATGCATGCTGCTTTACTGTGGACCATTAGTGACTTCCCTGGGATTGGGAATTTATCTGGTTATAATAGTTATACAGGTTTGGATTGTCCCATTTGTAACTTTGATTTTGAGCCCAAACGACTACCTCATAGTAGAAAATGGTGCTTCTTATGCCATTGATGATTTCTCGATGCATCTAATAGATTTCGGATGAAAAAATCAATATATAATGGTTTCATTGGTCATAGACCACCTCAAAAGTTGCTAACCGGTTCTGAAATATTGAAACAGCTTGAAAATGTTGAAACAGAATTTGGGAAGGTTCATCATTTGAATGATAGCGGAAAATGGGTCCGAAGTGCATGGTCAAGTGAAATCAGAATGCAACAATGGAAGAAAAAAAAGTATATTCTTCAAAATTTCGTATTGGGAATTTAATTTTTTGCGCCACAATCTTGATGTGATGCATATTGAGAAGAATGTCTGTGATAATTTTATTTTTACATTACTTAATGAGCATGGAAAGTTGAAGGATCATCTCAATGATCGCAAAGACTTACAAGTAATGAACATAAAACGCGATCTCTGGCCAGATGAGAATGAAAAGTATGCCCCGACCATTTTTGCAATGAAAAATAGGGACAGAGATATGTTCCTTTGAATTTTAAAGAATATCAAGGTATCTGATAGGTATTCAAGTAACATCTTGAGGTTTGTTGACTTGAAGAATCATAAGTTACATGGAATGAAAAGTCACGATTCACATATTTTGTTACAATAGTTACTACCATTGGCATTGCGTACATTTTTACCTGAAAAAGTTACAGCTATTGTACTCCAATTCTGCACATTTTTTAAGAAATCATGTGAGAAAGTTGTACATCCATTTCAGTTTTACAACCTCCAGGAGAGGTTTGTATTGAACCTTTGTGCAATAGAGATGATCTTTCCTCTATCGTTTTTTACTGTCATGATGCATTTAACTGTGCATTTGGTTGAGGAAGCTAAATTAGGAGGCTCTGTTCATTATCGATGGATATATCCAATTAAGAGGTAATTTATTTATATGTTTTCTAGTTAAGTAAAAAAATTGGCATTTAAATAAATGCAAAATATTATTATTTTATTTCACAGATATCTTGGGTATTTGAAAGCATACGTGAGAAATAAAGCTCAACCAGAAGGCTCTACTGCTGAAGGCTATTTGGCTGAGGAATGTCTTACCTTTTGTTCCAGGTATTTAGATGATATTGAGACAAGATTTAATCGAGTTGGACGTGTTGACGACACATCAACTCAATCTCAAATGCATCAGAAATCAAAAATATTTCCTGGTATTAGCCGATCAGTTGGGAGGACCTCAAATGTGACACTGACAGAATTGGAATTATTACAGGCACATAGATATGTGCTGATGAATAGTGAAATTGAAGATCCATTTATTGAAGAGTTGAGGATACAAACAAAGAGACGAATGAGAGGCCGAACACGAAATGATAAAGATATAACGAAAGCTATGAATAAAGAGCTTGTAGAATGGTTTGCACGATGTGTAAGTTCATAAATATTGCAATAAATAAGAATATTAGTTTGACACATACAATTTGTAAATCTATTAAATTATATTTCTTTTTTTAGATCATGAATACTGATACTCGAGCAGACTTTTCAGATGATTTGAAGTTTCTTGCTAGAGGTCCTATAAAGCAAGTTATAAAGTTCGACGCTTATAATGTGAATGGCTTTAGATTTCGTACAGTTGATCGAGAAGAGGGTTTGAAAACACAGAATAGTGGTATATTTAAATTTTCTGAAGTGGGATACTATGGAAAGCTGCATGATATTATTGAATTAAACTACCATGGACATTTTTATGTTGTTTTATCCAAATTCAAATGGGTTGATATTATCAGAGGTGTTAAAAGAGATTCATTGCAATTTACTTCTGTGAACTTCTCTCGCTTGATGGATGTTGGTGATCATGAAATGCATGATCCATATATCTTAACATCGCAAGAAAAAATGGTATATTATGTGAATGATGTTGTGGATGAAGGGTGGAGTGTAGTTACTCACGTAATACAAAGAGATTTGTATGATATGGGTGATGAAGTGGAAGATTTGACCTCTGAAATTGAATGTCATCAACAAAAGGAAGCAGAGTTATTTGTCCATCATGATATTGAAAATATTAGTCTTGCGAGGATGAATGAAGTGGATGAAGAAATGGAGCAGGAAACCGACATGATTGAAGGGGAAAATGATTGTATATACAATTATTCATTCATGCAGCAACCACTTGTTTCATTTCTGCAGTCATTCATTATCATTGTTATATATATATTTTTTGTTAGTACGGGGCATCTATAATCATTTTTAATTATTTTTTTCTGCATATTTTTTTTGAAATATATATTCTGAACTTAATTTTATTTGATTAAATGATAGGAATGCCAAGGAGGAAGCGGTATACTATTTCTTCTAGTTTTGCGACGGATGCCGATCCATCTGGGTCACTCCCCACGACATCTGAGGCACTAGCTGCCTACACCCCCGCACCATCTCCCCCTGCACCATCTCTCACACCATCAGAGGGCCTCCCATTAGAGGTTGAGTCTTCGAATCCCCCTACAAGTGCCTCATCAGTTGGGCGACGACAGACCCCTTCCAGTTCATCCCGGACACACTGGAGGGTCACAGTCATAGGTATAAATTTTAATTAAATAAATTTATTTCATTTTGTTTATACTAATTGTTTGCTCATTGAAGATGAAAAAAATAAAACCATGGAGAAACACTTAAAAATCTTAGATGTTTGTAACTTGAATGGAGAAAAGATAGTCGTGCCATTTTATTCTTATGGGGTCCCTACGGATGATGCCGCAGGGTTACTTAGCTAGATTATAGGTCAGTTGGCAGCGGAGCCCATTTCCCTTCCCATTTCATATGATGATTGGAGACATATGCCTCCAAACTAGAAAAATGAAGTTTTTGATTCTCAAATAAATGTAATTTTATTACATTATGGTTTAATTGAATGTCATGTTACTAATATGTTCAAAATGAATTTCTGTATACAGATGTTCTTCCACTTCACAGTTGTTGATGTGATAGCACAGAAGTGGAATTTGAAAAATCTCGGTAAAAAATGGAAAGATTTCAAATGGAGATTGTGGTGTGATGTCAACGATACTTCGTTGACCTTGGAACAAATGTATGACAAGCTACCCAGTGGGGTACCGAAAGAGCAGTGGAAAGTTTTTGTTGACCGGCATCGTGATGAGAAGCGGATGGTATTGAAATATATATTATTATATTATCCCCATTTTACATTAATACATGTATATGAAGATGAGATGACATTGGATACATTACTGTTAAATTGCATTTTATTTATTTCAGGATCTCTCATGACAGAATGCATCAAACAGGGTGAAGCAAGTCATCCCTCACACGGTGGGCTCAAAAAGATTTTCTAGAAGCCGAAAGTCATTGGTAATATTTTAAATAGTTTACATATTTATAATACAATATTATCTATTTAATATATTGAATTTTTGATTTATCTTTTCTTAATGAAGTCACAGAATTTAGGGCACGAAGCCTCCTGGACTGAACTGTGGTTAGATGTTCACAGAAAATCAGATGGCTCTTTTGTTAATGAGCCTACTAAAGAAGTTGGGGTATGAAGTCAAATTTTTATTATAATAACTTATTATCAGATTTTACTGTGTTAATATGTATTGATATTTGATTTATAGGTAAAAATTAAAGAACTATGGGATGCCAATCCTGGGCAGTCCTACTCAGTCTCCCAGGATGACCTGGTTGCTCAAGTCCTTGGGAAGGAGCATCCTGGTAGAGTGCGTGGGATGGGTTTGGGACCCGTACCATCTGAGGTCTTTAGTAGGCCATCAGGTATTCTAGCCGCATCTACTCCTGGTTATAGTCAGCCCATACCTGAAGATGCTCATAGGGAGATTGCTTCTCTACGGGCCATAGTTCAGACCAAGGGGCTTAGATATCCGCTATGCAGAAAGAGTTGACTGATTTATATCAGCAGATGAGCAGATATGCCTCCAGTGGTAGTGCACCGAGTGGTGGTGAGAAGGTAAATCACAAAAAATCAAAATCATTTAGTTTGAAAACTTTTATTGGTTTTAAGTTTAATTATAAATATGCAACAATATTTAATTTTCAATATAATGTTCTTATAGGTGGCAGTAGGAGATAGAGGTGGAGAGGGTGACGATGCATCATCGGACCATGAGTAGTATTATTGATGTGTTGAACAAATATAGGAAAGATTGGTTTGTATATATAACATGTGTGGTGTATTTAACCTTTAAAAAACCATTGTTCTTGGAGGAGCTTCAGTGGCTAACCTTGAATGATCACAATAACCTCAGGTGGTAAACAGAATGATGTGTTTGTTTCATTGGTTAGATGATCTATGGTAATAGGCTCTTTGATGTTTCTGTTGTAAATTCAGCATTGGTAATTGGACTCATTAGGGTGTTGCTTGTCCAAAAAGCCATGTTGAATGGATATCACTAGATCAAGATGATTTTATGACGTGATTTTCATGATCATTAATAGTTTTTATGAGGCACGTAACCACATCGCATGAAAACCAATGCAACTCCCTTCCCATGAAGCTTCCCTCTTTTCTAACTTTTATTTTATGAACATATTGAGAGATTGTTAGATGACATGTCATATGCTAAAAAAGAATAATCAGAGGGGTTTTACATGATTAATTGGGCTATTTTATGGGGCTTCACATGATCAGGAACAGATCACATGAATTGCATAACCCCTTTGCATGATGTTCCTAGGGTTATGTGATCATGAGCCTCATTGAAGTTCACATGGTCCTTGTGACCTAGGTGATTAATCTATATGTATACATGCTAGAATTTTCTTTCCTTTGGGAATATATTAATACCTATTCTTTGGGTATTTCTTTGTTCCTAAAATATATAATGCTCATTTGGATAGCGTCAAAAAATGCCCCCCCACAAAAGTGATGTTCAAAGGAACAAGGACTCATTTATGAGGTGGGAAATGAATTCATGAGTCTCTTATGCTTTCTCTGGTTGGAATTCAAAATATCTTTTAGTCTTCTATAAGTCCATTCATATTCCTTGAGGTTACCTATAAATAGGGGGTGAGAGGCTGGTCATTTGACCGGTGACATGAAGCTCCATGGCTCTCAAAACCTCCTCTCTCGTGCGATTGTTTTGCAAGACAACTTTTCATGACCTCATCACAACAACCATACAAGAGACCTAATCATGTGATCATGTCACTTGACCTATTTGTGTGATCACCTTGTCTAAATATCTCACTTAATCAATCCATGAACTAATCAATGGTAATTTATTTGAACTTTGATGCACACCCTTGGCCATTAGTCTATCTTATGTGATTCAGTTGTCTCTTGAGGATTTTTTCATGATCTACTAATCTTTATGTGATTCATGTGACCTTCACATGGTAACATGATTATATGTATTAAGAAAAATCATGTGATCAAAATATGTTTTATGGGTTATGTGATTTTCGTGACCTAGAATGGATCATGTGGTCCACGTAATGCTTTCCATGTTATGCACTTATTTTGTTTGATTATCACAACTGATTCTCTCTTAATGATTACATATCTTCTAATATATTCTATATTCTCTTTAAATATGTCCTCTATTTCTCAAATGTCTTCGTATGTGGTAGACTGGAGAGACCTTATTTCCTGGAACCATAATGTCAATCATCGATACAAAGTATTTTATAACAATGATGTTTTAAAGGTTCTTATTCTGACTGAACATCAACCCATTTAATCCTCGTTCCTCCTCCTTATAGGACAAACAACTAGTAGTGATCCCTCCCCTCTCTTCTTTGGCACATTTTGATCCATACACTTTAATCCTTTATGGAATCAAATATTTTCAATTTTGATCATCTCTAAACTATAAGTATAAATCCATGTGACCCCAAATCTTTTGTTTCATTTGATGTTATCTTGTGTTTCATTCTAAATCCATAATTTTAGGTATTTTTTATGCTTTAGGTATTCTTATTGAATTGGGTCAAATTTTTCATCAACATTAAATGAAAGGGTGTTTATGAATATTGCGTAGGTGGTGCATAAATTTTCTCCTTATTATATATATGTTGTATGTGTTGTTTGATGCAGAAGTGTAGAAGGGAAGTTAACAATGGATCAGGATGGAACAAAATTAGATTTCCTCATAGATGAGATCCAGGAAAGGTTTGTTAGGGCTGTGTAAGGTCCTCTGGTTTATAATTATTAATCATGTACATCCATGAATTGAATTGAAATTGGTGGTAGAACTTGGAATGATAACCAAGAAGGGTATGTATTAATGTGAGATGATAATATCTTAAAAGTTATTTAAAGAAATTCCTCAATGATGGTGAATTATATACAACATAATTGATAGTGGAGATCTTATCCAAGTAAGAGTGACTTGAGTAAAATGATGTATATTTTTGGTTGGGTGTAATTAAATTCTTGTTATTACTTGGTGCTTTAGTTGGGTTTCATTCCAATGATGTTTCTATATTGTTAATTAGGTTTGGCATAATGCTAACCATTTCTTTCACATGCTATATAGGTTGGTTATTTTTTAACCATGTTGAACACTTTATAATAAGTTGTATAAGATGCCAACTATAATTCTTATTGGTATATGGGTTGGGTGTTATTCCAACCAAATTTTTGTGGTTATGTAGGTTATACATGATTCTGACAATTTATCTTGGTTTTTACATAGATTGGGCTTCATTCCAAATATTCCTATGACTTCTTATATGGGTTGGGTGCAATTAAAACTAGTGTTCTTGTTAGTTACATGGGTTGAATGTAATTCCAACTACTGTTATTATTTATTATATGGGTTGGGTGTAATGTTAACCATTGTTATCTTCATGTATATATGTTGGGTGTAACACCAAACCTTCTCTTCTTTGATAGTTGTGTTGGGTGTGATTAAAACCATGAATGTTTTTAGTACATGTGTTGGCATGATAAATGGTTTCTTGTTTGGTTTTTTTTTCAGGGCAGTGGTACAGTATAAGCAGAAATGCTATTTTTTTTCGGGTCAGCATTTCGCGGCGGTTTTAATCACCGCTAATGTTTTAACAGTTATACATTTAGCGGCAGTTTAAACCGTAGCTAAATGTAATCAGAAATACACTTAGCGGCGGTTAAAACCACCGCGAAATCACGTTGGAATTAGCGGCGGTTTTAACCGCCGCTAATCAGGCGCATGGCATGCCTGAATTTCGCAGCGATTATAGCCGCCGCTAATTAAATAGCCCTTAAAACCGCCGCTAAATTTACCAAAAACTTCCGTGAAATGAAGTACTACGACGCTTTTATTTGACCGCCGTGAAATGCATAAAACCGCCGATAATAGATTGCCGACGCCAAGTTTAGTGGAGGTTTCTGTAAACCACCGCCAAACCATATAGCGGAGGTTGAAACCGCCGCTATATGAAAAAATAATCCCCGCTAATAGGCGGTTTTCCTGTAGTGCCTGCATACCCATGGCCTTCTGTAAACCCTTCCAGAATCGAGATGTAAAATGAGGATATCTATTCGAGACAATAGATCGAGGTGATCCATGAAGGCACACTATTTCCTTGACATACAACCTTCCCAAATAATCAAATGTGAAGGTCTCCCGCACTGGTAAGAATTGCATGACCTTCGTCAGATGATCAATGATAACCCATACAGCATCGTTGCCACGAGGTGACCTGGGTAATGCAGTTACAAAGTCCATAGAAACATCATCCCATTTCCACTCCAGAATGGACAACGGCTGCAAAATCCCACCCAGACGCTGATGTTTCGCCTTCACCTGCTGACAGGTGGAATAACACGTCATGAAACCGGCTATCTCCCGCTTCATGCTAGGCCACGAATACTATCATCGCAAATCACGATACATTTTGGTGATTCCTGGGTGAACTGCCCATGCTGAGGCATGGAAATACCCCATCATCTCTCTCTGATGTCTACTGGGACCCATACACGCCAACGAAACAATAAAGTATCACCTTCATCCACGGTCCAATCAGTAGAGGCACCATTAGAGACACTTTCCCGTAGGGCAAGGCCTTCAAGATCTGATAGCTGTCTTGCCCTGACCTGTTCCAGAAGAGTAGATGTCACTGCTAAGGCTGAGAGAATAGTCTAGCCCTAAACCTCCTAAACCTCAACGTGCATCTCCGAAAATAGGGCCATCATCTTCCACTCCTCATCAGATTCCCGAACTACTTGTGACTGAGTTTTTCGACTCAGTGCATCGACTGCTGAATTTCCTTTCCCAAAAGTGTAGGTCAACTCGAAATCAAAGGATTGCAGGTACTAAACCCACCTGCGTTGCCTGAGATTTAGATCTCGCTGAGTGAAGATATATTTGAGGCTTTTGTGGTCAGTGAATACCACAAAATTCCCTCCCAACAAATAGTGTCTCCAACAGCGTAAGACATGTACAACTGCTGTGATCTCGAGGTCGTGCATCAGATAATTCCGTTCATGAGGCTTTAACTGACGAGAACCATACGCAATGACTCGCTTATCCTTCATCAAGACAGCTCCAAGCACGATACCTGGCGTGTCACAATAGATAGTATAAGCCCTGCCCGGCTCCGGCAAGATCAGTATTGGTGCCGAATTAAGTCTACCCTTCAGTTTTTGAAAAGCTGTTTCATAAGGTTCCAACCACTCGAATCTCACCCCCTTTTTGGTCAAAGCTGTAAGTGGTGCTTCTAGGCGTGAAAAGTCCTGAATGAACCACCTATAATATCCAAAATCCCCAAGAAACTCCTGATATCGAAGACGTTCTTGGGTTTCTCCCAAGAGACAATGGAACTCACCATCTCAGGGTCAACTGAAACTCCAGACTCAGAAATAATGTGACCCAGGAATTGAACCTCATTTATCCAAAATTGGCATTTATTGAGCTTAGCATAAAGCTGATTCTCTCTTAGTGTATTAAGCATGATCTAAATATGTGTTTCATGGTCGTGTCTCAAGTATGAATAGTCTAAGATATCGTCCACAAATACAACAACAAAAGAATCAAGGTAAGGGTGAAAAATACGATTCATGAGAGCCATAAACACTGTAGGTGCATTCGTAAGCCCAAACGACATGAATAGGTACTCATAGAGACCATACCTGCTCCTGAATGTCGTACGAGGTATGTTCGACGTCCTAACATGCACCTGGTGATAGCCCGACCTCAAATATATCTTATAAAACACCTTCCCTCCTCGGAGATGATCGAATAGGTCGTCTATTCAAGGTAAAGGATACCGATTCTTGATAGTAAGCAGATTTAACTTATGGTAATCCACACAAATATAAAGGGTACCATCTTCCTTCTTAGCAAAGAGAACCGGTGACCCCCAAGGACAAGTGCTGGGACATATAAAAGCTTTTGCTTCTAGGTCCTCCAGCTGACTCTTCATCTTCAGAAGCTCCTTAGGTGCCATCCTATAAGGAGGAATGGTTACCGGTGTTGCTCCTGGTATAAGCTCATTAGTAAACTCCACCTCTCACACTGAAGGTAGACTAGAGAAATCATCTTGAAAGACATCACTGAAATGCTCCACCACGGGAGGATAAACAGAGGATTGTAACCCTTGGTCATCAAGATAAAGACTAGTAGCCTGTTTCGTGACACCACCTAAACTCTGGTGTTCCGGTCCTGCTCGTTTCACACTAAGATCCCATTCTCCCTTATGCATATGCATGTCACCCTCTGGTGACATAAACATCACCCTCCGATGATAGCAGTCAATCCGGGCTCTATAGGGAACTAACCAGTCCATCCCGATTATTACATCAAAACCCATCATATCCAGAACATACAAGTTCCACAGGAAAAGGTAACCACCCACCTCGAGGGGAAAATTCTGACAATGACGAACACACTATGAACAGATACATAATAGGGTATCTAACGTTATCATACCATGATATGACTCAATGTTGAGGCCCAAACTTACAACAATCACCTCTGATAGAAAAGAGTGAGAATCGCCTATGTCAAAAAAGTAGATACTAACGCAGAGGCAACTAGAATCGTACCTCGTACAGTAGATAGTTCGGCATGCTGCTCCTGTGGTGTAGGCTCGACTGCATACAACTGACAGGTACCGTGGCCCTGAGTCACAACCTGACTACCCTGAGCAGACCCGCCCTGCTGGTGCTGAGAGTCATGCGCCTGATTGCCTTTACCTCGACTACCGCCACGGCCTGATCGGCCGACGATATTCCAGCCACCTGAAATATGTGATCCTTCCGATCCCGCACCAGATCGTGGAGTAGGTGAACATACCTACTCATTAGGCACTGGAGAAAAAGTCCTGCAGAAACGTTGAAGGTAACCTATCCTGCCACAGCCTCTGCATTCCACTGGGTTCCACAGACACTGTGCCCTGAAGTGTCCCTTCCTCCCGCACTGATGTCAAATATAAGAACTATCTGTATTGGGAGCCTGACTGCTACCTCCCCCACGGGAAAACTCAAAACTTCTCTTCCGCCCTGAAGAAGACCCACTGGAATCTTTTGGTGTTGAACCACCTTGGTTCGCACCATCAGGTTCCCTCAGATTCCTCTCAGTATTCAGAGCTTGGTTAACAATCTCAAGAATAGATTTGAACCTGAACACATTTAAATGAGACCAGATGGCGTAACTCATCCCATCCTCAAAACGCCTAGCGGCCCTCAGATCATCGGCAGCTAGCAATGGGGCGAAATGCTATAGCTCGGTGAATCGGGACGAGTACTCCATGATTGTCATGGTCCCCTATTGCAGGTTCATAAACTCCCTAGCTCTGTCATCTCTCAAGGTCTGGGGAAAGAAAAAGTCATAAAAGACTGTATGGAAATCTTCCCAGACCATGTCTCCCTGCTATCTCGACTGGGTGATGATGTCCCACCACCTTCTAGCTGAATCGTGTAGCATATAAATGACTAATTTGACTGTCTACTCGGGAGGCATCTCGAGATGTTCAAAAATGGTCCAGATCGCCTCCAGCCAAGACTCAGTAGCAAGAGGTCTGTCATCTCCCAAAAAAGTTGGAGGATGCTGTAACTGAAACTCACGGGTCAACTCTGCCATACTCGGGGCAGGTCACACTCCACCTTACACAGTCTGCATCAAATGAAAAAAGCTCTCACAGAACTGGGCATCGACACCCATCTCAGAAATAGCAAGAGGAGCCATGGGTGGCTCGACTGGAAGATCAACTGGCGGCTCAGGGCCCGCCACCTCAGGAACGTGATCGTTGCCGCCTTCAGCATGCGCGACTCGAGGACGTCTCGGTGGCATAATGCTATAATTCCAAACGAATGTCTCAAAAGAATAAACCAATAAAATCAAATGCCGAAATCTAGAATCTAGGAAAGGTACTAAGCCTTCCTACCCCTAAGATCACCTATCCACACCAATAAGAATTCTTAGTAAAAATGTCCGTAACTATTTAAATTTATCTTAATCCAGTTATATGGAATTTACCTACCCATAAGGGCCCATACTCCTCATGAACTGAAAGATGACACACACTTGGATGTCATTTCTCATTTACTATCATTAATCAAGCATTCAAATTTCCTTTAAAGAAAAAGATTGGTTTAGTTGGAATGTCATTTTCTGATCCATAAGGGACCATACACTGTATGAACAAAATAACGACACCAACTAAACCCACATCACTCCTCAATACACAACAAGAATGAAGGACTAGTACAAAGGCACACATATAAACAAGTCATGGAAATAAACAACAGGCAATGCTCACTGAAAATTTAAACATGGCATGGAAATATGCATGGCCTAATCATATTGTGCCTATCGTGATGCATGTTCTAATGCATAATCCTCATTTCATCGGGTCGAACCATGAAACACAAATTTCAATCTCGCAAAATTAATTAACATCACAAATCATGTGAAGCACCCAACGGTGAAATGACATCAACATTAAATAGTAGAATCAATAACAACATAATTTAGGAAACTTGGTCTTTTCCTCATACATGGGTTCGCGATGCCCAAGCACGACTTATAACTAAGTCCCTAAGCGTTCCCATTCTCCAAATCTATCGTCTCCAAAGAGTAAATCAAGAAAGAAAGAAACCCTCTCATACCACTTTGTGACGTCCTGGACTCGGTTTCCCCTTAACCCGAGCCCTGAGCCCGGTTGGCCACATGACCCCTTGTTCATCTCCCCATAGGCCAGGGGATGCCAACTACCAGCGGGGGTGTAATGGTAAGTCAGTGGGGAGACTGTACCCCCATGTCAGAGTACGCAGCGGTATAGAAGAAAATGAACAAAATAGCGGAAGCACAACCAATGGATAAACTGGATAAAAGGGGAAACATACAAACCAATCAACAGAATTAAGGAAAACCTGATAAATATACAAAATCCTCATAGGCAGTGTCTGATACAAAATGGATGCATGGCATGCTGATATAAAGGAAATAGAATACAATCATGCTAGGCAGTAATACAAAAAGAAAACAAAAGTAGTCCACGAGCATCCCTAGCCAAGCTCCGTCCTCTACTCTGGAACTCCAGCTAGAACATACATGTATCAACAACCTAAGGCTGGGCCTTTACCCCTACTAGTACCTGCAATAGTAAAGTCTACACTGGTTCCCAGGAGGCCGCCCGGGTAGGGTGTGAGACAAGTCTCAGTAGGCCACCACCAACGATGTCTACATGCAATCCAAATAGGTGTTCGCAGTAATAGTGAGAAATAGAGTGCAAGTAAGTAAAGAAATCAATAACAAAATGGATCATTTAATTAGAGATAGATATGTATATTTGTATATATATATAATATGTTGGGTAGGACCGGGACGGAACTCACGGACGTCCGTAACCCAGGGGCAGCGCTCTCGATCCTACCCCTGGCCCAACCTTGGGGATGATCTCACGGTCTATCCCCAGCCCGAAGGCTTAATAATTATTCAAGGGAGGTCTCAAAGTCTACCCTTATCCCGATGCCATAACATAGGGGAGCTCTCGCGGTCTACCCCTAGCCCTAAGCTGTATCATTTAATTAGTGGAGATCTCATGGTCTGCCCCTAGCCTGAAGCCGTATCATTTAATTAGAGGAGCTCTCACGGTCTGCCCCTAGCCCGAAGTCATATCATAGGGGAGCTCTAACAGTCTACCCCTGGCCCGAAGCTTAGTCATTAAACCGGTATAGGTTATAAGTTATACACTTCTTATAACATTCATATCAATAAAACATGGCATTTCCATCTCACAATATCACATTTCAAGAAAACATGCATTTAAAATAATAAAAGGGTTTAGGCTAACTCATCCTAGCCAAGACCTAACCAAACCATCTCATTTTCCTAACATGGAAAAATCCTTTCAAGACATATCCATAAGGTCCAAAGGTGAAAAGGGATAAAAATCAAGATATAACACCTATGGGTGTCCATACCGGGGTCATACGGTACCCAAACACCCAATTGGGGGTAGTTACCATAACCTCCTATCACAAGGGTCATTTAGACAGTAAGCAGTCAATAATAATAAGAGTTTTGGCGAAAGGAAAACCACGGTACGACAACAATAACTCAAAATGGAGAAAACCCAAAATGGAAACCACGTGACCACCTACCTTAGGGCTGTAGACATAGGCTCACTCAATATCATCCTCAAATTTGCAGTAGGTTGGAAGAGATCTGAGTTCCAGTCCAATGCCCTAAAAAAAGGGCATATGATCCTGCATCAAAATAGCGAGACAGAAGGCAATATTTTCCGAGGAGAAAGGGGTGCGTGCGGTAAGCCTTACCTTGGCCCTTCCACTGCTTCTGTTGGATCAAGGAACGAACACCGAACGAAGGCTCCACCAAGATAAGAGTGAGAGAGAGGTTTGGGATCTCAAAGAAGGGATCCTCCTGGTTCTGTCCACTGGAAAGAGGAAGGAGAGGGATTTAGGCTTAAATAGAACATAAGGGTAAAATGGTAAATTTACCCAGATCTGGGACACACGTCTTAGGCGCACGGTTTACCAAACCGTGCGCATCCCACTACCTCTAGAAATAGGGTCGCACGGTTTAGGCGCATGGTTTACCCAAACCTTGCGCAAACCATGAGCACCTCCCTGCCTCCAGACCAAGGGCCGCACGGTTTATCCAAACCGTGCGCAAGCCGAGCACCAGCTGTGCGCCCCTGTCTGCAAGTCCATTTCTCAAAATCCCAGGCTCCGAACCAGGCCCGGATACTCCCTAGACCTTCCTTAGAACATTACACGCATTAAACAAGCTTAAAGGAAAGGTTCGAAAGAAAACTAACGATCCGTACCTTTGCCAAAGAGTCGGGTCATTATAGGTTGATCGCGGTAAGTCTCGTTCTTGTCTTGTTTTCTTAGATATCCTTATTCCCTCTTGTTGGATCCTTAGATCTTCACCCGAGGTGGGTATATCTAAGGTAGTGGATGACTTTTAAGTTGGTTTTTGGTCTTGTTGGTGATAGGGGAAGGAATCTAAGGAGAGTATTTGGAGAATCGGACCGGTGTTCTTGAGCGTTGTTCATCCGTGGCTCGGTTTTGCCCAAATTTTTAAGGTAGGTGGCTTCACTCTCGACTCCTCTTGTTAGAATTGGTTGGCTTAGTTTCCAATTGGTTATTTGAATGGAATTTATTGTGAAAAGCTTGGAGTAAATCTTCTTTAGTGATGATTTATGGTTTTGATGAAATTGTGAAATATTGGTGAATTGTGTGCAAAGTGACTTGGCTATTTGAATTCAAAATGTTGATTTTAAATTATGAAATTTCTGAAATTGGAAATGGTTTGATGAGAAAGGGGTTTTCAATAAAAAGGGTGTTTTATTGAAATGGTTTTGATGGATTTGTTTTTCAATAAAATGGATACTTTATTGAAATGGTATGAATTGTTCGAACACACGTGGTTAGGATGGAAAATGGTTTTCAATAAAATGTGTTTTATTGAAAGGATGGATTGGCATGATTATGGGAAATGTGGATTGCGTGTTCATATTGCATTGTACGAGGCTTGGTCGAAATAGGACCTTGTGCTCGGTGCCAAAGGTGTAATGGCACATGGTAACTATATGTACGAGGCTTGGTTGAAATAGGACCTTGTGCTCGGTGCCAAAGGTGTAATGGCACATGGGAATAATTACACTATGAAGACTTGGTAGATCGACGAGAGACCGCTCATGAGTATGGAACTGTCATAATGATGCATGCATGGTTGATTTCATGGGCTTGTGAAATGGTTGGGAATGCCAAAACAGGATGTTTGTGAAATGGTTTGGAAACTTGTTTGGTTATTTTTCTAAAAAAATAACGTGTTGGAAAATCCGGTTTAAATTTCACTTTGATACTTTCGAGCATGGATGGTTTTGGAAAACTAGTTTATATTTAGTTATAAGCTGCTTTGGTGAAAATGTTTTTATATAAACTGTTTTATATAAATGTAGCTAACTCTTATATCCTAGTGGCGTGAGTAGGGAAGTCATTGGAGAAAATCTACTGAGTTTTATACTCACCCCTGCTTTGGCACTTTGGTGCTTTTGAAGATGTTGTATTCCAAGACACAGGTAAAGGTAAAGCATCTCATTACTAGTGGCTTGTGGTGATGTTTGAGAGATGCTGTGGAGTTGGAGCTTGTGGACCACTGAGTTGTGGTGTCTTTTGGGAGTCTTAGGTTGTTCTCTTTTTGGTGTGTACTTTGATGTTTGGTTTAGTCTTCCACTGTTGTGTACTATGATATGGTTTAATATAAATTAAGTTGTTGTTTGGTCTTTCATTGTTCATGCATCATACAGTGAATGGTTAATGTATGGGTTGATTTCTTAAAGGGTAAATCGTCCCCCACTTGTATTTTAAACCCTTCAGCATTTATTGCCAGCCTTTGGCATCTTGGGGATGTCGCTTAAGGCATAGTAATGACTCATTGAGCTCTAAAGCCAATGAGAATTGGTAGGTCATTACAATATGCAACACTATTCTTGGCTCTTGTTACACACAATTTCAAGTTCGTTTTGTGGAAATTATTCTTCGCAACATTAAGTATAGATTTTGTTTAATGTATAAATGAAATAAGTTTTTATTATGTTATACGCAACACCAAAAGGAGATTTCACTACACGCATCCCTAACTTGGCTTGCATTACATGCAATCAAGACCTTCTTCGATAGCGTGTCTAGTACGCAATACCAAGTTTCACTAAACAAGATATTATTATAATATTATTTTGAACTAGCCGTTATGAATAGTAATACCAAATTTTTGAAATTATATAAATTTTATCTTTCAAAATGGACTTCATTTTTCGATTCAGAATATCAAAATTATCCTAGGGTGAATTTTTGGTATTTTTCTGAAAACTTTCAATTTTTGATGAATAGTGAAAACACTGGGTTACTATTTAAAAACCAACTTTTTATTTAAATAATTATTTATTTTATTTAAATTTATTTTAGGTCAAAATTGATACATAATACCTATATAAGTTCAATGTATTTCATTTGAGTCATTTTATAATAATTTTAGATACATAAAAATTTTATTGAACTTTTCACCGTCTTTTACCCACCTCCAAGGAGAATTTGAAAATTTACATAAAACTTAATTTTACCGCTTCTGTGAGTGGAATTTCTAAAATCTAAGGAACATGGTTAATATCAAGGAGTAAAATTTGGTTCAATAAGATAAAAATATTTTTTTGGTGAATAGTATCTTTTTACTTTTATTTACCACGGTTAAAAGTAAATAGGGTAATTAAGGGTAAAAATGATATTATTGTTACCCTAACACATTTCATAATTCTATTGGATAAGTGTAATTAGACCAAAAAAACATTAGGAATAAAATATTACCCTTTAGGTCCACTTGGATTAGATTAGGACACTTATTATTTTTTTTTAAAGAAGAGTTAAAATAGTTAAAATCAATGTTTAATAAATAAAACATTTTTAATATAGGGTTATACATAAGATAAATTCGACTATAAATATTCATTAGAAAGATAAAAATATTTACTAGATAAATTTAGTTTATTTATAATTTTTAGAAATTAAATAATTTAATTTATTTATGACACAATGATAATGCAACAATTATCTTATTAATGAAATATTAACATAATTGATGTTATAAATACCCAAATAAATATAATTTGAGACTTTTTATGAATTACAATAATTTTATAGGTTAATATGAAATTTTATTATTGATTAAATTAACTTTTTTCGAAATAATCATGTTGTTATGATTTTCACAAAAATCAATTACCAAATAGTGTCAAAATTGACATAAAATAGTTTTTTAAAACAAATATTATATTATTAATTGTTATTATATTCCTAAAAATATAAGGTTCGACCAAATGACTTAGATGAGGTTATATATATTAATAATAAACCACTTTGGGTTCGTTTGGCTTGTTATAGTAAGTTTATTAACCATACAGTGTAAGAAAACAAGAAGATACAACAAAAGTTAAATTATTTAACTAAGAGTTAAATCTAAATGATAAGGTTAAAATAGTAAACTAAACTTGTCTAAAACATATTGGTTGAGAGTATTTAGACACATAACCACTTTATCTTAGAAATAAATTAATTTGGATCTATTATAAACTGAATATGACTTTATTATAAAATAATATTTTAAGTTTTTCCAAAGGTGCCCCTCTCCTCCCTTATAAAAAGGGCACCCCTTCCCTCTTCTCTTCACACCCTTTTTAGCCTTGAAGATCGGCCAAACCCTGCCAATTACTCTTATGAACCTATCTAGTTATATAATAGAGGTTCAGGTCTTCTCAGAAGACCAACTTTAGTGCCCTAAGAATAATCTTAAAGGAGGTGCGTCAAGGAAGAGGTAATCTCTTCTACCGAATCTTTCAAGTTTCTTTCTTATTCTTCTTCCTCTTCTTTAGTTTTTTCATTATAAAGTAATAAAATCAGTATTATTTATTTACTGATATGTTATTATAAATATAAAACAACCCTATTTCACCTTTTATCCATCCTACGGAAAACGAAATCACCGCGCGTGCCTACGTACGAAATGCCGTCTCCACGCCGTGGTGTAATCCGTTTTTTCACCACCACCTTAATTGGATGGGTATAATGGTGTAAATAATAAATATATATTATTATTATAAAATCATAATGATTATAAGATATTATATCATCCACTAAAATTCCATTCAATAAATATGGGAACGATATCATCGCTCGTGCGTACGTACAGATTACTATCTCCACGACGCGATGAGATTCATTTTCCATGTTAACAATTCAAGAATGATTATAAAGAATATATAATAAGTAATCATGAAATATATAAAATAATACTGCTACTGGATTTATGTATATATATATGTATGTCATCTAATTAATTCCATTCAATTCAACAAGGAAACGAAAAACAACGTTCATGCGTACGTACGACCTACCGTTTCCATGAATAGTGTATTTCTTTCCATTTATCGATCTATTATATATATGTATATTATGAATATATATTATATATAAATCATGTTTTATATTCTTGAATCAAGTAATAATAATCTAAGTAATCATATTAATAATTACAAGTCAAAACACGGACGATAAATAAAACGATTTTACCCAAAACGCTACTTTAACATGGAATTGACAAATGAATGGATAATATAAAGTTATAAGTGAATAATATATGATATCATAGATATTATTATGGTTCTTTCACAAGTTAATAATATGTTTAAACCCACAATACAGGAGTCTCAGACACATACATATGGAATTGGACATAAGGTAAGGGATAACTTTTTCAATCTCATTTTTATCCAAGATTGTTTATTCGTAAGTATTTACTGGGGTTATATTTATCATCCAAGTCCATGTTTTCTAAAAATGTTTTCATGTATGTTTAATTTCCTTTTTACCCCCATTTGACTTTTACATTGTGTTATGGATGGAATCTTTCTTTTGTTTACCATATGAAGAACTTTTTGACTTTTCCAGCAAAAGTACGAGAATAATGTTTTTTTAACTTATACGGAATGAACATATTTTTACGGTTTTATAACTCCTTATTTTCATCAAGATTACTATAAAATATTTCATGGTTATTTTCAATAAAATAATTTTCTTTTAAAATTTTGTAGCATTTTGTGAAAAGAAAATGATTTTGAAGAAGAAAGGATATTTTCCACAAGAATTCATTTCAAGTGTTTTATCAAAACCATTTGCCGTATAAGATGGAATTATTTCATATGTTTATGTATCAAGTATAATTTCTATATTATTTACATGGTTTCACTTTTCTTATGATGAAATGATATCCATTTTTTTTGTATGGATTATGCTATGATGGGATGATGTTTATGAACCCCATTTTATACTTTGGGTAATGATGAATGATTTATGTTCATGTTGTGGCACAAGTAAGAATGATTTCATTATGAGATTGGTGGGAACTATATCTCCATATAATTAATTGGGTAAATATTTATATCTCATGAGATAGGCATGGCTAGAACGGTAAGTTAATCCGGTTCAGTGTTACAGGACTGAAACTTGGAGTAAACTCGATTCATAAAGGGACTTTGTCCACTAAGACGGTCTTGGCAGTAATGCCTTGGCTACTATGGAAATCATATCATGTGCTTAATAGTTTTCCACAATTAAATGTTTTATTCCCATGCTATTTTATCATGATTAATGATCCTTTATTACCTATGCCGTACGTACTACCAAGATTTATTTCACAACTCAATATTTTGATGTGTAAACTTTATGTTCATGTTTTGAAGTTCAAATGTATATGGTTTGTTTTATTTTCTCCATTATTACCCTTACTCAGCATTCGAGATCACCCTTTATATGTTTTCTTTTCCCCAGGATATAAAGAAAGGTTTTAGGTAAGAAAAAAAAGGGGAAGATCTTTATGGGAGATGTTGAAGATCTTTCAACATGATTAGAAGATTATGTTCCGAGTTTCCAAAGACACTGAACTATTATGGTCCTTGTGTGTTTGTTTTTTTATGTATTATGTATTCCACAAAATTAATATAATGTCCAAGTATGTTAAGCTTTGTGTCTCTATAGTTGGTATCAGAGGAAAGGTTTAGTTAACCTTTGGAAACTAGGATGCAAAAACTTTAGTGAGATCCCTAGAGATATTTCTAAGGTATGTCTAGGGATATCCCTAAGGTTAAGTATAAGTATAGGTTATAGTCCTAGAATTACAGTAAAAATCATATAATTAACTCTAAGATGTTATATATTGAAGGTACTCCCCCTTTATTATGTTGTTTTCCCTAGAATTATTTTTTCCTCTCACACTATTATTTTTGGGTTTTAGATGATGGATGGAACCCAAAGGAACCGTGTTGATAAATGTAATGGACAATGCAATGATTGTCCTCCTGAACAAACCAATGTTTTGGGATATGGAGTGAAAAATATTATTTCTATACTCACACAAGATATGAATCATTCTGGACTTCCGAATGAGCAGATAAGAGAAAAATATTATATTGAGTCCTTCATGAGGCAATGCCCACCTTCTTTCAGTGGGTCTTCTGATCCAATTATTGCTGAACAATGGATCAATACCATTGAAAAGATATTTTCCATAATTCACTGTTTGGAACATGAAAAAGTCATTCTGGCTATTTACCGTTTAGAAGGTGAAGTAGATAAATGGTGGACTCTAATTAAGAATACGAGGCCCCGAGATGAAAATGAATCCATGGAATGGGATGAGTTCAAGAACTTATTTTTCAATAAGTAATTCCCTCATATTCTTCGAACAAAGATGGAAAATGATTACATTGAGCTTAAGAAAAAGGATGATGAATCTGTTGGTATATATGAAGTGAATTTTACAAGGCTTGTAAGGTAGGAATCTGGCTTTATCATCCAACTTGAATGTAAAGTTGATCGATTCTTCAGTGGCTTAAAACCAAGTCTTCAAAGCGCATTAGCTATAAGATACTTCAGTAGCTATGAAGAAATTGCGCATTGTGCTATCAAAGTAGAAATAGAAGTTGGTGTTATATATCCATCTCATGGTTTTTACACGAAATGAAAGATGGAGTTCAATGAGAAATCTCAGAATAATGGTGAAAAGAAGATGAATGTTTCTTTATGCTCAAAGTGTAGAAAGAAGCATGGTGGAGATTGTCTTAAAGGGACTAGAAAATGTTTTATGTGTGGAAAAGAAGGTCATTGAGCAGCTGAGTGTCGAAGTTATGGAAAAATGGTTGCTAATGATGCGAATAAAGAAAAAACTATAGAGAACGCACCACCAACACTTCAATGCTTCAAGTGCAAGGAAATGAGGCATTATTCTAATCAATGACCTAATCCAAGGGTTAATGATGATCAACATGAGCAACCTATTAAGGAAAAGGATAAATGGAAGTCACATGTGATCACTATTTGTGATGTTGAGTATGAAAATGATGTTGTGTAATGATTAAGTGTTTATGTAATGGGATTTCAATATAGTATCCTAGAATCTCATTTATGGCATCGTTGAATTTTGGAATATCTATGTATTGGTTTTCAATAATTATATGGTACTGGTAACCATGAAAAGTGGTTGAAATATTTTTGGAAAGAAGATGATATGTGCATAATGAAGTGATAAAGAAAAAATGAAATGAGCTCATGACTGATATAAGGACAAAGTTATATCATGGTTTGAGTATATAGAAATTTTGGGATTTTGGTATGTGGAAAGTGTTAAATTTTGACAGGATTCATGTTTTCACTAAGGGTGAATGGGTATTAATTTTTTAAGAGAATACATGATTAAGGTATTCACATGTTTTTAATTTGACCAACAAGGTATATCAGATGATATATGGGGGATAAATGAAGGTATTCACATGCTCGACAGATGAAATTTCTAGTAATTGTTTTATTTATACTATGAGCTTAGAAATATGTATTTTGGATAAGCCTAATGATTAGAATGGATTATGTTGGAAATAAGTTAGTATTGTTTAAGGCTAGAACTTTTTTCAATAATTTTTATGGAATGTTATAATAATGTAGTTTTATAAAAAGGAAAACCTGCAGGACGAGCGACAACCCGTGACGTCAGACAAGGATGTGGGAATCGAACCCACAACCGAAGTGCGATAGGCCTTTATCGCCTACTACTGGCCTACAGAAAGTCCCCGATTAGTAGAAACTTGTTTTATTATATTAAGCAGTATTATATATGAAGTATAAGTCCATTTTAGGAACCATATATGATTAATCTCACTATAGATGGGCTTATGTATTTTTTATAACTTATTCTAACCTTTTGTTTGAGACAGATGGAATGACCCATCGTTCTATCACATGATCTGATAACACTTCACGAATGAAAAATTAAACTTCATTTCTTTAATAGATAAAGTGGACATTGTCCAAGTAATGACCAACGGTGAGATTGTTCCAAAATCAAGAAAGTATTTCTTCTAATTCCAATTTCTTCAACTTTAGGGAAATGATCTTGAAAACCAAAAATGTTGTCCTAGTGCCCTTATATATGATGAATTAGATGGTACCTTGGATCATCACAAATTTATGGCTTTTTTATTGTTGGATTTTTCATAGTCATGTCCTCTACCACTCTTCATCAAAAGTTGATGGTTATATTTCTCTTCCATATCCATATTTTCATCTATGTTGTCTTATGTGGAAACCTAGTGCTGAGTTACTTTGGGTGACTGTTATGATTCTAACTTCCCTTTTTAAAATGAAGTTTAAGTATTCCTTTTTACAATGTGGGTTTCTATGAAAGAAACTTTCAAGTAGTAAACCATTTATAACCCTGACGAATTTCGAGGGTGAAATTCATTTTAAGGGGGGTAGAATGTAACATCCCGAGATTTTATGAGATATATTATTTTTAATTTCTTTAATGTCTTCTATTATACACTAAACAAAGATTAGATTGTACTATATGCAACACCGTATTATCTTGCAGTATACGCAACACTATTCTTGGCTCGTGTTACACACAATTTCAAGTTCGTTTTGTGGAAATTATTCTACGCAACATTAAGTGAAGATTTTGTTTAATGTATAAGTGAAATAAGTTTTGATTATGTTATACAAAACACGAAACAGAGTTTTCACTACACACAGCCCTGACTTGGCTTGTATTACACGCAATCAAGACCTTCTTCGATAGCGTGTGTAGTACACAATACCAAGTTTCACTAAATGAGATATTGTTATAATATTTTTATGAACTAGCCGTTATGAATAGTAATACCAACTTTTTGAAATTTTATAAATTTTATCTTTAAAAATGGACTTCATTTTTGGATTCGGAATATCGAAATTAGCCTAGGGTGAATTTATGGTATTTTTCTGAAAACTTTCAATTTTTGATGAATAGTGAAAACACTGGGTTACTATTTAAAAACCAACTTTTTATTTAAATAATTATTTATTTTATTTAAATTTATTTTAGGTCAAAATTGAAACCTAATACCTATATAAGTTCAATGTAATTCATTTGGTTCATTTTATAATAATTTTAGATATATAAAAATTTTATTGAACTTTTCCCCATCTTTTACACACCTCCTAGAAGAATTTGAAAATTTACATAAAGTTTAATTTTACTGCTTCTATGAGTGGAATTTCGAAAATCTGAGAGACACAGTTAGTATCAAGGAGAAAAATGTGGTTCAGTAAGATAAAAAATAATTTTTGGTGAATAGTAACTTTTCACTTTTATTTACCACGGTTAAAAGTAAATAGAGTAATTAATGGTACAAATGATATTATTATTACCCTAAAACATGTCCCAATTCTATTGAATAAGTGTAATTCAAAAAAAAACCTTAGGAATAAAATATTACCCTTTAGGTCTACTTGGATTAGATTAGGACACTTATTATTATTTTATTTAAAGAAGAGTTAAAATAGTTAAAATCAAAGTTTAATAACTAAAACATTTTTAATATATGGTTATACATAAGATAAATTCGAATATAAATATTAATTATAAAGATAAAAATATTTCCTACATAATGGTATTTTATTTATAATTTTTAGACATTATATAATTTAATTTATTTATGACACAATGATGATGCAGTAATTACCTTATTAATGAAATATTAATATAATTGATGTTATAAATACCCAAATAAATGTAATTTGAGGCTTTTTATGAATTAAAATAATTTTATAGGTTAATATGACATTTTATTATTGATTAAATTAACTTTTTTCGAACTAATAATGTTGTTATTATTTTCACAAAAATCAATTACCAAATAGTGTCAAAATTGACATAAAATAGTTTTTTAAAACAAATATTATATTATTAATTGTTATTATATTCCTAAAAATCTAAAGTTCATCCAAATAACTTGATAAGGTTATATATATTAATAATGAACCACTTGGGGTTATTTTTGTCTTTTTATAGTAAGTTTATAAACCATATTTTGTAAGAAAACAAGAAGACACGATAATAGTTAAATTATTTAACTTAGAGTAAAATCTAAATGATAAGGATAAAATAGTAACCTAAACTTGCCTAAAACCTATTGGTTAAGAGGATTTCGACCCAAACCCACTTTATCTTCTAAATAAATCAATTTGGAGCTATTATAAACCGAATATGACTTTATTATAAAATAAGATTTTACGTTTTTCCAAAGGTGGCCCTCTCCTCCCTTATTAAAAGGGCACCCCTTCCCTCTTCTATTCACGCCCTTTTGAGCCTTTAAGATCGTCCAACCCCTGAAAAATAAACTTCTTAACCTCTATAGTTATATCATAGAGGTTCTGGTCTTCTCAAAATACCAACTCTAGTGCCCTAAGAAGTAGTTTAAAGGAGGTTCGTCGAGAAAGAGGTAATCTCTTCTACTGACTCTTTCAAGTTTCTTTATTCTTCTACTTCCTCTTATTTAGTTGTTTCATTATAAAGTAATAACATAAGCATTAATTATATACTGATATGTTATTATAAATATGAAACAACACTATTTCATCTTCTATCGATCCTACAGAAAACGAAATCACCGCGCGTGCGTACGTACGAAATACCGTCTCCACGCCGTGGAGTAATCAGTTTTTCCACCACCACCTTACTTGGATGGGTATAATGGTGTAAATAATAACTATATATTATTATTATAACATCATACTGATTCTAATATATTATATCATCCACTCTAATTCCATTCAATAAATATGGGAACGATATCATCGTTCTTGCGTACGTACGGATTACCGTCTCCACGACGCGATGAGATTAATTTTCCATGTTAACAATTCAAGAATGATTATAAAGTATATATAATAAGTAATCATGAAATTTATGAAATAATAATGCTACTATATTTATGTATATATATATATATATGTATTTCATCTACTTAATTCCATTCAATTCAATAAGGAAACAAAAAACAACGTTCATGCGTACGTACGACCTATCGTCTCCATGAATGGTGTATTTATTTACATTTATCGATATTATATATATATGTATATTATAAATATATATTATATATAAATCATGTTTTATATTCTTTAATTAAGCAATCATGATCTAAGTAATCATATTAATAATTACAAGTCAAAACACGGATGGTAAATGAAACGATTTTACCCAAAACACTGCTTTAACATGGAATTGACAAATAAATGGATAATATAAAGTCGTAAGTGAATAATATATGATATAATAAATATTATTATGGTTATTTTAAAAGTTAATAATATGTTTAAACTCACTATACAGGAGTCTCGGACACATACGAATGAAATTGGACATAAGGTAAGGGATAACTTTTCCAATCTCATTTTTATCCGAGATTGTTTATTCGTAAGTATTTACTGGGGTTATATTTATCATCCTTGTCCATGTTTTCTAAAAACAATTCATGTATTTTTAATGTAATTTTTACCCCTATTTGACTTTCACATTGTGTTAAGGAAGGAATATTTCTTTTGTTTACCATACGAGAAACTTTTTGACTTTTCCAGCAAAAGTACGAGAAGAATGTTTTTTTAACTTATACGACATGAATAGATTTTTACGGTTTTATAATGCCTTATTTTCATGAATCTTACTCTACAATAATTCATGGTTATTTCCAATAAAATCCCCTTCTTTTAAAATTGTGTAGCATTTTGTTAAAAAAAATGATTTTGAAGAAGTAAGGATATTTTCCTCAAGAATTCATTTCAAGTGTTTTATCAAAACCATTTTCCATATAAGATGGAATTATTTCATATGTGTATGTTTCAAGTATAATTTATCTATGATTTACGTGGTTTCAATTTTCTTATGATGAAATGATATGCATTTTTTTGTATGGGTTATGTTATGATGGGATGATGTTTATGAAACCCATTTTATACTTTGGGTAATGATGAATGATTTATGTTCATGTTGTGGCACAAGTAAGAATGATTTCATTATGAGATGGGTGTGACCTATATATCCCTAAACTTCATTGGGTAAATATTTATATCTCATGATATATACATGGCTGGAAGGGTAAGTTAATCCAGTTCAGTGTTACAGGACTGAATTAAGGAGTGAACTCGATTCCAAAAGGGACTTTGTGCACTAAGATGGTCGCGGCAGCAATGCCTTGGCTACTATGGAAATCATATCATGCGCTTAATGGTTTTACATAATTAAATGTTTTATTACCATGCTATTTTATAATGACTAATGTTCCTTTATGACCTATTCCTTACGTACTACCAAGATTTATTTCACAACTCAAGATTTTGATGTGTAAACTTTATGTTCATGTTTTGAAGTTCAAATGTATATGGTTTGTTTTATTTTCTCCATGATTACCCTTACTGAGAATTTGAGCTCACCCTTTATATATTTTATTTTACCCAAGATATAAAGAAAGGTGATAGGTAAGAAAACAGAAGGGGAAGATCTTTATGGGAGATGTTGAAGATCTTTCACCATGATTAGAAGATTATGTTCTGAGTTTCCAAAGACACTAAACTATTACGGTCCTTGTGTGTTTGTTTTTGTTATGTATTAAGTATTCCAAAAAAGTAATGCAATGTCCATGTACATCAATCTTTGGGTCTCTACAGTGTTATTCGTTAAAGAATGAAATTCTTTGTTGAAGAACGACATTCTTCGTTGAGAGAATATTGTTCTTGAGTTTCTTCATTGGAGAGGGTAAATTATCCCAAGCCTTCCCACTGGAAATTTTCCAACCCAAATCTAATAAAAGTCTCCCCAATATTATAACAATGTCATTCATTTCAAAATATTTCAAAAGAATTCATGACACACAAATAATTAATTAATTATGGAGCTCAATTAATTAATTAGTAGTGTTGGCACATCAAATGAGAGAGGAAGGTGGAAGTTTTAACCCTCATCAATGGGGGGTTCCAAGGGGGAGTTGAAGAGTTGATGTTTATGTGTGCCCGACCACCAACCTCCCTTTGGAGATAACAACCACCAACTAAATAATAAAATTGTGTAACCCAACAGTTTTATTTAATTTATTACGAATAAAAAAATTATAACTTCTACTCTCGACCAAACGCAACTGCGGTAAAGGTCTCCTCAAGCGAATACCAGCGCTACGAGTTCATCGGTGTCTTCAGATTTTAATTCTGACCACCGGTTCGAAAGATATAAAAACACACATGTATGTTTACTGAACATACTGAACAAAACTTCAGAAATTGATTCTGGGCACACCGGGCCTTAGAATCAGGCGCCGTCAGAAACTACAGACTTGTAAAATTCCAAAGAATTTAAGAAAAAACTTTCCTTGAAATTTCCGGGTCTTTACAGTTTTGAATTTGGAAAAATGGATTCTATATTTGGAATTAGAAGGTCCAAATTATGTGAATAGTTACCTTTTATTTTTGGACATTATGAATAGTTACTTCAGTAATTATTTTATTTACCATGGTTAAAGGGTAAATATGGTAAATAATGGTAAAATAATAATAATATAATAATATAATAATATAATACTACCCTAAAATGTGTCCTAATCCTATTGGATGAAATATTTATGATCGTGGGCATCCTTGGGTCAATTTTAGGACCCCATGGATTCACATGGATGTGAAAATAACATTTTATAAGAATTAATTTAAGGTAAATATAATTATTACCTAAACATATATCTTTTAATAAATCGATTTTAATATAGTGTTATATAAATGATCTATATGCTTATGAATATTAATTATAATTATAAAAATATTTCCTACATCATGGTATTTTATTTATAATTTTTAGATATTATTTAAATAGTTTTATTTATGACACATATATGATGTAGTGATTACCTCAATAATGAAATATTTAAATAAGTGAATTTATAAATATTAAAAAAATTTAATTTGGTAATTTTTAAGTCATCCAAGAATTTTATGGATGACATTGATATATTATCTTTGAGTTAATGCCTTATTTTTTAAGTAATAAAGTTTCTATAAATTTTTGAAAAAGTCAAGTATGAATAGTGTCCAAAAATGACACAATTCGTAACTTAAAACATAAAATATTTTATTAAATGATATTAAATTCCTAAAAATATAATATTCGGACAAATGGTAAATATAAGTCTAAATATGTCATAAATAACTTTTTTTGGGGCCTTTGAGATAATATAATAATTACATTAACCCACAATCTGTAAATAACATGATATCACGGTAAGATTAAAAAGGGTAAAATAAGGGTTAAACCAAAAAGATCAGGGTAAAAGAAAAATATATATTCTAAACTTGTCTAAATATTATTGGATGACGGTTATTCGAACCAAAATAATCTTAACTTTGAATTAAATAAGTTTTGGACCTTTTTTAGTCAAAATTGAATTTATTATAAATTAATATTTCTGAGAGTTTCATAAAGTGCTCATATCCTCTCTTATAAAATGGAACATCCTCCATATCATCTTCACCCCATTTTGAGAATTAAATATTGTCCAAAACCTACCCATTTATCTTCTAAACTTCCCTAGTTTCATTTTAGAGGTTCTGGTCTTCTCAAAAGACCAACTCTAGTGCCTTAAGAGGAAATTTAAAGGAGGAAGGTCAAGGAAGAGGTAATCTCTTCTACCGATTCTTTCAAATTTATTTTTTCTTATACTTCCTCTTATTTAGTTGTTTCATTATAAAGTAACAACATAAGTATCACACATATACTGATTTGTTATTATAAATATGAGACAACCCTATTAACCTTCTATCCATCCAACAAAAAATAAAATCACCGTGCGTGCGTACGTACAACTAACCGTCTCCATGCCGTGGTGTAATCTATTTTTCACCATCACCTTACTTGAATAGGTATAATGGTTTAAATAATAACTATATATGATTAATACAAATGATACTAATTATTAGATACTATAACCCATCCAATTCAATACCACTCAACAATTATTGGAACCATATCATCACTCGTGCGTACGTATGACTTACCATCTCCACAATGCGATGTGATTAGTTCTACATAATATTCATTAAATCATGATTATATAAATGAATTTAATGAATAAATATGATATATGTTATATTAATTCCATTCTGTAAATGATATTTCTATAAATAAATAATAGGAATAAGAACTTATCTAAAAAAACATACATAAGAACGTAAAGCAGTTAGTGCCCGAATAACAGGAAACAATGTAATGTTAGTAACAAATGGATGAAAATCTAATAATAAATGTTATCATAAAAATTATTGTGATTCTGAAATAAATCAGTAACATTATTTAAATTATTATACCAGAGTTTTAGATACATACAAAGTATATCTGACTTAAGGTAAGTGATAACTTATCCAGTCTCATTTTATCTGAGATTGTTTATTCATAAGTATCTACTGGGTATATACTTATCATCCATATCCATGTTTTATAAAAATATTCTCATAAAATGTGTAATATTCTTCTATGCATGTTTAAAGTCATTTTTACCCATTTTTAATTTTACTACATGGTTTGGAATGGCTCTTTTTTTGTTTACCATACGATGTACTTTTTAAATTTTCCAGTAAAAATATGAGGGAATTTTTTTAACTTATAAGAAATGAATGGTTTTTTACTCTTTCATAAAGCATTATTTCCATAAATATTCCTTTAAAAATTTTCAAGTTTATTTTCAATTAATTTCTTTTATTTTAAAATTACTTCACATATTGAGAAAAGAAAATGTTTTTGAAGAAGAAAGGATATTTTCCTCAAGAACTAAGTTCATGTGTTTTTATAAAAATCATTTTCCTTCAAAGATGATATAGAGTTATGTTTCTATCCTTATTATTAATTTTATTTGATTACGTTATGATGGAATTATTTTTATGAAGCCCATTTATTTTATATGGATTATGTTTTGATGACACGATTTTAAGGAATCCCATTTTATTACATGGGTTATGTTATGCTGTATGATTTATATTTTTGTGGCAAACATAAGAATGGTTTAATTTTGAGATGGGTGGGACATATATCTCCCTCCAATTAATTGGGTAAAGATTTATATATCATGAGATAGACATGGCTAGAATGACTAGTAAATCTAGTTCAGTAATACAGGGCTGGAATGAGGAGTGAAATCAGTTCACTAATGGACTTTGTCTACTATGATGGTCTTGGAAACAAGCCTTAACTAATATGAAATGATTTTATATGATTATTTGTATATTCCACAATGTTTCTTTTCTTATGTTATTATTTTTGGGATTACATTTCACTTCTATGATTTATCCCATGACATGATATTATGATCTATTATATGCAGGATAATATTTTCAAATGTTATATATGATTGATATTTCATTTTTTTACCCTTATTGAGAATTTGAGCTCACCCTTTCATTTTTATCTTTTCCCCAAGTTAGGAATAAGGGTATTAAGTATGATATGCCAAAAAGGAGTCTAGTTACAATGAAATAAATGAGAGATAATGTAGATGTTTTATGAACTAGTTGTTTATATTTCCCAGTTTCTAAAGACACTATATCTATACGGTCCTGTTATGATTTTTTTATATTTTTTAATAAATATAATTCAATTATAATTTAATATAAATGTATGTAAAGTATGGGTTGTTATAGGACAAGTCTCGCGAAAACTTTAGGACATGTCAACCTACTTTTCCCAGCGCCTCCAAACTTGTAAGCCAAGTCATGCAACAGAATAAATATATATTTGTGTTGATCATGTGGAAGCCTTCTAGAGATGTCATCCAGCTCTTGAGAATCCCTCTGGGCTTTCCATCCAGAACATGTGACATCTCCTATATGTGTCTACCTTGATCATGTGATTTATTGTGGACGTTGCATCCAAATTGTTGGGAAACAAATCCCTCAAGGTCACATTGAATCATTTTTGGGTTGGTTGTGTTTATTGAAAAAGAAGGATTTCATGGTGAATTGTCGAGTTTTAGAGATCTTGTTGACAATTAACCATGAAAATTTAATGGAATATCTGGAGGTCATACAAAAAGAACAGATACAAGGTGGAATTTTTTTCTAGTGGGTGCCAAATTTTTTGTTCCCAAAATTTGGAGTTTGCTGAGCATTGAAAAATATGGATTTACTTGAATAAATCATCTAAATATAGAAAAGGAATTAATTTTGGGAAGATGGGAGTGATGAAGTGGATTTATCAAAGAAACAAAGAATTTTGAGAGGGTTCTCTATGATTACGACAAGCTTTGTGAATAGTATAGGTAAAGAGCACTGCGAGGGAGCATTGAAAGGGAGAATTGTGGAGGCGTGAAGCATTTGATGGAGAGAATTGCAGTAATGAAAAATTTTAGTGGTGCATTGAAAATGGAAGGAGCACCGCATAGAAATTTTTGACCGATCTAGAAATGGTGCTGGAAGAAGTTTAGCTCTTTGTTCGAGAACACCTATAAATAAGAGGCCACATAACTTCATTCTGAGGGAGTTTAAGAGCGAAAATCTAGAATTGATTGGATTACGAAAAGAAAGGGGTGCTCCATAAAGAAAGGTTTCAAAGAGAGACTTGAGATTTATGAAAAGACTATTCTAGTATTGACCGAAGTTAATTCTTCAATGTATTGAGAGCTTCACAAATATGGGGTGTTCTGCATTGGCTTAGTGAGCTTCATGAAGGAAGCTTTTCTATGAAGGCAGTGTGCTTCCTGACAAAAGTATGTTTTGCAAAGCCAGTTGTGATCTACGATGGACTGAGATCTACGAAGTGGTGTGCTTTGTGATGTTGTGTGATTTACAAAGGTGTGTGCTATGTGAAGAGATAGGAACTTCGTGAAGGCTTGTTTTATATTTACAAAATTGGGAGCTTCGCGAAGGGGTGAGATTTACGAAAGTAAGTTCAAAAGGTATTGCCCTTAATTCAATGAAAAAGGGGTATTCATCATTGGATGAAAGTGGGATTTCAATAGAGCATCTGCATATAATAGAGGATTCATTCATTAGTGATAATGAAAAAACCTACAAGTATATGAATTGTGAGTGGATCTTTTGAATAAGTAGCGAGACTTCAGTTGAGAGAGAAGGGAGCTTTAAAATTGGGATTGGTTGTAAACCAGGATAGATAGTGATCCCACTTTGAAATTATAAATAGAAGTGTGCTTATAGTGGATTAGGTACATCAATAAATATCCAGTGTATGATTCTTGGATGTAGCTCAGTGAGGGGGAAACAAGTAAATTTGCTCTATCTTGTGTATGCTTTAATATTTGTTCATAATATGCACTGGGAAGGTGATAGAAGAGAGTTTTGTCTAACAATGAAACAAGATCAAAAGGGGAATTTGCTTTAATATGTCATACCCTGATTCACCCCCCCTCTCAGTATCTAGCCTAGTGGAGCCAACACAAATCTTATAATATCCTTTGAGAAAGTTAATTGGATCATGCAATTTTATTTAGACATGTCCATTAGACAACCAAAACATGTGCATATGCCTTCATATATGTCCATAATATGATCAATAAATGTCAAAAAAAATCAGGACATTTCAAGTAGATATACGAAGAAAAGGGAATATTACTCCGTGAAAAAATTTGGGTATACCCCTAGAATGAACTATGAGTATAAGGCCAAAACCTTAAACATTACTTAATCTTGAGTTATTACAAGATTACACATTGAAGATCTTTTCTGGTTTAGAGTTTTAGAGAATTAGATCATAAATCATGCATTACATTCCACATTTTTACAAGGTGGTTACATTAAAGACAATATTCACTTTTCCCATCAAAGGAAACATATTTAAAACAAAACTTGTATTCCTTATTGACACTTCCTTGACACTATAATCACATCATGTACATTTCCCTTGAAATGTGAAAAACATTTCAAAAACTTGGGATGAGCATAAAAAGCTCAGTAAGGTATATAAAAATATGGAATGAAAACAATAGTCCATGTATATATAAGAATTTATGAAATCATACTTTAATCATAAAACATAAGCACTTTAACATACCTCATCAAATCATGAGTAAATCATAGAAATTATAAGACATAAAGGTAACATGAGGCATTCATAACATTCTTACGTAGGGATTAACCCTCATGTTTACGTTTGGAATACCCATCTTAGTATATTTCCAAAATATCTTCAGAGAAAACTTAGCGTTTAACCCCTTCGCGTTACCCAATGCATTGGAGAGGTATATCGGGCTCACCCTCCCTTAGTTTATCACGGAACCACCCATCTTCATAAACAATTCCCAATAACCATAACATAATCGTATCACATAAAACATTCATAAAGGAAACATAACATTTCCACATTTCAATAACAAGATATCAATAAAACACATTGATATAATAAAAACATTATTAAAACCATTTTCAATTCCAAAATAAAAGAAAGGTAAAACATGGTATTTATTTTTCTTTAAAAAAAAGATGTTATGGCTTGTAGAGGAAGCCGAAACTCAAATAATGGTCACGACGGCAGAGAAGTCGTTGTCGCCGCATACGTATGACAAAAACATTCCCTTTTGTCGTTTAGTAAAACGCTTAGTATAAAAAAGATTCCTTTTGAATAAAAGTAAAAGTCAAAGGGGTTTATACACCATATAAAAGAAAGTTGTGTATAAAACAAAATATGCCTCAATGAAAGGAGATTGAGACGAAGTCCCTTACCTCATGTCCGACTGGACTCGATCATTCTTTAATCTCCTGAATAATAAACTTGAATTAATGTATACTTTCTTAAGAACCTTTTTCAGGTTAATTATTCCTTTTATATCACTTATTACCGTGTTATGAATACTATTTAAATATTTAAGTTAATAACGGTCGTTTTTTCGATCATTGGTACTTGAGTCAAAAATAAACTCCTTATAATTACAAGTTGTTCATGTGGTAAAATATCCATATATCCAGAATTATATTCATTATTTAGATATAATATATATCATATATATCCAGTATATACATGAATTAATAATATTACATAACATTTATAGTTAAGAAATGAAATGCACCGTTCATGGAGACGGTAAGCCGTACGTACGCATGAACGCTACTTTCATTTATATTTCGTATTTAATGGAATGGAATCATAATGATATAAAGGTACATTATAATTCTAGTATAATATCATATATAATATTATTAACTCCATCCTTTACACGTCCCACATATGGAATTTACGAATTAAATAACTTTGAGGGGGCGGTAGTCCGCACTTCCAAAAATTGAAATTATCACGTTTATCCATAATCGAAACCATAAAGGTATTCCATAAATAAAAAAATACCGAAGCATAAGGAAAACATAAACATAATATATATCATATATAAATAGAGTTACATCTTAATTTCCACTATGAAAGGTGTTAAAAGAAGATTGGACAATCATCGTTTCGTGAGGCAGAAATTCGCCATCCACAAGAACAATATGTTCTTTTACAATTGGAAGGAGGTGTGTGTAAGTGTAGCTAGAATCCTTCCCATAACAACATCCTAGTATATTTAAGATACTTTTTTTGTTACCAAATAATGGGATAAAAAGAGTTTAGGGGGTTTGAGAAGCAAAATAAAACAAAATAACACAAGTGAAGACATTACCTTTAAATCGGGTAACTCCTCTTGGTTTGAACCAAAAGGGTTTCTCGAAGAGCTTTCTGTATAAGGTAAGGCATCTAGGATTAAGAGAGGGATGTGGAGAGATAAAATGAGTAGATCTTGGCCGAGCCAATGGCTTGAGAGGTGTGGGTAAGGAGGTAGAGGTTGGGGTCTTTTATAAGAGGGAGGAGGGGAACTCTTGGAAAGTCAAGAAATGTTACTTTATATTTAAATGAGTTTCGGATTTTAAAGGTCCCAAATTGATATATTTATAGTATAAGGTGATAAGGGTTCTAAATATACTCATAAAATAGGTTTTTGACAAGTGTAAGTCTTATATTTTACATTATCTTTTCATTTAATTTAAATCGTTCATTAATGAGGTAATCGCTGCATCATCATGGTATCATAAAAAATTTAATTTATTTAATGTCTAAAAATTATAAAAAAATACTATGATATAGGATATATTTTTATATTTAAAATGATTATTTATAGTCCAAGAGATCATTTATGTATACAAAATTAACTTTTTTTTACTTAGGTGCTACATAGTTTTGTGATATTCTCCTTTCTTTAAAAATAAAATGATAAAGTGTCACTATCACCAAAAAGTGATTCCATGGGGTCCCTAAGTTTGGAACAAGGCATACCTTGGTCAGACATGACACAAAAAGTGGCATTAGGACACATGTTGTTGTCATTTGTTATTATTATGATATTATTTTATTATCCTTAACTACCCGATTACTAATTAATGATGATAATTAAAGATAGTTACTGTTATTACTATTCATAGTGTCCAAAAACAAAAGAGTCTTAATTACATAATTTGGAACTTATGATTCCAAATATGGAATCCATTTTACCAAATTACAAACACAGAAATTTCAATAATTAATTTAAAAATAATTTCCGTTGTCAAAACAAATAGCGGGTTTTTTGAAACAATATCTATGAAAAGATTGACACTTGTTTATGCCCAATTCCAAAGTGAAATCAATTCTAATGAAAAAAATTGGATTAAATGGTAAAAATATATTCTAATTAAACTTTAAAACCAATTAAAATTACAATCTATCTATATAATTAAATTAGATGAAAAAGCAGTTTTGAAGTAAAATGCAGTATTTTTCACTATTCATTAAAAAATGAATATTGTCAGAAAATACCAAAAATTTATCCAAAGTAAATTTCAATGTCCCAATACTAAATAATAAGTTTATTTTGACAAATAGATCTAATAAAAGTTTCAAAATATAGTTTTAAAAATGGTTCCCCATCAAAAGGTGGTAAAACAATCTTTTAAAAATATTAGAGAATTCTATGCTTAAGATTGGATTTATTCTCCTTTTAAGTCTTTAAAACACTATCTAATTCATAAATAGACATAGATATGAAAATAAATAATTCTTTACTTACTTGGGTTGTTACATCCTTCCCTCCTTTAGAAAATTGCGTCCTCGCAATTTATTTACTTATCGAATAAGTGGGGGTATTTATCCCTCATTGCAATTTCAGATTCCCATGTTACCTCTTCAATCATGTGGTTTTTCCAAAAAACCTTTACTTGATGAATCAATTTATTCCGTAACACCTGCTCCCTATGGTCAAGAATATAGACCAGTTGTTCCTCATAAGATAGATTCTCTTCCAGCTGAACTACCTCTAGACTCAAAACATGAGATGGATCTGGCATGTACTTCATTAACATTGAAATATGAAAAACATTGTGTACCTGAGATAAACTCGGAGGTAAATCCACTCGGTATCCAACTGATCCAACTCTCTCCAGAATTTCATATGGTCCAATGAACCTTGTACTCATCTTTCCTTTCTTACCAAATCACATCACACTTTTCCATGGTGAAACTTTGAGGAAGACCTGATCACCTACCTCAAAAGAGAGATCCTTCCTCCTGTTATCCGCATAACTTTTCTGCCTGCTCTGAGCTGTTCTCATGTGTCTCTGTATCAGCTGACTTTTTTCTGCCAACTCTTCTACCAATTTCGGTCCCATCAACTTCCTTTCACCCACTTCATCCCAAAAAGCTTGAGTTCGACACCGCTTCCCATATAATGCCTCAAATGGTGCCATCTGTATACTGGAATGAAAACTGTTATTATAAGAAAACTCAAGCAAAGAAAGATGTTGGTCCCAACTTCCCTAATAATCTATCGAACAAGCTTGTAGCATATCCTCCAATGTCTGAATTTTTCATTCTGACAGCCCATCTGATTGAGGATGAAAATCTGTACTAAAATTTAATTCAGTACCCAACACCTTCTGAAGGCCTTTCGAAAAGTTAGAAGTAAACCTGGGATCACGACCAGATACAATGGAGAGGGGAACTCCATGTAACCTTACTATCTCATTAAGATACAAACGAGAAATTTGATCTAGAGAAAAAGTATCTCGTATAGCAAGGAAATGAGAAGATTTAGGCACGCGATCAACAATAACCTAGATCGCATTATTACCTCGAAGTGTCTTCGGCAATCCCACAACAAAGTCCATAGATATATTCTCCCATTTCCACTTTGGTACTGGTAAAGGCTGAAGAATACCTTTTAGTAACTGCCGCTCTAATTTAACCTGTTGACAAGTTAAACACTTCACAGTAAAATCAGCAATATCTCTTTTCATTCCATCCCACCAGTAGTACTCCCAGAGATCTCTATACATCTTAGTACTGCCTGGATGAACTGAAAACGGAGAACTATGAGCTTCACACAACAACTCTCTCTTCAACTGTGAATCACACGACACACAAAATATCTTACCAAATCTCAAAATACAATCATGATCAATGTTTAATTCAGGCAATTTACCATTCTGAACCAGCTCTACCTTTTTCTGCAACTCACTGTCTTGCTTCTGTGCTTGTTTAATTCTCTCTGATAGAGAAGATTTCACTGATACCTAAAAAAAACAGAAGAGCATCCTACACCAACAAATTCTATGCCAATGTTCATCAAATACTTAACCAAAGGATTACATTCCAAATGTAACATGGTTAATGAGGCAGTACTTTTTTGACTCAAAGCATCAACCACTTTATTTTCTTTTCCCGAATGGTAATGAATTATACAATCATAATCCTTGATTAATTCCAGCCATCTCCTTTGTCTCATGTTCAATTCTTTTTGAGTGAATATATACTTTAAACTTTTGTGATCAATATATATTTCACACTTTACACCATACAAATGATGCCTTCAAAATTTTAAAGCGAAAACAACACCAGCTAATTCCAAATCATGTGTAGGGTAATTTACCTCATGAGTTTTCAACTGTCGTGAAACATAAGAAATTACCTGATCATTCTACATTAGAACGTAACCAAGTCCTTTCAATGAAGCATCACTGTAGATAACAAACTCACCATTCCTGGAAGGTAGTTCCAAAACTGGAGCATTCACCAATCTTCTTTTCAATGCCTGAAAACAATCATCACATTCTTTTGTCCAGATAAAATTAACACTCTTCCGAGTTAGCTTAGTCATTGGACTAGATAACCGGGAAAAATTTCTAACAAACCTTCGGTAATAGCTTGCCAAACCAAGAAAACTACGGATCTTAGTTACATTTGTGGGTCTTGGAAATTCTTCAAGAACCTTTGTTTTTGCAGGATCGACAGTTATTCCATCTTTAGAAACAATACGACCAAGGAAAGAAATTTGTTGCAACTAAAACTCACACTTAATGAATTTCCCATACAATTTTTTTTCTTTTAAGGTTTGCAAAATTACCCTTAAATGTCTTTCATGCTCCTCTTTACTTTTATAAAACACAAAAATGTCATCAATGAACAGAACCACAAACTTATCCAAGAACTCATGGAAAATTCTATTCATAAGGTCCATGAATACAACAGGTGCATTGGTTAGCCTAAAAGTCATAAATAAAAATTCATAATGGCCATATCTTGTATGAAACGCGGTATTTGGAATATCTGCTTCCTTTACCTTCAACTGATGGTACCATGATCTCAGGTCAATCTTTGAAAAATACTCAGCTCCCTGGAGCTGATAAAACAAATCATTGATATGCGGAAAAAGAAATTTTTTCTTAACAGTGATTTTATTAAAGGCTCTATAATCAATGAAAAGTCTGATAGAACCATCTTTCTTTTTAACAAATAAGACAGGATCACCCCATGGTGATGTGTTAGGTTCAATGAAACCATTCTCTAATAAATCTTACAATTGATCCTTCAACTCTAAAAGTTCAATTTGAGCCATTCGATAAGGGGGTTTTGAAATTTTCTTAGCATCATGAACTAAGTCAACAGTAAATTCAACTTCCTGAACTGGTATTATTCTAGGCAACTCATCAGGAAAAACATAAGGATACTCATTTACCACTGGTACATCATTAATCTGAACAGTTCCTATGTTTTCAACAATATGTGCAAGGTAACATTCATTTCCATCTTTTACAAGTTTCTCATCCTCTTGATATGTTATCAAAAGTAAGGGTTAATTCTTGTACACAAACTGAAAGACCTTCTAAAAAGATACTTATTTAGCTCTAAAATCAATCTTATCATGGTAAACAGAGAGCTAATCCATACCCAAGATAACATCAAACTCTACTAGAGGTAAAACAATAAGGTTTGAAACTAGGTTCTTTCCACAGATAATGATAGGAAGATTCTTATAAATTATTTTTTCCTCAACATTTCCCCTAGTTGTTTTTACCACAAGTTCAGGAGTCATTTCTTGAGATGGAATTCCTAATTTACTAGAAAAGTTTTCTGAGATGAAAGAATGTGTAACCCCGAATCAAACAACACATTAGCATAATCTGAGAAAATAAACCAAGTACCTGATACCACTTCATTTGATGGCCCAACATCTGCTGAAGTAGTTGCAAAGGATTTCACCTCTCCTTTTTTCTTTTATTCTGACTACTTACCACCATTTTAGCTCTTTGTCGAACACTCGTTTGCATAATGACCCATCTCATTGCACTTGAAACATTTCACTAACTGTAAATCAAATTTGGTCTTACCATCACCCTGATCTTTTTCAATGAAATAACGAGCCTTATGTCCCATCTTACCACATCAGTAGCACTTTCCAGAATTCAGAAGACATTCCCCAGCATTCCTTTTACCAAATTTATCACAAACTGGAGACTTAGTTTTCTTACCATCAGACCTTTTTGAAGAATTCTTCCCTTACTCCTGCCACCTCGGTCTCTTCTTCTGTTGGTTGTTATAGAACACTTGATCATCGGAAAACTCCATTTCCACCTTCTCAGCATATCGAACAAGATTTTCATAAATCTTGAACTCACGAGAATCTAAATCCCTTCGATATTTTGGATTTAATGCTGAGTAAAAACGATTGATTTTACTATCAAGGTATCGGATAAAATTTGGAGCATACCTTGCCAATCGAGTGATCCTCTCTTCATAAGAAGCCACTGAGTCATCCTCTTGCCTGAATTCCAAGAATTGGTTTTCCATCCTATGCTGAAAAGCCTTAGGAAAATACTTCTCAAGAAATGTACATTTGAATTCATCCCAGTCGAGAGCATCAATATCATCAGTGTCCCTGATATTTTTAACTATCGACCACCACTGATCTGCTTCACCCTCCAAACGGTAAATTGTAAGACTAACATTTTGATTGTCTAAACAGCCCATGACATCAAAAAGCTTCTCCAGTGCTTTAATCCACCCTTAAGATAGCACAGGGTCAGATGATCCTCTGAATGATGGGGGATGTTGCCTCATGAAATGTTCCACCACTGACATGTTACTCTGCGGTTGATCTGGGTAATCTCATGCATGGATACCACCACCATTTATCACTTGAGTCAACTGCGCCATTACGGCAACAAACTATTCAGTTCCAATTCCGACCATCTTAGGATGCTGATTCGGAAGGTCATTTCCTTCTGTATGCCTTCCTAGAACTGCTTCCCGGTTTCCTCTGCAGAAAACCATTCTGAACAATCATGTCTTAGATGAATCATGATGGTAATCTTCAAATGATATATGATTTCAATTTGGCCATAAAAAAATATTTTTGGATAATCATTTAATATAATTTTAACTCCTAAAGTTATCTAAACTGACCTCTGATAGAAACAATAAGGCCCTAGCCTTAAACATTACTTAATCTTGAGTTATTATAAGATTACACATTGAGGATATTTTCTGGTTTAGAGTTTTAGAGAATTAGATCATAAATCATGCATTACATTCCACATTTAAACAAGGTGGTTATATTAAATACAATATTCACTTTTCCCATCAAAGGAAACATATTTAAAACAAATATTGTATTCTTTCTTGACACTTAATTGACACTATCATCACATCATGTACCTCTCCCTTGACCTTTGAAAAACATTTCAAAAACTTGGGATGAGAATAAAAATCTCAGTAAGGTATATAAAAATATGGAATTAAAACATTAGTCCATGTATACATAAGAATTAATGAAATCATAATTTACTCATAAAACATAAGCACTTTAACATACCTCATCAAATCATGAGTAAATCATAGAAATCATAATACATAAAGGTAACTTGAGGCATTCATAACATTCTTACATAGGGAGTAACCCTCATGGTTACGTTTGGAATACCCATCTCAGTATATTCTCTAAATATCTTCAGAGAAACCTTAGAATTTAACCCCTTCACATTACCCAATGTATTAGAGAGCTATATCGGGCTCACCCGCCTTTATTTTATCATGGAACCACCCGTCTTCATAAACAATGCCCAAGAACCATAACATAATCGTATCACATAAAACATGCATAAAAGAAACATAACATTTCCACATTTCAATCACAAGATATCAATAAAACACATTGATATAATAAAAACATTATCAAAACCATTTTCAATACCAAAATAAAATAAAGGTAAAACATGGTATTTATTTTTCTTTTAAAAAAATACATTATGGCTTGTAGAGGAAGCCATAACTCAAATAATGGTCGCGGTGGTAGAGAAGTCGTTGTCACCGCATACGTATGACAAAAACATTCCATTTTTTCATTTAGTAAAATGATTAGTGTAAAAAATATTCATTTGGAATAAAAGTCAAAGTCCAAGGGTTTTATACACCGTATAAAAGAAAGTTTTGTATAAAACAAAATATGCCTCAATGAAAGGAGATTGAGACGAAGTCCCTTACCTCGTGTCCGAATTGACTCGATCGTTCTTTAATCTCCTGAATAATAAACTTGAGTTAATTTATAATTTCTTAAGAACCTTTTTCAAGTTAATTATTCTTTTTATATCACTTTTTACCGTGTTATGAACACTATGTAATTATTTAAGTTAATAATGGTCGTTTTGTCGATCATTGGAATTTGAGTCAAAAATAAACTCCTTATAATTACAAGTTGTTCATGTGGTAAAATATCCATTATATACAGAATTATATTCATGATTTAGATATCATATATATCATATATGTCTAGTATATACATGCATTTATAATATTACATAACATTTAGAGGTAAGAAATGAAATGCACCGTTTATAGAGACAGTAAGTCGTACGTACGCATGAACGCTACTTTCATTTCTATTTCGTATTTAATGGAATGAAATAATAATTATATAAAGGTAAATTATAATTAAAGTATAATATCATATATAATATTATTAACTCCATCCTTTACATGTCCCACATATGGCATTAACGAACTAAATCACTTTGAGGGGGTGGTAGTCCGCACTTCCAAAAAATGAAATTATCGCGTTTATCCATAATGGAAACCATAAAGGTATGCCATAAATAAAAAATACAGAAGCATAGGGAAAACATAAACATAATATATACCATATATAAATAGAGTTAAATCTTAATGGACACCATGAAAGGTGTTAAAAGAAGATTGAACAATCATCGTTTTGTGAGGCAGAAATTCGGCATCCACAGAAACAGTATGTTCTTTAACCATTAGACGGAGGTGTGTGTTAGTGTAGCTCTAATTATTCTCATAAAAACATCCTATTATATTTAATATACTTTTTTGGTTACAAAATAAAGTAATAAAAAGAGTTTAGGGGGTTGGAGAAGCAAAATAAAACAAAAGAACACAAGTGAAGACATTACCTTTAAATCGGGTAACTCTTATTGGTTTGAACCAAAAGGGTTTCTTGAAGAGATTTCTGCCTAAGGTAAGGATTATAGGATTAATAGAGGGATTTGGAGAGATAAAATGAGCAGATCTTGGATGAGAAAATGTCTTGAGAGGTGTGGGTAAGGAGGTAGAGGTGGGGGCCTTTTATAAGAGGGAGGATGGGCACTCTTGGAAAGTCAAGAAATGTTACTTTATATTAAAATGAGTTTCGAATTTTAAAGGTCCCACATTGATATATTTCTAGGATAATGTGATAAGGGTTCTAAATATACTCATAAAATAGTTTTTTGACAAGTGTAAGTCTTAGAGTTTACATTATCTTTTCATTTAATTTAAATTGTTCATTAATGAGGTAATCGCTGCATCATCATGGTGTCATAAAAAATTTAATTTATTTAATGTCTAAAAATTATAAAAAAATACTATGATGTAGGAAATATTTTTATATTTTCAAAAAATATTTATAGTCCAATATATAATTTATGTAGACAAAATTAAAATTATTTTACTTAGGTGTTACATACTTTTGTGATATTCTCCTTTCTTTCAAAATAAAATGATAAAGTGTAACTATCACCCAAAAGTGATTCCATGGTGTCCCTAAGTTTGGAAAAAGCATCCAAAGGTCTGCCATGACACAACAAGTAGCACTAGGACATATTTTGGGGTCACTTGTTATTATTATGATATTATTTTATTATCCTTAACTACCTAATTACTAATTAATCACGATAATTAAAGATAATTACCGTCGTTACTATTCATAATGTCCAAAAACAAAAGAGTCTTAATGACATAATTTGGAACTTCTGATTCCAAATATGGAATCCATTTTACCAAATTCGAAACACAGAAATTGAAATAATTAATTTAAAAATAATTACCATTGTCAAAACATATAGCGGGTTTTTTTGAAACAATATCTATGAAAAGTTTGGCACTTCTTTATGCCCAATTCCAAAGTAAAATCAATTCTAATGAACACCATTGGATTAAATTGTAAAAATAAATTCTAATTAAACTTTAAAACCAATTGAAAGGACAATCTATCTATATAATTAAATTAGATGAAAAATAAGTTTTGAAGTAAAATGCCGTACTTTTCACTATTCATTAAAAAATGAACATTGTTAGAAAAATATCAAAAATTTATCCAAAGTAAATTTCAATGTCCCAATACTAAAGAATAAGTTTATTTTAAAAAATAGAGTTTATAAAATTATCAAAATATATATTTAAAAATGGTTCTCCATCAAAAGGCAGTAAAATAATCTTTTAAAAATATTAGAGAATTCTATGCTTAAGATTGGATTTATTCCCATTTTAAGTCTTTAAAACACTATATAATTCATAAATAGAAATAGATATGAAAATCCTTAATTATTTAATTAATTGGGTTGTTAAAATGATATTGTCGATTATGTTTTTAGACATGATACATAGAATGCCTTTCTAAGGCCCAAGCTCAAACAAGCATATTCCTCAGTATAAATCCCTCCATATTTTCGACACTAAAACTCATGTGATCCAATATCTCCCCTGTGATTTTAATTATTCATCATCCAAAGGATCCAAATTAACTATGAGAAATATTATTGTTACCATATCCAGGATAAATTGGATTATTTCCTAAGGTCTGAGCTCAAACATACATCTACCTCAGTGTAAGTCCCCCATATTTCTAACACTCAAACTTGTGGGACCCAATATCTCTTGTGGGTTTGTTATTATTCCTAATACATTAGTGGATAAAGGATCCATAATAACTATGATGAATCTTATTTCTTCCATAACTAGGATACATAAGATTCCAGCCTATGGCCCATGCTCCATTAGGTATCCACTTTACTGTAAGACCCTCCATGTATCCAACATTCTAACCCTTGGGAACCAATATATACAATGGGATTATCATTATTCCTCATCCATATGTGAATTTAGGTTCCAACTGAAATACTTTAATTTTGATTCCCTCCATATCTATGACATGTAGGATGCCTTTATAAGGCTCAAGCAAAAACACTCCATAAGGGCCACCTCAATGCATAAGTCCCACACTCATATGCAATGATATTGATTTCTTGATACACCTTATTTCTCAACCTGGTAATAGATCATATGGGATTAGGGATTTTAAATGGTCATATCACTCACATCATGAAACTCTACCAACCTGGGAAACCACAATGTTTAATCTCCATTCAGTAGCATGATATGACAACCTCTATACAAGGGTATCCACCTAATGGTAAGTCTCGGTGGAATGATCGTACTCTGATGAATCTGATTCATTATATAACTAGGATACATTGGATGAATTCTAAAGGCCCGATATCAATACCTAGTGCATAAGTACCTTCATATATTTCCTTTCTTCATGAAGTTTGTAACGACCCATAATTTTGTCATTGGAATTTCCCTTCTTATAGTCATGTCATATATTATAAAGCATATACATCACATATAGAACCCAATAAAAAAATTATTATCATAAATAAATATGTAAAGTTAGTCATAAAACAAAATAATAAGAATTATAAATAACACAGTAGATTAATAAATAGAAAATAAGATAATAATAATAGGAAAATTTGGATCTTCCCGATCTACTAGAATGACAACACTCACGAAGATAGATGTAGAAGTAAAAGAAAAATCTAATTTAAAAGATTAAATTATATATAACCATGAGAGAAAATATAAGTGATTGAGTAATGGAATAAGCGGTATTTATAGGAAGTAGTGAACTCTTACGACCGTTGGAAATTTGAATATTGGAATAGTAACCTCACCATTTGAATAGTAATATGACCTTCAGGAATAGTAATATGGTCATTATAATAGTAACGTCACCCATGAAAGTATAAATAAAAGTTATTTATATTATAAATAAAAATATTATATATTTATATCATGTAGTAAGTAAAAAAAAGTTTTAAAAATGATAAATTAAGTGTTGGGATTTTTATAAAACGTAAATATTTATTTACAATTTTATAAAATAATGATTTAAAATAAATTTTATTTTATTAAAATAAATTCATAAGTTAATATTTTTTTGTCTTGTAATTATAAAATAATTTTACGAGTCCTTAATTAATTCTACAAAGTTTCATAAAATTGGTTATAATATTAAAATTGGTATTTTCGAATAAATAATTATTTTAATTAAAAATTAAATTTCTCATATTTATAAAATTATTTTTATAAAATGGATTTCCATTTTGAAATCTAAAAATTGAAAAATGGTCATGGTTAATTTTTAGGATTTTTCTAAAATAGTTGTTTTTTTTGGTGAATAGTGAAATACGATAATTTTCGATATTTAACAAATACAAGAATTATTGAGTAATGGAAGATGTATGGATGATGTAAGAACCATTATATATAAATATAATTCATTATTTGATGTATTTATTGATAAGTATAACAACTATTGATACTCTTAATCCAAAAATAATAAAATAATGAATAAAATACTCAAAAACACCACACTCCTCCCACTACAAATTCCACCCCTCACCACCCATTCTCATCACACCTTCTTATCCTTTAATCTTGTCTAAATTATTCCCAAGACAATTCCTCAAGTCAAATAGCTTATGGTCTCAAAAAAAGGCCAAACCCATGTGCCTTAAGGATGTTATGAATGAGACGATATTCAATAGGTAAAATCCTCCACCTTTATCTTTTAAATTCTTTCTTTATTCCATGTCATCCTTTCCTCCACTATCCAAAGTGACATGATAACTACTATATCATATATATACTAAAATTTTATTCTTTTAATGTAATATACATGATCAAATCTCTTATCTTCTTCTTTTATTTTAAAAAATGGAAACATCGTCCGTGAGGTGTTGACTCACCGCTTTCGTGGATGACGAGTTTTTTTTCCATTACCTCTTTCAAGGCTAGTCATAAAACCATTATTATCATTAAATCATATTAAAATAAGTATATTATATCTCATTTAATTATTTTTAACTAATATATATACATGATATTAAATAAAAAAACTTATTCGTAATAATAAAAAAACCACAAAAAAAAACTAAACAAATTTCATTAATATTTTATATAATAAAGCATTATTATATTTGAAAAAAATGATATTTAGGACCATTTAAAACTATATAAGTATATTAATTCTGTCTCATTATACTTCTATAGTTTTTATTAAATTTTGAAAATTAATCCCATAATCATACTCAAGAGAACCGATCATAAAATCCAGAAATAGATGCTCCTGGAACAACGAAATTAAACATTATTTATAACTCCCCAAAATTATAATGTAAGAGCATGGTATTTGATCGTGTGTATGAATCATAGCACCCAGTGTAGAAGAGAATATATAAACCTGATAATTTACAATATATTCACTATTTTAAAACAAATTCAATATTTTTCATAGCTTTTAATGAAAATGATACTGAGTTAGTATGTGTTACACGCAACAAAGACTTTCTCTAATAGCTTCCGTTACACACAATATTGAGCTTTATAGAACAAAAATATACTAAGAAAATATTATTATTTAATATGATATGATATAACATAGCTGTTAAATTATAAGTTATGAATTTGATTAACTAAATGATGAGAGTATATGGTTTACAAAAATATAAAATGAATTCGTTGGTTACCAATTAATTTTAAATGAATATAAAAAAAACAAATTGAATATAAATGAATTGTTTTTAGGATAAAAAAGGAATGTTGTATTAATAAATTAAATTAATTAGTATTAGTGAATTATATTAATGAAATATGTTCGTTATATATTCAATAAAGTATTTTTTACATTCATCCAACATATTTGATATACATATGATAAGAATAAACCCAATTTTATGCACGACAAACCTATATTTCTCTAAAGGTAATTTTTCCTCCTTTTAATGGTGACCCTATTTTAAAACTAAATTTTTGAAATTTTATAAATTCTATATGTCAAAATAAATTTTATTTTTGAAATATGAATATCAAAATTTTATTAGGGTGAATTTTTTTATTTTTCAGATAAATTTTATTTTTTGATGAATAGTGAAAAATAATGAATTTTAAAATAAAATTACCTTTTCATCTAATTTATTTATATAGTTAAATTATATTTTAATTTTTAAAGTATATTTAGTTCAATTATACATAAATTAATCCAATTTAGGTCATTGGAATCATCTTCACCTTGAAATTGGATATTAAATTATTTCAAACTTTTGAACATTTTTACTTTAAAAATCCTCTTTGTTTCCTATCAACAGTATTAAATTAAATTTAATTTCTACCCCTTATGTGATTATAATTTATAAAAATGGAGTAAATATTGGTAATTAGAATAATTTATAATTTCTAGTAATGTTAAATTAGTTTTTTACCAAAAATATTACTGAATGCAGTTAAAATTAATTACTTTAATTAAGGTAAAATTAAGCTTAATAAGGGACTAAACCTTAAACTTAAGGGAAAAAATGACCTAGAAACATGTAAAAAGTCTATTTAATGTATATATTTCAACCAAATACTCAATATTAAAGAATATTTTTTATTGGATGCACAAGATGCAAAATAGATTGCTAAATAGTTTTTAGATTTTTATATTTACAAGAATGTCACTCTTTATCCACTATAAAAATCACTCACCCCTACCACTTATTCACCCCTATAAATCCATGTGTATAATAAAAAAACTTTCTAAATAAGATCCAAAAATCCATACTATCATCCCAGGTTCCTAAATTTGGGCATAAATCAAACCAATTAAGTATTTTTTTATTAACCAAAAGGAGTTACATGAATTAGAGGCAACGTTCTTCAACAATAAATTTTGTTTCATTTAAATCTCCACTAATTAAATTATTTTTATGTCATGATTATATAATAACTTCATTATCTTAAATATAATAAGGTGTTTTATACTAATATTTATTCCTACTATTTCTAACACATTCATCAAATGGTATACACAATCATCATTTGTGTGTATAGAGGACTACTGCCTTGTGAATTGATGTCGTTCATTCATTCATTTACCACCTATAATGGTTGGAGTAATGATGAATTTATAGTTTATAAATGATATATATATTATATATAATGTCTTTAGTCTTATTTAATTTTTTATATAACACATACCTTTATGAATTCTATTTTATGGGAATATGATAACATCGTGTGCGGACGTGTGGACTACTGCCCCCTCGAAGCGATGCGATTCATTCATGCTATACATGGAATATATAAATGATGGTTTTAATAAATCTACATGAAATATATGACATAAATATGATACTATAAATTATAATACACACAAACACACAAATATATATATATATATATCATTTACTTTTCATTCTTTTAAATACGACAAGGAAATGAGAGTAGCGTTCATGCCTACGTACGACCTACTGTCTCCATGAAAGATGCATTTCATTTCCTATATCCTAATATTATGTATTATTAAAAATAAATATATAATAAATATATTTTATAATTAAATATTTTTTTTACAATCTGGACATTATGAAATCATGATCGACATAATAAGAACAAAAAATAACAAGTCAAAACATACTTGAAAAACAAATCAGTTATTACCTGAAACTATGAAAATAAAGAAAAATAATTAATGGAAGGGTAATCATATATTTTAAAAGTATCATATATGATATTATAAATATATGTATTGTTTTCATATAAGTTAATAAAACACTTAAAAGCATTATACATGAAGTTAAAGGGTTTTCCCCTCAAAGGAAATGAAAGGTAAGGGATTCTTTTCAAACTTTTACGTTCATGAGGTATACACCATATTCACCACTTATTTATTTTGTGTGGTGTATATACTGACCATATTATATTTTATGTCATTAATAAATTTATCTTCACAATATTTAATGTTTCATTTTTTGTTATTTCTTTCATGGGTATTATGATTCAATATCTACCAAGTGGTAATGTATTTCATCTCAATTTCATTTCATTAAGGAATATTATATTGTTATGCACTTAGTTTCTTTTATATGGTTTATATAATACCATTTTAAATTTTAATATCATGAATAATTCATTATTCATGGTATTTTGAGTTTGAATTTGATTTATCTAATCTAAGGGGATTTGAAATTAAAGTTACCAAGCGGTAAAGAAATTTCATAACTCAATTCCTTTTCATTGGGTTATATTACTACCTCATCGTCATTAATATTATATGATTATAAGTATAATGATTTTAAATATATATTTATGTATTTAAAATTATTTTATATGTATTTACATTTGTCAAACACAATCAATTCATTGATTAATTTTCACTTCAACGTTATGATCATTTTAAGGGTTTATCTCATAATCTGATTCTTATCAATATTACCTATTCTTGAAATTACTTTAAAGGAATTTATGTGATCATTGTTTAATAATAAATTTAATTTTATCCTTATCAAGTTATTCACAACATTTTCAACTAATGGTACCATTTTCCAACTCCTTGGTACTCAAAATATTTTAGAAAATGTTTTCAAGAATACCCAACTTCATTTCTCTCTTTAGTTAGAGAACCTGTTTTCTTCTAAAAAATGTTTTTTAAAAATGTTTTAAAAATATTTTTAACCTTTCTAAAATGATTTATTAAATAAATTTTTATCCTTTTCTTATTTGATTTTTTTTCAAAGGAATATTTGTGTCGCTTTTTAAACAAGGCACTTTTCTACCCTCTTTACTGTGTAAAAGGAAAGATATTTTTTACCTTTTATAGAATCACCTACCATAATTTATTTAAAGATTTATTTTCAATTTTACATATTTAATTTTGAAATGTTTTTTTATAAAATATTATTTTCAAAGAAATGTATTTTCAAAATGTTTTTCAAAATGAAAAGGGTGTTTTCCTCAAGAATGGATTTAAAATATATTTTTATAGTATTTTCATTCATCAATGAAAAAACCATTTATTTTTATCCACTTGGGATATTTTTTATTAATACAATCCTTATTATTCCTATGGATGGTTTATGTTTAATTTTTCCAAGGTTAGTATTGACATTCACTTCCTTGATTAATTTTTGTAGTCCCCTTGAAATATTCAATTTATAGTGATCATTATACATGAAATTTCCCCTAAATATCCATATCATTTATCATGGATATTATTATTTCCTAAACCTTATACCATTTTTACATATGGTGTTTACTTTGAATTTTTTTGATATCAGATTAAATATTGATAAATCCACATCTTTTACTCAATTCAGATATTTGATAAGGCACGTTATTCATGAATTAAATAAATTATTTGATATACAAGGAATGGTTTGGAAAGGTATGACAAGTTTGGCATCTAATTTTAGATATCCCCTTGATACATCGGTACTATCATGGGATGATTGAATTGGCTATAATTAGTGGGGTTTTCACACAGTATGTAATAAACTGTCTTTTGAAAGGTCTTTATTGTTAAAGTACCATGTACCTAGGAAACATGGTATCCAATAATTTATCATTTCCTTCATTTTGATTCTGTTATTAGTATCCATGATATTTTCACTATTAAAAAAATATGGATGTATTTAAATCTCATTTTATTGATTAAATCTCATGGTTTTTAGTTCTTTACCTTTCTATATTGATTATTCCTTATATAGTTATTTCAATGGCATGTGTACTCAGTTTTTTTCCTTAATATATTGTTTACGCACTCCCTTACATGGAATGTGTATTCATATATTACCTTTATATATTGACTATTGTAATTGATTCATTATTTCTTACTCTATAAGTACCCCTTACTGAGCCTTTGAGATCGCCCTTATGTTTTTATTTGGTTTATCAACACTAATAAACTCTTCAGTCCTTTGGTATTTGATTCCTTATAATCATGCCAATGTAATGGAACTAGACATCAACTCTGGGCTTTTATGGTTAGGGCTCTATATTATTAATCATCAGAATGTCCATAAATGAACTTAATAAAATTATAATCAATAAAATATATTTTTAGGAGGTTATAAATTAAATTATTAATAAATATAATTTGATTATCTATGACATTAAATGAAATTGTAGACCAATTTGGATATAAGGATGGGATTTCTCATAACCTCCAATTTTTCCTTCGAGTTATATTTTCTCTATCTTTACACCAAATAATTTATACATTCATTATATATAATTATTATAAATTATATGTATAAGTTCTAGAAATAAGTATATAGACGAATTTATCCTTCTTTGATGGGAAAATTAACATTTTAAAAGGTTCCCTTTAATTATCCCCGACAGGAAACCCCGATTAAAGGGAACTTCTCCATTTGTTACCCATTTTCAAGTACCCTCAAGAATATATTTTGAGCTACCTTTATGTTTCTAAAATCATTCATTTTATCATGAAAAAATATCCGGGTTCATTTCTAGTTTTATACAAATAATTTTTCCTTTTTTCTATTTAAAGACTCTTTAATATTTTTCCTAAAACCACACTAAAGTGTCTCATTTATAAAGTTCCTTAAACACTATTTTTACATGTTTCAAATTAATTTGGACATAATTTATCATTATATATGCCTATTTTCTATCAATAATTTCCATGTATGATTTTAATCCATCCTTTATTGTACACTATGATGATGCACCCTTTGGTTATGCCTCATGTCAAGATTATGATACCCATCTCTTTCTGTGGTTAACCCTTATGTTTATTCCCAATATTTGATTCTTCACATAGAACACATATGCATGAACATGTTATTAAGGGTGATCCTAGATAAAGTTCCAATTCATTGGGAAATGTTTGGTCTCATGAGGCATTGATTATGATTTTAGTTTTTAAATCTAATCTATTATAGGGCTTTGTCCACCATGTGATATAGTCTTGAAAGTTAACCTTGAATTATTTTCTAGTCTTTTTGTATGTTTCTTCCTCATTCCTATGATTCCATTTCCTATGTTCTATGATTCCATATGATTATTATTGTACCATTCCTTTTATATTATCATGTTATGCCTTCTCACTCATATATTATGGTATATTCCCATGTTTATTCCCCTACTAAGCTTTTTAGCTCACCTCTTTTGTCTATGTATTCCCCAAGTTATCCTAAGAAGTTATAGGAGCTCAAATGGAGTTAGGAGGTAATAATGGAAAGGATTTTATATTTTGGTTTGATGTTTTCTAATTATGTACCTAATATTATAAAGACACTATAATTTAGGATCATTTTTTTTGTTTGATGGACAATTATATTTAAAATCGCGTTATAATATGTGTAACGACTGGTGTTTCTATAGTTGGTATCAGAGAACAATCTTGTTTTTTTTGGAGATTAGTACTTGAAAACATTATTAAGAACCCTTGGGAGAATTCTATCACCATGGATAACCTAGATTGAAACTTAGGGAATCACAAGTTGGGATATAATTTTCATTTATAATTTTATCCTTGTATGATCAATGTTTCCTTTTTTATATTCTTATTAGATAAGTATTCAAGACACCTAATTTTATTTTATTTTATTTAGTAAATATTGGGAAATAGGGGAACCCATGCCAATAATCCATGTGATAGGCAATGTAATGATTTCCCTAATTAAATGAAAAATAAGATTGGAACTAGAGCTCAAAACATCATGAAATTATTCATACAACTGGCTCAAGTTATGAATACTAACTTGTATAATGTGGAACACCCTCCTTATCTTAAGAAAGATAAATTTTTGGTTGAATATTTAATATGAAAATGCCTCCTATATTTAGTGGATCTTCTGATCCCCTTATCTAGGGACAATAGATTAACACTATTGAGAAGATATTCCCTGTCCTTTAATTATCAGTAGAAGATAAATTCATGATGATGATTTACCATTTTGATGGGGATGCAGATTAGTGGTGGAAAATGATAAAAAACACAAAGTATTTGGAGGAAATTGATTCCATGGATTGTGAAGGATTTAAGAATATATTTTTCAATAAATATTTTCACCAAAATCTCCATTTTAATATGGAGGGGAGTTCCTCAGACTAAAGAAAAAAGAAGATGATTCCATCAGGGTGTATGTGGAAAAATTTACAAGGATTTTATTATACATCTTTGGTTTTTTCATGAACACTGAATTAAAGATGGAATTCTTCTTTAGTGTATTTATGATGAGTGTATGAAAATCCTTGGTGATTTGGGGATTTGACAACTATAAGGAGACTATCCATTGTGACCTGAAGGTTTAAGTGGAGATCGAATTATCTCATTGGTCTCATGGGATCAGAGATAAAAATAGTAAAATGGAGTTTAATATTGGTAGATCAATAGATAAATCCCATTATGGAAAGAAAACCCAACACCCCACATGTTAAAAGTGTGGGAATAAGTATCCTGGAAACTGCCTAAGGGGAACTTAGAGATGGTTAAAATGTGGAATATAGGGTCATCAGGATAATTTTTTATAAAGGTATTTGAATAATCCCATTAATGAGTAAGAAGAAAGGAAGGTTCAAATCAACACTCATCCCATAGTGCAGTGATTTAACTACAAAGAACATGGAAATTATGCAAGCCAATTCCCTAAGGTAAGGATTGTGGGTGGTAATCATAAACAAAAACCTCCAGGTAGCAAGGAAGGTAATATGATATCAATACGGATCTGTTGGAACTATAAAATGATGTATTTGTTAAGTAAATAAGATATCTTATGACTTCTCCATTTTTTTATGTTTTGAAAATCACAAACATTTTTTCCTTAAAGATTTTTTTTCTCTAAGGAAATTTATTTTCTTAACCCTAAACATGTTTTTATATGTTATGCTTATTTTTCATTATATAAGCTTCGATGTATTTTTCTTAATATTGAATTTTCTTTAGAATAATGGGATCCTTATCAAAAATCTCAGAACCATACTTTTGTTTAATACCGATTCCATCTATTTTAAGAATCTGAGTATCACTATTTTCAGATTCTAATTATATCTGTTTTTAGACTTCAAGTTTCATAGAAATTAGATTCTAAATTATTAGAAATTATAACTCTGAATTCTTAGAAATTCTGACATAAAATTCTCATATTTTCTAACTCCGAATTATTAGAAATTCTGACTCCAAATTATCAGAAAATATAACTTCCTTTTGTCATATATTTAGACTTCATTTTCTCATAATTTTGAACTCTGTTTTCTCAGAATTATAGACTTCGATTTCATAGAAATCCAGACTCCAAATTATCATTAATCCATACTCCATTTGTATACATATTTTGACTCTATTTACAACTATATTTAGAATATAATTATTCATACTTGTTAATGATACTTATCTTTCTTGAAGATATTATTATAACTTTATTGGATTCTATTTTACTTAAGTTTATTAAAATTTAGAAGTATTTTGTTAAATTTTATTGTTTCTTCTACATGATTATGTTATAATGAAATGATTTTGTATAATTTATTTTAATATAACCATTGTCTTAGTGATATCTATCCAGGTCCCTCTAAAATTTAAGGAAATATAGAACCATTGGAGGAGGGTGCCAACTGATGGAACCTTTTCCTATAAATACCCCATTAATTTGAAGAGTTCGACACATGTTGAGAAGTTATAGATGTGATGAATTATAGAGAGATAATTTTTTATATGAGAGCTCTACTCAAACATGCTTTTTATGAATGTTGTGAAAAACTTGTTCAAGCTGTGAACATCTTGTTTAACCTACTTAGTGTGATTCGGATTGCTGATCAATCAAAGGTTTCCAGGGATAGGAAGACAGAGGTTCCGATAACCTTAGAGATCAAGGACTTGTGAGGATAGTAAGACAGATTTTGATATTCTTATTGATGTCTTACCCAGGTGTGGGTAAGACATAATTTCTTGAAAGTATAAATCAAGGGACCTTTATCCATGGTTGTTGGATACCATTGTCTTTGGGATAGAATATTTCTTATACTTATTTACATGTTGTTGTTACAAGTTTTATTTCTACTGAAATTTGTTAAAGAAAGAAAGTATAAATTTTTATGATTTCTTATACTTGTATACTCAGATATAAATAATATTCTATATGATTTAAGGTAGTATCTTTCCCTAAGTAAACTTTTCTAAAGTTTTTTTATCGGATCCATCTTATCTGATCATAAGCAATTTATTTTCCTAGTTAAGAACTAAATATGGTTTGTGAATCCATCTTATTTAACTTTGTCAAACATAGATTTTCTTAAGGATAAAAATGAATTTTTTTAAACCTACAATTTACCCCCTCTTGTAATTGAGAAATCTACATATACATTTTGATCCTATAATTGGTTTTAGAGGAGGTCCCTGAAATACTTATAATTTCATATAAGTTTTCTTACTCAAAATTTAATTCTTAACTTTACCTAATCATGTTTTTTCTTAAATATTTTGTTTGTTCAGAAACTTTTACTTCTAATCCTTTTTTTGGAAAGGATATTTTGTATTTTATTATAGAATGATAGGAATGAATGTTGGTTTAATAGACAACTTAAATGCTACTAGACCACCAATATTTGATGGTAATTATTATGAATACTATAGAGATAATATGAAGAATTTTATTATCAATACTAGTGTGGAAATTTTTTTTATGCTTTCCAGAGATTACAAGATACCAAAAAAGGAATTTAGAGCCATCACAAATCAAGAGAAACAAAAATATTAACTTAACTAAAAGGTACAATATACTCTTTTATGTTACATGACTAGGAATATCTATATACAAATATACTCTTGTAAAGCTACCAATAGTATATGGAAGAAATTTGATGTTACATACTTTGGAAATTCAAAAGTGATAGAAATAATAAGAGCTATGTTAAGAGATGAATATCATGGTTTTATGTTTCCTTTCGGAGAACCTGTAAGCAAAGTACAACAAATATTTATGACCTTCGTCAACAGTCTTCAGTCTATGAGAGAAAAATGACTTGATGATGAGGTTCTTGTGGAAAGGATAAATGATATCATGCCCAATGAATGATAATCTAAAAGGACAACTATTGTTTAAAATAGGAAAGTATATAACATCAATCTTGATGAGTTATTTGGAACTATTCTACAACCTGAAACTAGAATGAAGAGAGATGAATACTTTAGTAAGAAGAAGAATGGTAATGGTAGTGTTTCTTTCACTACTACATCTAAATCCAAGACTTTAGAAAGAGTAACTAGATCTAAAGCTAATAGAACTATTGTAATCTATGAATCAAGTAACAACGATCATTCTGAGAATGAACTAGCCAATCTTGGTCGAAGGATGAACAAGATTAAAGGAAATAAAGATTTTTAGTTCGAATATAAGAATAAAGACCAAAAGGACAAGAAATATTCAGAAGTAACTTGTTATGAATGCAATAGGGTGGGTCATATCAGACCAGAATATCCTATGCTCAATAGAAAAGTCATAAAGGATAAACATTCTAAAAGGAACAAGAAGAAGTACTTCAAGACTATGTCTAAGAAATTTCTAATGGATAATGATGCCTAGAGTGCCAGTGGTAGAGACACATCATGTGAATCCCCAGTATATGAATCTTCTAGTTAGATGAATATTAGTCTTATAGCTAGAATTACTATTAAAAATCACTATCTTATGGCTAAGGTAAATATTATTGAATCCTTAACCAATATTTCTTTAAATTATAATTTTCCTAATGAAGAATATTATGAATTTTTGGATGAATAATCTTCCTCATGAGAAGATAACACATTAACTTCATTTTAAGAAGTCTCTAGAATTGATAAATTATTTGAGAATGAGAACTGTAAGATAAAAAAGAAGTTAGAGAATGAAAATTCTAGAATATCAAATTTAATAAAATAAGTATTAGATATTTCAAAATATATTGATAAGAAAACCCTTTATTTGGAAGATATTTTAAAATCTTAAGGAAGTCAATTCTAAGACGGATAAAATTTCTAGGGATCTTGGAAATGTTATTTTGAAGAAATTTTTTAGAGACTAACTCATAATCTAAGACTAATGACTATGAGGACAATAATTTATTCATCAGACTAAAATTTGAAATATTTTCCTTAAAGAAAATTTTATCAAATTTCACTTCCGGAAGGAAAGAATTTTATAAAATGTATTCACAACTTCATCCTCTTAGGAGTAGTTATGGATTTAGTTATACTCATTCAAAACCTATTTTTATTCATAAATATTTTGTTCCCCAAATTGCTCCTTTTGGTAGAAAGTGTAAATGTGGTGGATATTGGTAGAAAAAATGTTCTTTAAATAAATCCCAATCCTTAGGTTTTCATAAAGCTTACTTTTCTAATAAAATTTGGATACATAATATTTTATTTTCTAATAATTCTGGATCCAAACAAGTTTGGATCCAAAAAATCTAACTATTTTATTTTTTGGAAAATGAATGAAGTACCAACAAGAATACATGGTACATGGATAGTGGATGTTCTTGACACATGAATGGTAACAAAAACTTCTTTGAAATATTATCAAGTTGAAATGAGGAAAAGTAACTTTCGAAGATAATGCTCAAGGAGAAATTTTTGGTAAGGGATATATTATTCTTCAATTTATCAGAACACAATATCAACTTGCCTATATATTTACAAAATATTTATCCTCCGATAGATTTGAATACATTAAAAAAAGTTAGGAATGATAATCATAAGAAAATCCTCATTATTAACTTTTTGTTAAAACCTATCTCCTAACATTAAGGTACTCCTCTTAATAGGGGGAGTACATATGTTTTCTCTTTTATATTTTTTTAAATAAAGTTTTATGAATATAAATTTTTTTTCCATAATAAAATTTTCAGAATCTATTTTTTTTTAAATTTTTACAAAACCTAAAATTTTTTTGAACCTAAAAAATTTACTTCCCTAATAAAAGTTCTCAGAACCTAAAATTTTTCATAATATAGTTTTGTTATTGGAACCTAACTAAGTTTCCTTAACCTTTTATTTTTTGGAAATTCATGTTTTACTAAGACTAAACTTATCAATACTGAAAAATATTTCTGAGCAATCCAAAAGGTACAATTCCTTACTTATATCATTATAATTTCATTTTTTGGTACTTGTTTTAAGAAAACCTTATTGATTCAATTTCCTTAAATCTGATTTTTCCTTTAAACCTCAAAATATTTTAATCTATAAATACTTATTCGACATTAATATCAATCGTCAGATCAGATCAAGATAATCTCAACTTTTGGATCTATCTGGGAATTCCAACCCTCTCCATGAAGCTTTTTTAAAGGGACCCTGTGTTATTGTCCCTCATCAGTTCTATCAGCCTTTTTCACTATATCTCTATTTCTTTACAGGTGTTCCATTCCATTTTCCTCATTTCCTTACATTCTAAATGTCTCTTGAGATTTCAACTCAGACTCCAATGCAGTCTCAGTCAAGCAAGGAACCCGAGGATTGGCTTATGTTCAGGGAAATATGAATAGATTAGAATTTCTTCTATGTGTATGATTCTTTGATTGCAATGATTATGAAGTTAAATTAATGGTAAAGCTTATGTTTTTCTAAAGAAAATATTCAAGATCCGGTCTACGCAAAACTTGTAGTCGAATTTTATGATTCATTTCATTTCCATGAGGAAAGAGGAAAAGAGATGTTGAAGTTTAAAAGTTATGAGAAGTCTTATTCTTTATCTTTCAACATGGATGATAGAATTATTCATATTCTGTATGAAGGTGAGGAAATCCTATGATCACACTATTTTCTTGATAAATAAGGCTATTTAGAGAAGTTAAAGTCTATATAATGCCTTGGAATGACTAATTTTAAGAAACCCAAGATAACACATCTTTCATCAAACCATAGGTTGGTTGCATTATGGATGCAGGGATTACTTATTCCATAGAAGGGTGATAAGGATTCACTTAAGATTTTTAATATATTTCTCTTAGAGTTCTTGGTGAACCTAAGGAAGATAAATTTCTTGAAGTAAATCCTTATGACAATCAATAACATTAAGAATGGAAATATCAATTCTAAGATTTTGATGTATCTGGTTATCATTGTGAAGATTATAGTCTTGATTTTGGAATATTTAAAAATCCCCTACACTTAAAAGGCCAAGATATTTAAGATTATTCTACTCACGGATCATAATTTGAGAAGAATGAATATTAGTTTCAATAGTGAACCATGTGAGTTTGTGGATTTTCTTGATAAGGATGATCAAGTTAATAAAGTTGAAGCTAGATAAAGTTCATAACATTTGCTAAGGAAAAGAAAAGAACCAAAACCATAGTTACTCGAACCTATTATAGAACCTCAATCAGCACCCCCTAAACCGAACAAGAAAAATAAGGTTTCTGATGAAGTATTAGCTAAGTAGAGAGAGTAGAAGAAAAAGAAGAAGGAAGGAGATGTTGTTTTTGTATTAGATCCTGCTGAGGCTAAGTCCTTATAAATTTAAGGAATTGAAGAACTAGAGAGGCAAGTGAAGGTGAAAAAGCAAAAAGAAAAAGAGTCACCAGATCATATTGTTCAATATTTGTTAAAAGATGTTGAGAAAGATTTAGACAAATTCAGGTACTAGAATTCCTCTTAAAGGATGATTCACTTCCCAAACAGATTGTTGAAGATGAATAAATTTAGTAAGAAGAAGAAGAAGATGAATAAAGTGGAGAATTTATTATAATGGTTGAAGAGTATAATAAAGATAATAGAACTTATGATAAGATTTTGATAAGAACTTCTCAAGCAGCATCCTCCAAAATAGCTTTAGAAAAGAAGAAGGAAATTTTTAAAGAAGATGAAGTTAATAAAATCCATTACAATTCAGAAAGTGAAGACAATGATGAAATTGTTCAAGATGATGATGATGAAGTTAATGTTAAAGAAAAAGAAGTTGAAGAAGAATTTTTTTGTGTTGATAAAGTTGATAATAAAGTAAAAGATTTACTTTCTAACACACCTCAGAAAGGTGATGTTGCCGAATCATCCAAAGAAAGGAATGACAATAATGTTGAAGTTACTCCTCCAAGGAAAGATGCTTCAGATTCCGAATCATCATCATCCATGGGACATGAATTTATGATGTAGTCTTTGAAGAAACTTTTTGTTTCAATATTGTTCTTACCAAAAATTGATTCCCAGTGTCAGCTTATTCAGTAGTCAGTCAACATAAATTTGGATTCTATAAATTTGTTAATAGAAATGTTAATCAAGCAAGAAATGGATTTCAAAAACTCTCATGATAAACTATGAAGCTCATATAAAGTATTATAAGAAGATTAAAACTTAGTCAAATTCAATTGTTGATGATCTTAATTTAGTTTGTGATTATATGGATTCAATAAAAGTTTCCTTTAACAGGTTTGATGAGAATTTAAAGAATCTTTCTGAAAGGACGAATCAAGAGCACCCTTCCCAAATTCAAGAGAATAAATATCTCTAGGTGAAAATTAATTCCATTTCTATTACCCAAAATAGAGAAAGGGATACCAAAAATCAGTTAACAGAGAAACTAAAATTGAAAGAAGAAGTTATCAAGTCACAAGAAGAAAGGATTCTATCTATTGAGAAGAAGAACCAAGAGCAGGATGACTTAATGAAGAAGTACCAAGAAGATCACAAGGAGTGTCACAAACTAACCCGGGTCGACCCTGAACCGATCACCCGAGCCGGCCCGCAACATGACCGAAGAGGCGTTCCCGATTATCTCAGGCTGGCGACAAGCACCATGGCATCAATAGAGACAAATGGGAAAGATTTTTCCCAGTAAAAATAAATAAAGCAGCAAAAAAGTAGAATGACACAAAGTAAATAAATGACTCTGAAAAGAATGAATGACCAACAAAGTTCAATAACCTGGTCTCGACCAAAACTTCTCGTAACTCCAAGAGTCACTCACCAGTCCACAACCAACTCTCATCCATGGGGAGCAAGCTCGAACCAAACCTGCAACAAAACTAAAAACATGAAAACACTATAGGTGTGAGTATTAAAACTCAGTAGGTAGGCCTGACTAATTCTATTCCCAATGCACATACCATTAAATAAATAATTTATCCATTACAAGTTTGAACTAAATTATATAAAATACAGGTTTACACACACACTTTCATTTATAAAACAAGTAATAGACCATTTCCCTTTTTAATATAAAAACAAGTTTAGTGTTTGAAAGAAAAAGGAGCATTGGATTTTGAATCCTTTTTGCGAACAATTTAGAAATCCAAATTTTAGTTGTTAGTCAAAAGGAAAACTACACACAACACACAACACACACTAAGGGAATTGGAAAAAAAGTGCACACATGGGCCAGTAACCGAACTAGACCTCTCAACCATCTTCCACATACAAATAAACACTCAATAAAAAGATGGGTCAAACCTAGGAGCTCGTGAACAATCTAGGACGTACTATACATGTGACTCATCCTGAATGCATGCCTACTCTCAATGAAGTCATAACACCCTAACACTCAGTGTTACCCTATATGGCCTAACCGAGGGGCCCAATCCCCATAGCATCAATAACTCATTATTCCCCTGCCATGGGGCCACTAGCCAGTTCGTAATCTCAACTAGTGCAACATTCGTTTTCAGAAGATTAATTTACTATATTAGGTTCTCATGTCAACACGTATAATAAAAAGAAAGGAGAGTCAACAATTCCAATCAAGTAACCAGTCACGATGCATAAACATCATTCTCAACAACTCACACAATCACCATAAACAACAGGATCACCCCTGAGTCATGTCAAAGAAAGTTTTTCCAAAATAATTCATTTTATTAAAGTGTCAAACTAGCTTTAAAAATCCTTTGAAATTCACCCATCCTTCAAAAGAAACCAATAATTTCACATCACAAGTAAAACCATTTTTCAAATATACCAACACACTCTACATTTATCAGGTGCCAAACAGGCCTTAACCAAATTTGAAGAAAAACACCATTTCTTAAGAGAAACCAGAATGTTTGATCACGTGTCAAAAGAAAACACATGACATCAATCTAAAACCACACATGAGAGTACATGGATTAAGTTCAAAGGACTAAGGGGAATTCTTTTACTATTGTGCGTCAGCAAGTCATGAAAGTAATTCAAGTGCCTTTCATAAAATAACAAGTTTCAATTACATCAATATTTACTCGTAAAATAATTATCTAACAATATTTATCATTTATCAAAAATTAAAAAATAACAAAAAACTACTAAATTCTATATTTAAAGGTGAGTGCAATGGGGGACCTACCTAGACTTGTAGCTCAGCTACGATGACGACATGTCATGTCTCACACTCACGCACAAGCACGCACAATCTGATGACCACAATATCGAGAGATTTCCCCACCAATGCGCTGCAACAAAAGTAAAATAATCTAAAACACAAAAACAATGACCAGAAATAACCCAACAATTAAACAACGCAAAAATAACTAAAAAAAATAGAAACATTAATTTAAAAATTATCTAAACAAGAGACAGTGCATACCTCACCTGAACCTCAGTGTAGGAGAAATGACATGAAACCAAACCACTCACCTTCGAAGGTGGGAATTTTTCACATGCCCAGTTGAGAAAAAGGCGCATGCACGTGGCTGGCCGAGTAGACAAATATGGAACTGAAGCTGACGGGGAAGTTTGTTCCACCTCGGAATGATAGCGAGGAGATGCGGGGTGCCATAAAGGTCGCCGAAGGGGGGGGGGGGGGGGGTAGCTCAGAAGGGTGTGCAGCCAGTCGGAGGGTCGCACTACTGCGCAAGAGGTTTGATAGTTGGAGCAGTGGGGAGGCAGGGCTGGTCAAGGCCGAAGGTGACCGGACGCAAGCAGAGGGCCCGAGAGAGGACCTGCAGGCGGGGGAAGATCCAATGTGAGCCTGGGCGGCGGGTAAAGAAGAGGGATCTTGCATGGAGGGCACCCAGATCAGGGGGGAGAATCAAGGCCATCCGGGGTGCCAGATAGTGGAGAGAGAGTAGGAGGGCAATGGGTCGTGCGACGTCGTCGCAAGGCAGGAGGGTCGGTCGACTGATGCGAAGGCTGGAGGCAGCTGCTGGGTGCAGCAACGGGATGTGGCCGGACGGTGGAGGTATGAACATGGAGGGCATCCGGTGTGAGGCGGCAAGGTAGAGGGTGCACGGGGAGTGCAGGCTTATGCCGGAGTAGGGAAGCCTGGGGGCGCAACAACGACTAGTTGTGCGACGTCGAGGGTGTAGGAGGTGGAAGGGAGCCAAGGTGTGAGAAGGCTGGCTGGAGGGGAGATCAGCTGAAGGGTGTTAGGTTGCTGCCGAGGGAGAGGAGAGAGGGGGGGAGTTGGTAGCTAGATCCACTGGGAGCTGCACTACATGCATCAGGAGAAGGAGGCACATCGAGCAGAGGCAAGCAGGGAAGGAGCGAGGCCAGCACAGGTGCCTGCTAATGGAGGGAGAAGAAAAAGATACAGGGGAGTTGTGGGGAAAAAATGGGGCACCTGGCAGTGAAGCAGGAGTGGGGCGTTGTGCAGAGAAAACCGGGTGTTGCAAGGGAGAAGGAGACAGGGGGGACACCCGCGTGTAAGGGAGGAAAAAGAAAGAGAAAAGAAGAGATAAAGAAAGAAAAAAAAGATAAGATAAAATAAAAAAAGGAAACCTTAATAAAAATAATAAAGATAGGAATAATAATAATAATAATAATAATAATATTAATAAAAATAATAATAACCATAATAATAAAATAAAAATAATAAATGAATTTACATCATTTTAATAATAATAAAATTAACAAAAGGCCATGCAATTGCATGGGAGAAGCCGTGCAATGTCACTCTCTCCTCGTGCGTCCAACGACGTCGAACCCAAAACACACATTTTTTTTCAAAAACTCAGAAACCTCATCTGAGACTCACCCCGTACTCCAGCAAAAATATTTAAAGGTATAAAAATAATTAAATAAATTAAACGCTTAGGTCGGGGTGTGAAAATTCTCCCCACCATAACGCTACCCGTCCTCGGGAAGCCACAACATGACCTAGACCCAAGAAGAAACTTCTTAAGTGCCACTCACCCCCAAAAGTTTAAGTGCATCCAGTTGATCGATCCAAATGAACACCAAACTCCCCTGACACACAACTTATCTGCAAAACACGAACACTTTAAACACCACCCAAAACGAAAACCGAGACAAAACTCTGATACTCGCACGGGGAGACCTGAACGAACTCCCCACCATATGAAACAAGACAAATTAATTTAATGAGACCGACAAGGGGTCTCCTTACCATAAGGACTGAAAAGATTAACTGAACTTGAAGATTTTCCATACGGTCTAAAAACCCCCCACCAAGAGGGGGAGAGGGTAAGGGCCCACCACCATCATATCAACAACGTTGTGCACTCAGAAGAACACAAACCATGACACACTAAGGACCAAGATTAAACCAAGGCACCTTTTCACCATTAGGGTTCACCTAACTACGTGCCAGCTCCACTCTGGGGCCTATAACTAGAGCACCGATGATTGGAGAATCTCCTGCCTCGCAGTTAGGCTTCAAAAATTTCTAAAACATAACACACAAACCAGAATTTCACCAAACACACTTCCAATAAAATAAAATTCTCAAAGAGGTTCAACAAAACCCTTCTTATAACTAGAGGAAAAGAAACACCACAAAACGGTACAGGTGACGACTACTACATCAAAAGAAGACCACAAGAGAAAACATCAAATTGATCCCCAAACAACACCCTACTCATGCTGATGATATGAGGTGGCCTTCGACGAGCGAGGTCTGGCTTCAACAAGATTCTTGGAAACACCTTGATAGAATCGTTGCACGTGACCCAAGTGCCCACAGGTGTGGCAGGGTCTTGGAGTATTCGGGCACATCGGCCTCTTGTGCCCCCGCTTACTGCACTGGTGACAGATCAAGGCATTGAGCTGTAAGGAAGATGGCTAAAGGTCTGAAGGCCTCTTGATTCCTCTACTAGTACGACCAGAATCATGCTGCTTCCCATTCTTCTTATCACTATCTACTGGACTACTTCCCAAGGAAGGAGAAGGATTCACCACCCCAAGTCCTCCTACTGACTCAGCTTCGATGAGGAAAGCTTGTCTCACTACATATGAGAAGGTGGTTAGGTTGAGCTCTTCCACTTTCGATCGCATCTCAGGTCGAAGTCCACCCTCAAAATGCTGAGCTTTCACCGGATCATTTCTAACATACCCTGGTTCATGTGGAGCCAAGTCTAGGAAATGACGAAAGAATTCCAACACCAATACAACGCCTTGCTAAAGACCGCACAACTCCATCCTCTTTCTCAGCTTTGTCAACATAGAGAAATACTGTTGGATGAATGAAAACTTGAAGAAATCCCAAGTGAGATCTTCTCGAGGCTTGATTCGAGACACAAGCTTCCCCCACTTCTAGGTTGTAACTTCAAGAATAAAAGTAGCCAACTTCATGTTTAATGACTCATGAGGCACGAGAGAACAAAAGTTCCTCTCAATCTTCCACAGCCACCCTTCTGCCTCAAGAGGATATGCTTGCCCATAAAAGAGGGGAGGGTTCAACTTCAGAAACTCAATGACATAATCCCTGGAATGATCAACTAGAGGATTTTCTAAGGATTCACCACCCAAAGTTTCACCTTGGGCATCCATCGAAAATTTGTGGGGGAAAACACTATGGAACAAGAAAACAAAAAAATGGGTCAAACATGGTCATTATCATTTCAAATACCAAAATAACACTTTTCACAATGATTTTCAGATAGAAGGAAAACCCAAACGATTCACTAGAGGGAAAGTAGTGATTATGGGTGACTCGGCCATATGGTTAGAGGCCATAGGCCAATCACACTACCGTCACTAAGAGAATTCTTGGGTAAAGTGTCTGGCTACACATGGTTTTCCAGACCATGCAAGCTCATAGCGGTCACCTGCTCGACTCTCTTTTCATTTCCCAATTCCAAACAATCCATAAGAATCAAAAGATATCGACAACCCAAACATCTCATGGTAACCCAAGGTTTGGAAAAAGAAAGGGTTCATGATGTCCTTCTCATCCATATGCCTAAAATCTCGAAAATTCTACTCCTTCTACCTTGAAAACCCCAAATGACAATGGGCACTCTGAAAAACAAGGTCCGCTCAGGAGCCGACCTACTCTAATACCATTTTGTCACGAACCAACCTGGGTCGACCCCGAACCGATCACCCGAGCCGACCCGCGACATGACTCGAGAGGCGTTCTCGATCCTCCTGGGATGGTGACAAGTTCCAGGGCATCAATAAATTACAAATGGGAACAAATTCTACCAGTAAAAAATAAATAAAGCAGTAGAAAAGTAGAATAACACAAAGTAAATAAATGACTTTGAAAAGAATGAATGAACAACAAAGTACACTAACCTGGTCTCGACCAAAACTCCTCAAAACTCTGAGAGTCTCTCAGCAGTCCACAACCATCTCTCAACCATGACGAGCAAGCTCGAACCAAACCTACAGAAAAACTAAAAATAGGAAAACACTATAGGCACGAGTATTAAAACTTAGTAGGTAGGCAAGAATAATTCTATTCCCAATGCACATACCATTAAATAAAGAATTTATCAATTACAGGTTTGAACTAAATTATATAAAATACTGGTTTCCACACACAATTTCATTTCTAAAACAAGTAACAGACCATTTCCCTTTTTAATAAAAAAAAGTTTAGTGTTTGAAAGAAACATGTGCATTGAATTTTAAAACCTTTTTGAGAAAAATTTAGAAATCCAAATTTTAGTTTCTATTCAAAAGGAAAACTAAACACAACACATAACACACACTAAGGGTAATGAAAAAAAAGTGGCACACTTGGGCCAGCAACCGAACTAGACCTCTCAAACATCCACCACATACAAATAAACACTCAATAAAAACAAGGGTCAAACCTAGGAGCTCGTGAACAATCCATAACGTACTATACATGTGACTCATCCTAAAGGAATTCCTAATCTCGATGAAATCATAACGCCCTAACACACGGTGTTGCCCTACATGGCCTACCTGAGGGCCCCAATCCCCATAGCAGCAATAACTCAATATTCCCCTGTCATGAGGCCACTAGCCAGTGTGTAATCTAAACTAGTACAACAATAATTCTCAGAAGATTAACTTACTATGTTGGGTTCTCATGTCAACACGTATAATAAAAAGAGGGGTTAGTCAACAATGCTAATCAAGTAACCAGTCACGATGCATAAACATCATTCTCAACAACTCACATAATCACCGTACACAACAGGATCACCCCTGAGTCACGTCAAAGAAAGTTTTTCCAAAATAATTCATTTTATTAAAGTGTCAAACATGATTTAAAAATCATTTGAAAGTCACCCATCCTTCAAAAGAAACCAACACTTCACATCACAAGTAAAACCATTTTTCAAATATACTAACACACTCTAATTTTATCAGGTGCCAAACAGGCCTTAACCAAATTTGAAGAAAAACACCATTTCTCAAGAGAAACCAGAATATTTTCTCACATGTCAAAAGAAAACATTTGAAGTCAAACTAAAAACACATGTGAGAGTACATGAATTATTTTCAGAGGCCAAAGGGGCATTATTTTATTATTGTACATCAACTCGTCAAGAAAGTAATTCAAGTGTCATGCATAAAATAACAAGTTTCGTTTACGTCAAAATTTACTCGTAAAATAATTATCAATAATATTTATCATTTATCAAAAATTAATGAAATAACAAGAAACTAATAAATTATAAATTTAAAGGTGAGTACAATGGGGGACCTACCTCGACTTGCAACTCGGTTACGATGATGACGCGGAATATCTCACACTCACGCACAAACATGCACAAGACGATGACCACAGTATCACGAGATTTAACCACCAATGCGCTATAACAAAAGTAAAATAATCTAAAACATAGAAACACTGACCAGAAATAACCTGACAAGTAAACATTGCAAAAATAACTACAAAAAAAAACAGAAACATCAATTTAAAATTTATCAATACAAGAGACAACACATACCTCACATGAACCTCAGTGCAGACGAAATGACGCGAAACCAAACCGCCAACCTTTGGAGCTGGGAGTTTTTCACATGCCTAGTTGAGAAAAAGGAGCAAGCACACGACTATCCATGAAGACAAATATGGGATGGATATTGACGGGGCTGGTCATTCTTCCTCGGAATGACAGCGAGGAGCTACGGGGTGCCGAAAAGGTCCCCGAAGGGGTGGGGGGGGGGCAGCCGAGAAGGGCATGTGGATAGTCGGAGGGTCGCACCGCTATTTAGGATGTTTGATAGCTGGAGCAGCGGGGAGGTAGGGTTGGTCGATTCCAGAGCTGGCTGGACATAGGCGGAGGGCCAGAGAGAGGACCTGCAGACGGAGGCGGATCCGACGTTAGGTTGGGCTGTAGGTACCAGAGATGATAGAGGGTGCAGGATCTTGCGCGGAAGGCAGCAGGATCAGGGGGGCGAGGCAAGGCCAGTCGGGGCACTAGATAGTGGCGGGTGGTAGGAGGGCGACGGGTCGTGCGACATCGTCACAGGGTAGAAGGGTCGGGTGGCCGATATGGAGGCTGGAGGCTTCTATTGGGCGCTGCAACAGGAGGTGGATGGACGGTGCAGATGCGAACATAGAGTGCGTTCGGTGTGAGGCGGAGCAGCAAGGTGGAGGGTGCATGGGGCATTTAGGCCGAAGGTGGAGTAGGGAAGACTGGGGTCACAGTGGCGGCTGGTGGTGCAGCGTTGAGGGTGCAGGAGGTGGACGCAAGCCAAGGGGTGAGAAGGCTGGCTGGAGGGGAGATCGGCCGAAGGGTGTTGGGTTGCTGCTGAGGGAGAAGAGAGAGGGGGTGTGTCGACAGCTGGATCCACTGGGAGCTGCGCTTTATGCATTAGGAGAAGGAGGCACAACGAGTGGAGGCGAGTAGGGTAGGAGTGAGGCCAGCATGGGTTCCTGCTAAGGGAGGGATAAGAAAGGGATACATGGGCGCTTCAGGGAAAAAACGTGGCACTGGGCAGTGAAGCAGGAGGGAGGCCCTATGCAGAGAAAACCGGGTGCTGCAAGGGAGAAGGAGACAGGGGGGCACCCATGTGGAAGGGATGAAAAATTTAGAGAAAAGAAGAAATAAATAAAGAAAAAAAGATAAGATAAAATAAAAAAATGTAACCTTAATAAAAACAATAAAGATAGGTATAATAATTATAATAACAATAATGATCTTCATAATAATATTAGTAAAAATAATAATAAACTTAATAATAAAATAATAATAATAAATGAATTTACATCATTTTAATAATAATAAATTTAAAGAAAGGCCTCACAGTTTCATGGGAAAAGCTATGCGGCGTCGCGCTCCGCCTGTGTGTCCAACAACGTCGAACCCAAAACGTGTATTTTTTTTCAAAAACCCAGAAACCTCATTAGAGACTCAACCCAAACTCTAGTAAAAATATTTAAAGGTATAAAAATAGTTAAATAAATTAAACACTTAGGTTTCCATATGAAAAGGAGATAAATAAGATAAACACCATCCTCAAGAAGTTTCTACTTGAGAAGAAGAAGGAATATTGATTATCTTAAAACTTTGATCTTTTTTTGTAAAAAAGCATTTCGTTCAAAGTAAATGAAATATCTTTGTTATAATTTATTTTGTTTGAATATTTTTATAACCTTTTTGGTACCAATTTTTTCCCTCCATTCCTTGTTAAAAATCACAAAGGGGGAGAAAGGATTATTTCAAAAGAATATCATATTAAGGGGGATATTTTTTAAAGAAGAAATTGATTATGAAAAGGGAATATTAACTTAAAGAAGAATTTCTTAAGAAAAGGAAATATTTTTCAAGATAGTTTCATAAGTCAAAGAATACGATCCTTAAGGTGAAAAAACCTAAGGGGGAGTTTGTCATATTCACTAATCTAGAAATATAAGGGATATAAGTTTTTATTTCAAGTTTTCCAAACTTAATATTATTTTTTGAAAAGTGGTTTGTGATTTCCAAAAAGGGGGAGATTTTTAAGTCAATAAGCTATCTTATAAATTTTCCATTCCTTTATGTTTTGAAAATCACAAACAATTTTTCCTTAATATTATTTTCTTTATCTAAGGAAATTTATTTGATTAACCCTAAACTTGTTTATCTATGTTAATATTAATGTTCCTTATCTAAGATTAACCATATTTTTCTTAAGACTGAATTTACTTAAGAATAATTGGATCCTTATCTAAAATCTCAGAACCATACTTTTCTTTATTACTGATTCCATCTATTTTAAGAATTCGAGTCTCACTATTTTTAGATTCCAATTCTATCTATTCTCAAACTCCAAGTTTCAAAGAAATTAGATTCTGAATTCTTAGAAATTTTGGCTCTGAATTCTTATAAATTTTGGCTCAGAATTATAATATTTTCTAATTCTGAATTCTCAAAAATTTTGACTCCAAATTCTTAGAAAATATTATTTATTTCTCTTAAATTCAGACTCTATTTTCTCAGAATTTTGAACTCCATTTTATAATAACTCTAGACTCTGATTTTCTAGAAATAGAGACTCATAATTATCATTAATCCAAACACTGTTTGTATATATATATATATATAGACTTTGTTTCCCACTATATTTAGAATCTGATTTTTCATACTTGTTAATGCTTCTTATTTTTCTTTAAGATATTGTTCAGACTTTATCAGATGCTTGTTTACTTAAGATTCTTAAACTTAAGAATGTTTTTCTTAAATTTTATTGTTTCTTACACATGATTATGTTATAATGAAATGATTTCGTATTATCTATTTTAAACTAACCATTGTCTAAGTAACACCTGTCCAGGTCACTCTAAAATTTAAGAAAAAGTATGAACATTGGAGGAGGGAGCCGACTGTTAGAACCTTTTCTTATAAACACCCTATCCATTTTAAGAGTTCATCACATGTTGATAATTTATGGATGTTTTGAATTATAGAGAGATAATTTTAGCTTTGAGAGCTTTGATTAAACCTTCCTTGTGTAAATGCTGTGAACAACTTGTTCATGCTGTGAGTATCTTGCTCTGCATACTTAGTGCAATTAATATTGTTGATCAATCAAGGGTTTCTGGGGATAGGAAGACTTAGGTGCTGATCACCTTATAAATCTAGGAATTTTTGGGATAACAAGACAAATTATGAAATTCTTATCGAGGGATTAACCTAGTGTGGGTAAGAAATAATTTTCTGAAATTATAAATCATGGTACCTTTATCCAAGGTTGTTGGATACCATTTTTTAGGGTAAAAGATTTCTTATACTTGTTTACTTGTTGTTGTTACAAGTTTTATTTACACTGCATTTTTTTAAAGAGATAAAACATAACTTTATTATACTTTCTTATACTTGTATACTCCGATATAAATAATATTCTATATTCTTTAAGGTATAATCTTTCTCTAATTAAACTTGTCTAAAGTTTCTTTATCGTATCCATCTTATCAGATCCTAAACAAGTTAGTTTCTTCGTTAAGAACTAAAAAGAGTTTATGAATCTATCTTGTTTAACTTTTCTATACACAGATTTTCTTAAGGATAAAAATGAAAGTTTTTAAACCTTTAATTCACCCCCTCTTGTAATTGATGAATCGACATATATAAATTTCAATCCTATAGTGGTGAAAGGTATGATGTTTATTCTTGAAATAATATAGAACATAATTTTTTATTCTAGTTCCATGTATTCCTTAATATCTTGAAAGTTAAGCAGAGATATTCAAACACCACCTCAAAATATGAAGGTTGAGTTATCTGGGAGAACAAAAAATGGGGCAATTGATGCATCCAAAGTATATAACTCATCTTTGGTTAATTTTTGTGGACTGAAACTCCAAAAAAATATCATCATACTTCATCTTGTGGAGTTTGATACTATATTGGGCATTGATTAGATATATTTATACAAACCCAATATCAAATGTTGGGAAAGGTATTTCACTCTTCACATCCCGATGAATCCCACAATTCTGTACAATTTTAAGGAGGATAATGAATATGTCATGAGCCACATCCCTAGGCCATGAACCTTGTCATCTGGCCCCATGGGTCTCCTGTAATACCGTGGTTGCCTTCCCAACACACCATAGTATATTACTCACTAGGGTTTCTTATTAGACTAATGACTGTCCCCACTAGACAACACATGTTCTTTCAGTGTGTTTTGTCCTTACTCACACACACCCTCGAAAACATCCCAGAAGGTCACCCATCCTGATTACTACTCCCGGCCTAGCATTCTTAACTGTGGAGTTCCAATCAGGTAGGCTCCCAAAAATAATGTTGCACCTTGTTGACATGGGTAGTAACATTTAGCCTTTTAAGTCTCACTTTTCAAGGGGTGTTACATTATCCACCCATTTAAAGCACAACACCCTTGTTGTGGACCCCAAGCCTCAAACCCAAGCAGTACCTAAACACTTCCTACTGGGTATTGGCTATGATACCATTTTTTCATGAGCCACCTCCCTGGGCCATGAACATTGTCATCTAACCCCATGTGTCTCCTATAATAACTTGGTTGCCTTCCCAGCAGACCATAAGCTATTACTCACTAGGGTCGCTTATCATACTAATGATTGTCCCCACAATCCAACACATGTTCTTTCTGTGTGTTTTTTCCTCACTCACACACACCCTGGGAAACATCCCAGAAGGTCAGCCATCCTGATTACTACTCCAGTCCAAGAATGCTTAACTCTGTATTTCTAATCAGGTAGGCTCCCAAAAAGAAAGGTGCACCTTGTTGACATGAGTAGTAACATTTATCCTTTTAAGTCTCACTTTTCCAGGGGTGTTACAGAATATCCTTTAAAATAATCATCTATTTTATGGATATTATTGCCTAATTTGAAAGAATATCGTATTAAAATGATTAATAAAACAAGTATGATCAGGCTCAAAGACATTACTATTATGAGGGGCTATGCTGATGTGTTCCTTGAAGAATTTATTGGTCCTCCACCAGACCACGAGGTTGAGATCTAAATTGATCTTATACTTGGATCACTTTTCATATTAACGAAACCTAATATAATGGTCACCATTGAGTTATAGGAACTAAATTAGTAGTCACAAGAGAATCCAGATGAGGGTTTTATATGCCTGAGTGCTTCATCATGGTGTGCTCCAATACACTTTATCAAGAAGAAGGATGGATAAATGCACCTATTTATTGATTATTCTGAGATCAAAAAATTCATGATTACGAACAAGTATCCCCTTCCATAGATAAGTGACTTGTTTGATCAGATAAGTTGGGCGAAGTATTTCTCTAAGGGAGTCCTTCGGTTGGGATATAACCAATTAAAGGTGATTCAAGAGGATATTCCCAAGACTGCCTTACAAATGACGAATAGACACTATGAGTTCATAGTGATTCCATTCAGAATCACTAATGATAAAGAAATATTCATGGGTTTAATGAATGTAGTCTTTAGATATTACATTGATTAAATTGTGGCTTTATTTTTTATGATATTATGATATATTTGAAGTGTAAGGAGGATCATGAAGAGAATTTGAATACAGTAACAAAGAATTTTTGAACAGATAAACTATATTCAAATTATTGTAAATGTGAGTTCTATATGGAGGAAGTATCAATCTTGGGACATGTTATCATAAGAAAATTAATATCTATGGACCATTTTATAACAAATGTAATTGAAGAGTGTCCCATACCAGCATCTGTAACAGAGATATGTAGTTTCCTTGGTCTATATGGGTATTACTTATGATTTATGAAGAACTTACCATGATTTTTAAACCAACTAACCTTGATGAATCAAGAGGGATTAAAGTTTTTCTAGACCAGTGAATGTGAAGACTACATCAAAAGAGTTGAAAAAGAGGCTTCTCACTGCACTAATAATTACACTACTGATAATTGGGGAACTATTTATGGTATAAAATGATTCTTTAATTGATGAATTAGGATATGTAATATTGAAAAATTATAATGTGATATTCTAGACCTCAAGGAAGATGAAATATTATAAGAAAAACTGTCGCATACTTGATCTAGAGTTAGTAATTGTTATCTTCACATTGAAAATCTGGAAGCATTATCTGTATGGAGAGAAGAGTGATATATATACAAATCATAAGATCCTAACATCTATATTCACACATATAGAGATTAATGTGTTCTAGTGAAGATGGTTATAGATCACTAAGGATTATAACTGGCCAATCCTCTACCATCATGGTAAAGAAAATAAATTGGTTGATTCTCTAAGTAGAAAGGATCCAACAAAATTTTCAATGATAAGTATTACAAATGATCCAATATTTTTGGAATTTATAATGATGGATATGGGAATAATAAATGAAGTTACATCATCATTCCTTTCAAAAATGATTACTCAACTATCCCTTATGGAGAAAATAAGGCTTTCCCAAAGAAATGATGTGGAAATTCAGAACAATGAGGAAGCTATAAGAAAGGGGAAATCCTTATTGTTCAAATTTGATGAGGAAGGAGTCATAAGATTTGGGTCATGACTATGTGTACTATCTAATCTAGATATGAAGATAGAGCTTCTAAGTGATTCACATTGCTCCACCTTCACTGTTCACTAAAGGAGTACAAAGATGTATCAAGATCTCTGAGATCACTATTAGTGGGAAAAAATGAGGACGAAGATAACTGGATATACATCAAAGTTCCTCGTATGTTATCAAGTGAAGGTAGAAATGAAAAATTCTAAAGGGTTGATGCAACCGTTTCCCATACCTACATGGAAATGGGAAAAAATCACTATGGACTTTGTCATCAAACTTCTGAAGACATCATGAGGAAATAATGTTATACATGTTTTTTGGGATTGTCTTTCAAGGACAACTCACTTTATCAAAATTAAAGAGTAATTTTCACTCAACCAACTTGCAGAGATATAAATCAAATAAGTGGTGAGGCTATATGGAGTACCATTATTGATTATATATGATTGTGATCCAAGATTTACCTCCATGTTTTGGAGAATTCTCTAACCTGATCTAAATAATGAGTTGAACATATATACAACTTATAATCCTCAAACTATTGTCCAATTTGATTAGTATATTCAGACACTAGAAGACATGTTAATATCATGTTCTATGGATTTTAAAGAAGGATGATATCAAGATATTCCACCATTTGAGTTCTATTTCAATAATAGTTTCCACTAAAACATCCAAATGGATCCATATAAAGAACCTTATGGGAAAAGATGAAAAACACCGACATTCTTGGATGATATCGATGAGGTTAAGATTTTGGGACTTGAAATAGTTGAAGACATGGTAGAAAAGGTGAAAACCACTCAAAAGTACATCAAGTAATCCAATAGTCGACAGGAGATCTATACAAATATTCATCAATGGGACTTAGAGTTTGAGGTTGGTGATAAGGCATTGATCCACATATCTCTATTGAAGAGAGTCATGAGATTTTGTAATAAAGGAAAGCTAAGTCCTAGGTTCATTAAAGCCTTTAATATTCTTGATTATGATGGAGATGTGGCCTATTGACTAGCACTTACACCATCCATGTCTCAAGTACATGATGCATTTCATGTATCTCTATTTAGGAAGTACATACCAGATCCCTCACATGTACTAAATTCTGAGGTGGTATTGATGGAAAATGATCTCTGTTATGAGGAGTAGTCGATAAATATATTAGTCTGTAGAGAAAAAGTTCTAAAAAAAACGAAAATTCACTTGTTCAAAGTACTATTAAGGAACACTAAATATGAAGAGGTAAAATGGGAACTGGAGGAAGTGATAAAGGAGAAATACTCTCTCCTACTTTCACCTTAGTATGTAAAACAAAATTTTGTGGGTGAAAATTCATAAGGGGGAAGAATGTAATGACCCAAAATTTTATCAATGAAATTTACCTTATTATAATTATATAATGTATTTTAAAGCACATACATTACATAGAGAACCTAATAAAACCTTATTCTCATAAATGAAGTATGATACTTTAGTTATATAACAAACAAATAAGAATGTTAAATATTATATCAGATCAATAAATAGAAAATAATATAATAAGAGTAGGAAAATTTGGATCTTCTCGATCCACTAGAATGGTAGCACTTAAGAAAATAGATATAGAAATGAAACAAAATTCATATTTAAAATATGGAAGTATATTTAAGTTTGAGAGACAATAGAAGTGACAGATGAATGAAATAATAGAAATTTATAGGAAGTAGTAAACCCTTAGGACTGTTAAAAATCTAGCAGTTGGAATAATAACCCAACCTTTGAAATAATAATATAACCATTAGGAATTATAATCTGGAAATTATAATATTAAACTCACCCATAAAATTATAAATTAAATTTAGGTATCTTATAAATGAAAATATGATTTGTTTACATCATGAAATAAGTAAATAATTGTTCTAAAAATGATAAATTTAGTGATGGTATTTTTATGGAACAAAAATGTGTATTTAAAATTCTATAATTAATATAATGATTTAAAATAAAATTTATTTTAATAAGGAAGATTCATAAATTATTACTTTGTTTTATTATAATTATAAGATAATTTTATGCGACCTTAATTAATTTTTCAAAGTTTTATAAAAATGGTTATAATATTAAAATCGATATTTTTCTAATAAATAATGATTTTAAATAAAAAATTAAAATTCCCATATTTATGAAATTATTTTCATAAAATGGAGTTCATTTTTTAACATATAAAAAAATCTATAGGGTGAATTTTTTGGATTTTTCTAAAATAGTTGATTTTTTAGTGAACAATGAAATATGATAATTTTTGTTATTTAACAAATACATGAATAATTCAATCAAGATTGATGTATAAATGATGTAAGCACTATTATATAAAAAACACCATTATTTAATGTATTTAGTGATTATAATCAAAACTATTGATAGTATTGTGCAAAAATAATAAACTAATGAATAAAATAATCAGAAACACCCCACCTCACACTATATATATCACCCCTCACAACCCATTCTACTCACACCTTATATGATTTAAATATTTTATAAATTATAACCAATTAGTTACTTAATAATCTTACCTATTTTTAGGAGATTATGGTCTCAAAAAAATACCAAACCCAAGTTCCTTAAGAAGGTTCTCAAAGAGACGATATTCAAGAGGTAAAATCATACTACTTTTAATTTTAGATTCTTTCTTTCCTCTACCTCATCCTTTCCTCCACAATCTAGAGTGACATGATAACTCCATTATAATATATATACTATATTTTTATTCTATGAATGAAATATCCCTCAACAAATCTATTCTCTTCTCCTAATATTCTAAAAAATTAAAACATCGTCGTGAGCTGTTGACTCACCGCCTTAATGGTGGAAAAGTTTTCATTTTCCATTATCGCCTTCAAGGATGATCATAAAACCATTATTATGGTTTAATAATATTTATTTTTTTATATTATATCCTTTTTCATATTCTATAACTAATATATAAATACATGATATTAAATAATAAAACCAAACGAGTTGGTGATGATCCAAAAACTACCAAAATAAACTAAATAATATTCATTATTGTTTTATCTGATAAATCATTATCATTTCCCAAAAAATTATATATAGTAACATTTAATACCCTAAAATTATATTAATACCATCTCATTCAACTTTTTATTTTTTCTTCCATTTTACATTAACTCTCATAATTATACTCCAGGGAACCTATCATAAAATTATGAAATGAATGCTCTCATAATAATGAAATTAAACATTATAGCTTTTAGAAATGGCCATAAATGAACATAATAAAAATATAATAAAGAAAATACATTTTCTAGAGGTTATGAGTTAAATTATTAGTGGATCTATTTTTATTTTCCAAGATATTAAATTCAAGTGCTGAACACATTTGGGCATAAGTTAAGGGATTTCTCCTAACATCCATTTTTTCCTTCAAGATACACTTTCTATCTCTTTACACCAATGTATTTTCCATTATTATTATATAATTATTGTGAATTATATGTTTATATTCCAAAATTACAAATCTATATCAATTCATTCATCTTTTTTTGGGGAAATACATTTCTTAAAATTTTTTGTTCTCAATTCTTACCGACAAGTAACCACGATTAAAGGGAACATCTCTATTTCTTACCCATTTTTAAGTACCCTATATAACATGTTTTAAGCCACCATTTTTTATTAAAACCCCAAATTACATAATAAAAATATATCTTGGTTCATTTATGGTTTTATAAAAATAATTATTCCATTTTTCTTTTTAAATACTCTTTAATATTTTCCCTAAAATCGCAGTAAAGTTTCTCATTTCCAAAATTTCTTAAACACCATTTTTACATTTTTTCACTTTAGTTAGACATAATATTTCATGATTAGTTCTTATTTTCCAAGATTAATTTCATTTTATTATTTAAATCCATCCTTTATTTTTCACCATCCCGATACACCCTTTTTTCATGCCTTATGACATGATTGAGATACCCATTTCTTTCCATGGGAAACCCTTATGTTTATTCCCTACGTTTGATTATTCATGTAGAAAAAATATGAATGAACATGTTATGATGGGTCTGACCATGTAGTACACTAATATCTTGGGTAAATTTTAGTATCATGAGATGACATATATGGGATTAGGGTGTAAACCTACTCTATTATGAGACTTTTTCTATCATGAGATATAGTCTTTGAAGTTAGCCTCGACTCATGTTTATGTCATGCCGTATGTTACTTCCACATTGCAATGTTTCCATGATCATATGATTCCATGTTCTAGGATTCCATATCATAATTCATGTGCCACAACGTTTATATTATCATGTTATTCCATGTAATTCATATTACATTCTATATTACCATATTTATTCACCTACTGGGTTTTTAGCTCATCTCTTTTATTTATGTATTCCCCAAGTTATTCCATGTAGTTGTAGGAGCTCAAATGGATTTAGTTTCTCAATATAGAAAAATGTTATATTTTGGTTCCATGTTTTATAATTATGTATCTAATATTATAAAGTAACTATACTGTAAGATCCTTACTTTTTATTTTATGGACAATTTTGTTTAAAATCATGCAATAATATGTGTGAAAGGATAGAGTTACTATAATGTTAAATTTCATGGGTCCAACAAACTACATGGGTTTTGATTATTATTATAAAAATGATATATTGGAAGCCTCATTATGGTTCAATCACATCCTTGAGATATTAATCACATCCCTAGATGGTAGTAAACTCTAGATTTCCTGGTTATATGGCTTCAAAATATAAGATGCTACCCATTAAAGGGATACATATAAAGAACCTCAGACACATATAGATGGACTCATTAATAGATCCACATGAAATATATAAGGGTATAACACTTGATCATTTTATCAGGGTAACTAGTCCCATATCAAGATTAGGAAGAGATTCCTGAACATATCTTAAATCTATAAGAGAGTTCTAGAGTAGATAAAAATTCCCCCAAAATGGGTGTACTGAGACCAACCTTTCATCCTCTAGACCAATGTGAGTTCCTAAGTGTCATTATTTCTAAATACCCAATTGACCCCCAATATTTGGAAAGAAGGTCCATACCCAGTCATGGAAGTGGGAAAAATTAAGAGTTTTTATTAAAGGAAAACATGGTAAACCCGACATGATAGATTGTGAACCACATTCAAACCCCTCACAATCTATCATCATGCATCTCCAAGACCCAATATTTCTCTTGAAATAAAATATTGAATCCAACATGAATCTATCATATGAATAAAATGATCATTTTATCAAATGTAATCAGGGTTATCATGAAATAATCCATCCTCTCTATGATAAGTCTATGTGAGAAGAATTTCTGAACCGGGAATTAAAAATGTATAATTGGGTTACCTGTTCATATCTTATTAATCATGTATCATACTAGAAACAATGCAATAACTAGGTGAAATTTTTACTTGTTGTCTTTGTGACTACATAAAATTCTATAAAAAACACTTCGACCTGAGATCACCTCTTCAACTAGTTACTATTTTGGAAAATCAGCTATGGTCGCAACCCCTATGGGTTTCAGAGAGACCACACCCACCCAACACCATCAGCGTTGGGGTGTGAATGAATTGGTCTAGTAATACCACAAACAGAGTACAACCTTAAACCTTGGGAACACATTCAAGGGTCCATATATTCTAAAATTAATGATTCCACATCGTCTAAAGAAATCTTTATTTAAACCAGTAGTGTCCATCTCCACCATTTATCGTTTTGAAATTTTATCCTCAGAGCATGATAATGACCACCTTCAATATCTGATGATCCACCACCAATAACTTTATAAGATTATCCTCAATGTAATAAAATCAATACCTTCATTATATTATGAAGGTGAATCAAGGTATCAACTATGGTTATTTTCATGTTCAGGGGCCACTGAGGAGGGATCTTGTCAACCTCTATCACTAACACCATCCTACCCGTGCCCCTCAGTTGCCTGTTGTGGATAAAACCTGATACATTTACACCTATGACGCTCATGCATGGGCATTAAGAAGACATATTGGTTGTAAAATGATTTTGATAACCAAAATTGGGTTTATATCTATGCTTCCTCTGAAGAAGCCCACTGGAATATTCCAATGGTAACTAGTGAACATGCTCATATTCATACTCACTCGAAGAAAGTCTACAGGCATGTTACTACAACTATAATGGGAGATATGCATATACCTACCTCCATGAATGAATTACATTTGAATATTATGTTGCAACAAGGACTTAATTGGTATCTTTTCCCCACTTCAATAGAATATATATGTTGATATATATTGGAGACAGAAATTGTGCAGGCCTAAATTCTTGTGGAAAATATGCTAAAATGTCACTACATTATGGAAATAACTAAATAAATACATTGACATATTCTGGTGCTACTATAGATACAGGTATAGGTGGAAATTCTTATCATTATATCCAGGGAATCACAAAAATCTGATCAACATGAACAAGTGGTTTCTCTAGAGAAGGGATACATTATTTTTCACATCCAATAGGATTATTAGAATATTTTGCTAAAGAATGAGGCACTATACTGGGATCATTTTCCCATTCCAATTGGGGATCACCATGTGAAAGTATCACATGCCTCAAGATGGGCATACATTCATATCGAAAAGACCAGGAGTATACTCCAAAGGCCTTGGACCATGCTCATATTCCCATTCCAACTGGGACTCACCATGTAAGAGTGGAAAATGAATTAAGATTGGCTCATATAGCTGTAAAAAAATACCGATAGAATACTCCAAAAGAACTAGATCATGCTCATATACCCACTCAAACTATGGATCATGAGGTGAGAGTAAATCATGCCTAGGGGAAGGCTCATATTCCTATCAGGGAAACCACTTTACATATTTTAGCAGCTCATGTAAGGCAAGGTCATATCCCTACTTTAGTTGATGAAAAACTACACCAACATCCTTTATAGGCCATACATGAGGCATATCATATCAATTTTACCATTTTTAGGGTTTTCAGCTAATTCTAGCGAGGAATAAATATTTGGATCAAGCTCATAACCCTGTTTGAGATATGGTTGTTCGACATATTCCATCAACCACCCATAGGTAGACTCATATTCCCACAAAAAATACACAAGATCACTAGTATAATCCTATAGCTTCTTAGTAGTGAGATCATATTCCCATAGAACCAGATGGGAATGGGAACTACTAGTATACTCCGATAGCTTCTTAGTAGTGAGATTATATTCCCATAGAACCATATGGGAATGGGCACTACTGGTTTTTCCAACAACCTTCATACTATAGGTGACCCTGATAATCAATTTATGTGGTCTGACCAAGTGGATGCATGTAATTCTAATGTAGAGGAAGATAACATTAGAATATAGAGATATTTAGCTGAAGAAACCTACCAACCATGTTTTGTAACCTCACCACTTATTAAAATGAGATCCTAAATGATTTACAGAATGAGTGCATGCCTTACCTATGCCAAAATATGTGGGAAACTCCTCAGCGACTGAAGGATAGAAACCTTCCTTATCCAAGATACTAATGTCACCTAGATACCATCAATATTCTCTATTTTCATCTAGATCTGGATACTATATCCACGGACTAGGACCCAAAATTGAAAAATAATAGTACCAATATACAACTCACTTTCCTCTATTTCATCACAAATATTCAAAAAATGACTGTAAAAGCCTCATACAGTTTCTATATTTGTGGATAGGGTAAGTATGGATCTTTACACTTCACCTTACTCATAGAAAAGTTTAATTCCGAAGATATGTCATATTGTAACGTCATAGCCTCCAGTGAGATCAAGAGATTGGGTAACACAGAGGCCAGTTAGTCACTATAATGGAATTCCCCCTCTTTAATGATGCAAATAAATTATAAGTGGAGGGAGATGGATGCAAAAAGATCTTTGAACTAGGCCCCTTAAAACATGGGAAAACATTTCAGACATGGAATGAAAATTTTCAGCCAATGGAAATACATCCTATAGAGAATGAATCCCATAATGCAGTTCCATTGAACCCAGTTGATACACGATCAAAATTGCACTAAATAAAATAAATAACAATAATAACTTCCATCACACTCATCCAGGAGATAACCCAACACATTAGGATGTGAGGATATCTACCACCACCTACACCACTCAAATCATCAATCCTTAAGAGGATTTAAGTTGTATTGGAAGTAGATACAAACCATCCCCAACCCACTAGGATAAGGGAATTTATATCTCAATATCCCTCACTAGGTTTATCATAGGCCATGAGGGTCCTATAGAAATCAGTGGTTGTTTTGGATCAACCATAACCCACTAGGTTATGGGAATTTATAGATTAATTCTCATCATAGAAATTATGAAACCCTCTATTGGAATCATAAAATCATCAAAAATAGGATCAAAAAATAAAAACTGTGAACTCAAAAAGTCCATAACCCATAGGCCTAGGGGAGATTTCATCACCATATTCACCGTAGGGGGAATCAGTCTTCTCCAGTTTGGGTGGTAAATATAAATGGTCAGGATCCCATCCATTCCTACCACTGAAAGACAAACCTTTTATATTTGGGTCCATCTTATAAATCATGATTGAAAACTCCCTCAAGGTTACTATTCATATTTTGAGATAGGAGAAACATATAGAAAAGGAAATTGAATCTTGTAGGGGCGTAATTGAAAAAGGATCAATACGGCCAGTGGTTAGAAAAATGACCATGATATGAGTAGTGAAAAATCACCCCATTGAATCAAGAGTAATAGGACCACTACTATTTTCTGATATAGATTTGTTAATTTCATCACCATCAACACAACATATAATGTGTATCAAAATAAAAATCTATAGGGTTGTAATATGGAAAACGTACCTCAAAAAGAGGGTGATCAAGATGCATAAACTGAGGCGGTACGTATGCAAAATCAAAGGATAATCCTAAAACTATAACCTACAAATATTTAGTTCCCACTGATAGAGCTAAATACAACCAAATATAAAGGGAAATGTGTGGCTATATTCCCATCACCACCCAAAAGAGCCGATCTGTATGCAGTAACAACATCTGGGTATCAAGTTGGACATGGATCAAGACATTAGGTCTATAAAAATGAGAAAGTTGAAGCTGATTGCAATTAACTCTATTATAGAAATAGACTCCCCCTCACTAAGGTGACAATTTAGTCTTATCATGGATTGAAAATTAATAGGATAAAAAAATAGGGCCACCTCAGGAAGCCTCTCCTACTCCCTATAGATGGGAGGCATCCAAGATAGTAGTACCACAAGAACTACTTAATTCTACTAAATCCTTGGATGTCTGAATGAATTCAATGGATGGGTGATTCACATCTATGCAACTTGAGATGAATCCATATCCTGAATGAGAGGATGAAACTCTTCCCACACCCAATTCATCAATCCAAACTTCTCATCCTCTGACAACATGAGAGATATATAATAGTATCTCACGCATTTTATGTCCTGATGTGGCCCGATAATGCACCCTCAAGATCTATATGAGGAGTCAAAGTAGAGGTGTTTTATACAGAATTTGGTAGGGATAGCCTCTATTTAATACAACATTCTTCTAGAAGAATCCATTATAGGATGAGAAGTCCTCCTACATAAATTCATTTATCAGTTTAGCACTATGCTAAATAAAACATTTATTATCAACCTTACAAACTGCAAGTAATGTTGAAATTATAGGGTGTATAACTTCATATATATATGGTAATGTTAAACAAATTTACTCAGAATACCCCTCTTATTAGAGAAATTTCTAGAAATATATTCTAAAAACCTTCAGATTAATCTGCAGACACATCTGGTCCTAATGAAATATCCACGCAGGTTCCATGAATTTTCAGAGTTGGTGCAACACCTGTAATATTTCATTCAGTTCACCTGTGATAAATCTCAGCTCAATCTTTCAACCTAGGGAATATCCTTGTTAAGGTAGATTCTATCATTGTTACTCTAAAACTACTATTATTTCCCATTCAAGCAACCAAGCAGTCCCTGAATCATCTGACACCTCCCATTGAGGGAAAAAAATAGAAAAATCACCCTTGACCAGAATTAAAAAAGAGATTAGGGATTCCTAGGATTCGAGGAATAGATGAATAATTCATAATTTTGAAATGATAAGGTCCCCATTTATTTACTTTCTACCATGGAAAATATGCTACTCAAGCTTCCACAACCAACGAAACCAGATGTGGTCAACCTCACTGATCACCCCAACTACTAACCTTTCTATAGGAGGTTGGGTCACACCGTCGAATATTGCATCATCTTCAAAGAAATCCTCTAAATAATTGTTGATTTTGGGTCGGTGATGTTGGAAAATTCTCCATCATAGGTTACCTATGTGAAAATTACCCAACTCGGGGAGGAGGGTGATTGGAAATAAGTTTTGTCTAGGAAAGTATAGAAATTCAACTACTAGATGAGTCAATATATAATTGACTAAGCTCATTACACCTTGATATATTAGCTCTGAAAAACTATAGTGATCCTCTAACCAATGTATGTGACATCAAAAACACATCCCTAGGGTGGGAAAAATTACTAGACATAAGAATAAATAGAGGAGTAAGAGTCATAAACAACTCTTATGTGGGCCCTAACTCTTACATATTTAACTCCTTATACATCCAGAGAATAGGAACTGCCCCACCAAATGGAATCCTGATCAAATGAGGATCCCATATTTGGTATTTTTAATGTGATACAATTAGTAGAACCCTTATCCAATGATCAATATTCCTTTGAATATGAGTTCCTCATACCTAATCGGGGAGCTCTAGGCTATAAGCACAAGAGCCTAGGATACAAGGGACAACGAAGGCATTGTCAGACCCAATATTTTGGTCACATTCCTAAGGAGGAAATATATATGGTTGAAACCAATGGTAAATAACTCTAGTGAAATAAAAAAAAACTTGGAGGTTCCCTAGATCCCTCCAATAGTCTTCCATGCCCAATCATCTTACATGACTACTTGGTAAGAGTGCGATTGTCTTTTCAGCCTAGAAAAATGGGAAGGCCACCACAACCTACCCTTCTGACATGGGATTCTACTCCAGCCTCTTATCAAGTAATCGTACCATCCAACTTAAACACATCATCTCTTTAGCCACATCATAAGGATCATCCCCATATTGGGAAGTTGCATCCTTTGACACAAAGGTATGACATTATGAAATAGTTGGGGGTTTTCCAAGCCAAACTCTCAATCCTAGATTCTCTCCATATTTCAAACAAACTTAGAGAATAAATCATTTATTCCATTCAAACATTAAATGAGTTAGAGACAAAACTAACTATAAACTAGTTTCTTCGAGTGGATACCATGTCATCATAATCTCATGTCACCATCTCATTCAGAGATGTGGATCATAAAGAGATCATCCAATGAAATATCAGGCCCCTATATATTTCTAGAAAGATAGATAATATTGACATTCAAAGGGTTGTAATTGATAATGGTTTTTGGATCAACCTAATCACAATTTGGAAGCTTTTTCATTTGGGATATAATGAGGGAGTTTTATCTCATACAAATGTAACCATTCAAGGGTATGATAAAAGAAAGAAAAGACCTATCTGGAAGATCTTTCTCATGGATCAGTTTGGGGATCTGACATCTAATTATTATTTCATGGTTATACATCAAGACAAAACATTTAATTCCATAATCATAGTGCATTTACTTTATATCCACATGGTGGACCATCAAAATTTCATCAATGTTTGAAATACCCCATCGATACGAAGGTCAACATACTTTATGGTGACATCACCCCATTCGAGTCTTGGGAATCCAAATTGAGCATGTAAGGAAACAATTATGCACAACCCATAAACCAAATTTAGATAGTAGACTTAGTCCCATACATCTAGTATTATTATCTCCCTAGATATAGTATAAAATAAAACAATTAGCTCTGGAATATTTCTGTAATGAATCTTGTAGTAGGAGATGCCAATTTCTCTTACCATGGACTCCCATATTCTAATAGTGATAGATATTCCATAATATTATCTTCCACACATGAAAATTAATCCACTAAATCAGAGATAAAATAATAATAGGATGTCTATAGGGACACCCATCTTATATTTTTGGAAGGAATCTCTACCACCATTGATGTGATCAGGTAGAATAATCAGAGTACATAAGAAGACCTGTGAACTATATTTTTTAGTACCACCACAAATATTTAATAACAAGATATTTACAACAAATTTATAAATCTACATCGATGTGTGTACACTTGTAAGTGTACATAATTTCCTAGACTAAACCCCAATGTGGATACACACCATTTATGCTTACTCGATATCCATTAAGGATTCGAATAGGTGGCCAGGAGGATTCATCCTTCCCATGATACTAATATAGAGTCAAAATTATGAAAAATTGATCAAATCCTATTCTATCTAGGTGGTGGAATACCCAATATGGTTTTCCAACATCATCCATGTGAAGAAAAATAATGGATATATTAGGTTTTTCATTGATTTAAAATAACATAATAAAAACTTCCCAAAGGATTATTTCCCATTGTCGATCACATAAATCTTGATCAATTAAACTGCTAGCTTCTACGACATTTCCTTAGTGGATGGGTACTTTGGATACAATCAGATAAAGATGTCCCTTGAATAAGAGTATTCCAATTCCTTTAGATCAACATTTTGGATCCTTTTTTATCAGGTCATGCCCTTTGGATTAAATAATGATGTAACTACTTATAAATTCACCATTAATCATATTTTTCAACCATTATTTGGATTAATAAAAAAATATTATGTTGACGACCCAATGGTCAAATATTTACAATGATGTGACCACTTCACGATCCTTCAAACAGTCTTTGAGAAGTTGTGGTGGCACCGTTTTAAGATGATTCCACTGAAATGTGATTTCATGGTAACAATAGGGAAATTCCTTGGATTTTTGGTATGCCATTATAGCATTGAGGTTAACCCATAAAGGAATAGTGAAGCTCTAGAAATTTCACACACTCAGAATCTCAAATAATTTATGGGGATCCAAGGATACCTCTCTTATATTTGGAATTTCATAGCTAACCAGACCTAAAAATCCCCCCTTAGACAAGTTTATTAAGAAGGGAGTCACCTACCAATAGAACAAAGCTAGCAAGAATCCTTTGAGAGTATCAAAAAAATACTTTCTACACCCACCTGTCCTAATTATTTTGGTGGAAGTAAAGCCACTCACCATATATGTGGACACCATGAAATGATAACTTGGTTCTCTCCTCACACTAAAAAATGACATGGGGAATGAGAAAAGTATCTACTTCCACTACTAAAAAATACTTGTTGCTGAGACCTGGTATTTTGATGTAGATAAGAACCACATCACACTCATATTCGAAGTGAAAAAGATGAAACATTAATTACAATATCATGAAGTCTACTTGGTATCTGGTATTGTCCCAATCAAGTAAATTCTAGGCCATCCTATGTTGACTGAGTATTTATCCTGATGGGTAGTCATTCTGTAGTATCATGACAGCCATTTCATGTCACAAAATTCAATTAAAGGGTATTCCCAGAATGATTTCCTCAAGTCAAATCCCACCTCAAAAAGTACACCAGTGGACACTGAACTTCTAGATGAGAGGGTTTTCAATACCAATGACACTTCCCAAACACGGGATATGTATTTTGTTGGAACCTCTTGAAGTACTATCAACAAAAGGATAGAGAAACTGAAGCTCAATTAGTTTTTTCTAGGGATTTTATTTGTTTCTCCAAAAAACTAAATTCTTACCCAACCTTTCACACTATTTGAGGGATTCACTAATAATGAGTCTGAATACCAAGCCCTCATTGTTGGATTGGAACTATCCCTACAACTTCAGATAGGCTACCTAAACATTATAGGTGATTCAGAGCTATAGATTAAGTTGATTAATGATGAACATTCCATCAAGAGGGAAGAATTGGACCCTCTCATCGGCTACACCATAGGACTATTGGTAATGTTCCCTTTCGAAGCTATATTTCATTATGTCCCCAATCACATAATGTTTGTGCTGATGTATTATCTAATGCATCCATAGTTCAGTCCAACCCTGATCTAGATGAGGTGATATTCTATATCACACACCAAAGGATGGTCCCATCAATCATCATCCGTGACATGGAAAAAATTAATCAGATCAACACTACCAAAGAGCATGATGAACCGATATAAATCCATGGATAGATGGAGCCCATAATTTATTATCTCCAAAATGAGACTCTCTTGATGGAAGAATCCACAAGGGAACATATTCATTGTTGAGAAATGAACTTTACCCTCTGGGATGGTCCAAATGGAAAAAAAGAAATCTACAATCAAAGCTTTGATGTAATCCTCCTTAGATGAATAAAAAGAGAGAGATTCCTACTGTGATAGAAGAATTAAATTCAGTCTATTGTGGTTCTCATCAGTCTGGTTCCATACTCTCCCATCAAATTAGGAGGTTTGTTTACTACTAGAAAACAATGATATTATAATGTGTGGAATTTACTAGGAAAATTTATTTACTCTAGATTCATGAAAACTTCATTCATCAATGCCTATAATTGCTACATACAGTTAAATATTCTTGGCCATTTTTTGTGTGGGGAATGAGTGTTGTGAGGCCATATCCTCTAGCCACTACTAAACAGTTTAAGTACATCCTTACAAATAATGATTTAATTTTCAAGTCTGCTAAGGAAATACCCCTCAAGGAAGTTAAAATGAAGAATATCGATAAATTCATGGGTTCCAATATCGTCACCATATTTAGAGTCCCTCACATGATATTGATAGACAATGGCACTAATTTATGTGCTACTATGTTGGATAAACTATACCAATATTACAAAATAGATTCCAACCATTCATCCCACTATAATGCACTGAAAAACGGAAAAATAGATAATTTCAACAAGACTCTGTCAAATATATATTCTAGAAGATGGGGAATAAGGAAAAATATTCCTAGTCGGAGAAGCTCTTCCAAGCTTTATGGACCTACCGTACCATCACTTTCACTTCTACACAAGAAACTATATATTCACTAGTGTATGGAACTAAGGTAGTGCTTCTCATAGAATTATAGTTCCCTTATTATAAATAGCTATATACAGGAAACTCTCAGCTGATGAGCAATCACAAAATTTGTTGGATGAATTGGAACAGATCAATGAGAAAAAGGATGCAAATTCTACCCAACCTCAAAGTCCATTAGAATTGGATCACATGGGATTTAAAAAATGTTATACCTCAATTTATTACTTCAAGGAGAACTTGTATTGGCTCTTAGGACCCAATGATACTAAGAAAGAAACCTCAAAAACTAAAACCCAAATAGTAAGGACATTATTTCATTCTTAAGGCCTATCATAATGGGGCTTGATCACTAACCATAATTCATAGGGAACACATCCCCCAACAAATAAGAAGTTCCTCAAGAAATAATTTTCATATAAATCTTAAAAATATACCACATCCTGACCACATGATTTTAAATTGGGAGGAAGTTTTCCTAATTGCACGTTGTTAAAATTACTTGATATGTCCTGACCACATGATGTTAAACTGTATAGAAGAAGTATTAGTAGAAATAATTTAAACATAAAATTGTCTTTCATCCTTGTTGTATAATGTTAAACAACACAAAATTTCCTTACTAGATGATGTCAAACTACACATAAGACATCCTAAATGCATAACATTAAACTGGTTGGAAGTATCATCTCACCAATGTTTCACTACACATTATCTAGATATACACCAAAGAGAAATGAAGTCCCCATATTACTTTTTGGGATTTAGATCCAAATTGGGTATCCCCCCTTTAGATAACTATTATTGGATTTATTCCTACCATTACATGATATATAGTGATGCCCAAATCTCTTGGCTTGGGCCCAACCATGATACTTATTCTTCCACATCGGGTACCATTCAACCATACCATATGATGTTAAACTACATGGATGATGTCCTTTCTATATGAAGCTAAACTACATAGTTTTTCAAGAATTATGTGAAAATTTATTCTTATCATCACATGACACATAGTGATTCCCAAATATCTATTTTTGGGTCCATTTGTGATATTTCTTCATGTCAATTCACCTTCATCCTTACCACATGATGTTAAAATACATGGATGATGTCCACATAACATGACACAAAAGTATGTGGTTTTCCAGAACTATGTAATACTTTATTATCATTACAATGAGATATTTAGGGATTCATAGATTCTATATATTATACTATCCACTAGATGATACAAAATTTCCCTTCCCTTCTTTTTATTCTTCATTTTGTGATGAAGGAAAATTTTTCCATTACCTGTTTCTCACACTGAGAATAACATAATTTGGATTATGAGCTATAGTAAAAGCTCCCACCATGATCGAGACATGTTAGTTCATAACAAGGTAAACAAGGTCCTAGATACAAGACCCTACAAGGCACACCATAATTCATTTTGCATGACTTTAAACGTCATGGTTGATGTTTCTTCCATGACATAAAATTACCATTACCATAGACCTCACCTGAGAGGACTGTTATCCTTGGTGTTTTTTACCCACCACAATTCCATTCAAGAACTATGTGTTTCTTGATTATTGCTGCAGGAGAGGTAGTGGAATCCTGATCTATAGACTTATGTTCACCCACAATATTTTCTTTTCATATCGGGGAAACTATGTCCTTACTACATGATATTAAAATGAATGGTTTATTAATAACTATATATGGATTGATTCTTATTATCATAGGATACATAGGGATACTTGTATCTCCAATCTAGGGTCCAAATACAATAATCAGTGGGAATAATTCCCCGATCATGTGTGGGTTAGACCTGCATAGAGATTTTCCCTTTCCATAACTAGGTGTTTCATGATTCCTATCGTCATCAGATATATAGTGATGCTCAGATCACCAATCCCAGTTCTGGTTAAAAAAATCAACAAGAATAATCCCCCCCTCTGTGTATGGTTCATACCTTTATAGAGAGTATCCAATTGAAGAACCATGTCTAGCTTGATTCTTGTCATCACAGTTTAAGTAGTAACACTCAGATCTCTAATTCTGGGTCCAGATACAAAAATGAATAGGAATAATCCCCACCTCTATGTATGCATCAAACCAACATAGAGAATTTCCATTTCGATAACTATTCTAATCTTGATTCCTTTCATCATAGTATATATAGTGACACCTGAATATTTAATATCGGGTCTATCTATAATAATCAATGTGAATAATTCCCCCTTAGTGTATGGATTAGAACTGTGTAGAGTGTTTCTCATTCAATAACTATGTGTGGATTTATTCCTATCATCATATGATATATAGTGAAACTCAGATCTCCTATCCTATATCCTTTTATAATAATCATCATGAAAATACCCCTCCCTAGGTACAAGTTAGAGCTGTGCAGGGAGACTTTATACAAGAACTATGTATGTATTGATTCTTTCCAATACATGATATGTAGGGAAACCTAAACCTTCAATATTGGGTTTAGCCAAAACATATTAGATGATTAAAATTCACCCTCAATTTCATATTGAACAGAATTATGATGCAATCTATATGAGACACATTCTCATGCAGCTTAACGCACTACTCAACTATCCCTTGTTTCTCATGCCGAACAATGGTCATGTGAGATTAGGGAACCTAGAAGGCTAATATGGAAAATGAGACGAAGGAAAAATTTATATAGGAAACAACTTCCATACCACATGATGTTAAACTGAAAGACAAACATCCTTACCACATGATTATAAACTACATAGTAAATGTCCTTACCACATGATATTAAATTATAAGGAAAACATCCTTATTGCATGATGTTAAAATGAATGATAGATATGTACCCATTACATGACATTAAAATGTGTATGACATCACCCATTGTTATTCCTTATCAAAGGACCGTATGATCCTATCCATGGTCAACCATAGAATGGGGTGAATCCATCATTATTTTTAAAACCTCTACCCATAAACCACCCTTCATGTCTTGAGTGCCTCATGTTTCTGAAAACCTTTCATTGTCCTTGGAAAATGACAAATGACTTCAAGGGAACCTTTTTTTGACTATGAATATTTCCCCCCTATTCCAGTATGAGATCCCCTGTCTATCAACCAAATGCATCATAAATTGAAAAAATGGATTTCTAATCCTTGTGATCCCTAATGTTACCATGGAGGAACTCACCACCTTAAAGTGTTTTGGTTAACCCTTGACATGAATGTCCCATGTCACTACTCATGGAATGAGAAACTTGAATCATGATTTACAACATTTTCACCCCCTAAAAAGGATTTTATATCACTCTTGACCCTATGTATCTTGATTATGTTTTTTTGCAACATTACCCTCATACCAAGTCCATGTGCATGATGACCTTAAACTGCATGAACTCTGGCCAAATCTACATGACCTTAAACTTTATCCTTTGATGATCCAAATTTTTAGACCCTAAAACTGCTATTAAAATATAAATAAAACTTACCAGGTCAAAAATCCACAAATGGAGTCCTGAGTAGAAGTCATGTCTCTGCTCACTAAACTATTCATGAACATAGTTTAGGAAAGAGTTTGAGCATAAATAAATGAGTCATAAAGATCATATATCCCACATTATAGACCTAGTAAAATCCTATCCATGTTTTCTAGACCCCATCGTCTTGAAAAAATCTAGAGTAAAGACTAATCAAATCTACTTTCTGTGATAATGTGTTCAATAGGTGGAGACACAAATTTTAGGGTGGTCAAAACGTTCTTGAGAATCACATTTTCCACAAACCACACCTCAATATTTGAGTGCCTTGGGTCATCATAACCATCCATGGACCTTGGAAAATGATACTCAACTTCAAGGGAAATTTTTTTTGACTATGCATGAACTCATATTGTTCTTATATATGAACCTATGGTCATCAACCAAATGTGTCAAAAATTGTTAAAAAGGATTTCAGATCCTTGTGAGCCCATATGTCACCATGGAGGAACACATAACCTTAGAGTGTTTTGGGTCATCCTCGGTATTATTGTCCCAGTCACTACTCCTGACCTGATAAATTTGGACCATGATTTACAATCCCTATAAGCCATCTATTCAAGTAGATTTGACATCCCTGATGTTACATCACCATTTTTGTAACCCTTCTCAAAGAAGTAATGTGAGACTCTATTCCTGAACCTTTTGATGGCCAAAATCACATGACTCCAAACCACATAGTGTAGGGATGTGCCTCTTCATAAAATCATAAACCTCCTTAGAGTTCCATAACCCCTTTGAGATAGATCTTTCCCCATGTAAAACTTCATCACCCAGATGTTTGAGTATTCATATATATTTCATGGCCCTTGTAAAAGAGTATAGATCCTTTTTTCCTAGATGTTATAAAGATGTATAAGGGATTTCACCCACTAACTAGAGGTATCTACTCCTTACAAGAATGTAATCCAATCCTTGAAAGCCCTCGAAACACTGTAGAAGATCTCAACACCTTTGGGTGTTTTGGGTCATCCCAAATATGTCTTTCACATTCAATGTTCATCAATTCATACTTTTGGGTTATGAATTACTCTACGCATATTCCAACTATCTTGGTTAACTCATATTCTCAAATATCTTACCCTCAATCAATACTATCCCCATTAACCTTACATAGAAGTTATAAAAGAGTGGGGATCCTCTTTGCTTGACCATGATAACGACACATAAGGTCTTTGAACCACCAACTAGAGGCATCTCCACATTACAGGGAAGGAACTCCAATCCTCACGAGCCTTAAAAACAACATGATAGAAATCAACACCTTAGAGTGTTTTGGGTCATCCCTAGTATGTCTACCCCATTTTGATATTCAATAATCATGTTTTGTAAGAAAGACATTAAATTACATAGAATTTCACGTCCTTAATAAAATATATTAAACTGCATGGAAGATGTCTTTACCACATGACATTAAAAATTCACTGAAGAAATCATTACCACATGACATTAAACAATATAGGAAATTTACTTACCACATGATGTTAAATAAAAACAATATTCTTACCACTTGACACTAAATTAGAAGGATAATAATTTTTGAATGGTATATTAATAGTAATATAATGTCCAAGATAGAAGACCCTAAACTAAAATAGTAGATGGTCCAAGATAGAAGACATTAAACTATAATTATAAAAGGTACACGCTAGAAAACTCTAAAGTACAAAAACAGAAGGTAAAATCTTGAAGACCCTAAATTACAACACAATAATTGTATAGTTTTAATGAATAAAACGAGACACAATGTTTTCTAGTTTGAAAACCAAATAAGGGAATCTTGAGAAAAATCTAAGTCCATTCATGCTAATCCTTCCCATATATGAAGCCTAGGAAGAAAATTAGGGTAATATAAATAAACCAAAATAATGCTTGTGGGTTCCACTATACTGCCTTAGAAAGAATAAAAGTATGCTCTCTATGTCCATTTAATTTATCCAAAGATAGACAATTCTCCCTTTGGGACATATATTTTACCCAAATTATCCTTTTATTAATTAGGTTATACGAAGATAAATATAAGAGATACATTGATGAGTAATGTCATGCTATTTGGAATTCATGATAATTTTTAGAAGAATCTATTTTAATTTGTAAAATTAAAATCTAGGAATTTCAGTGTAGTTGATATTATTAAAATGATGGGTATATTTAATGATCAATGTGATAATGAAATTCCATACACATCATGAATGAATTAAAACTGGAAAATGATATGTAAAGATAAGAAGATTCATTCATTGACAAAGTGCATAATGAAGGAGGAATATTTAAATTCTAGAGCCTCTTCGAGGATTCTATCAAAAAGTAAAAAATTTGAGATTGTACTAGAGTATGATTTGAGATGAGGAATTAGCCATTTCATCCAGAGACTATCAAGAAGTTTTGATTAATATCCAAATTACCACTCGCCCTACTTCTTCTACGACTACCTGAGGATGAATAGTCTCAATAAGATAATACATAACTTCAATTTTTTTGTGAGTTTTTGTTAATTAGGATGATTACACTGAATGATAATACCTTGAGAGATCTATAATCTCCTCATGTATCACTATCTATACAATTAAGGAGTCGATCTAGGCAAGCAACTTAGATATTATCTAAAGACTCTTTTCCATCTCCTCCAAATCTTCCCTCATTAGTTCGGCCAGTGGGGGGGTCCCATAATCAAAATCACACAATCAACTCTTACTAGTATACAAATATTTCTAAATTTGGAAAATTTGTACAATGATTTCATATAATGGTTGGAAGTCAAATCCTCCCACCCCTAAATCGTTAATGACATAGAGTGTATGTTCTTCTTGGTCAAGAAATGTTTCCAGGGGAGTCTCAATGATCAAGGAGAGAATCTGAATCTGGATAATCCAGATCCATGTTTGATCCTCTATAACTACTGGAGTAGGTATGCTAGAAGGGGTAATAATTATATGAGATGATGAAGAAGTAATATAGGAAGCCACATGCACTCTTATCCCAAATAATTCCTCATCCATCACTAATATCAAAGGTCCAACTTATTAAAAAATTCTAATCCACTAATGGATGGTTGTCTCTTAGATACGTATGCTTCCTTGAAATCTCACCTGAGTATTGAATCAACTCCATCATTGTAGCAAATATGGGGTCAGTGAATCACATGGTTTGTCCACATGATGGTCCAACCTATCCATCACATCACTGAGGTAGGATTCTACCCAATCTTTATCATAAAAATAATATAGAAAGAAAGGGTCACTAATAGGAGAGAGGATAATATCAATGTTTTTTTCCTCACATTCCAATATTATCCAAAGTTGGTGGATAATCTTGGGATGTCATTCTCCCTACATGTAAGCTAGAGGGAGGGGAGAAACCCTTTGAAAGAAACCAAACTAGTGAGAGAATTGGTAAGGGGTATATAGTTCAAAAATAACCAACTCATCCACATGGTTTGTAAGAACCCCACCCGAAAAAAGATATTGTGGGAACATTTATTGATTGAACCACCAACACTATAAAAAATTGGCCCAATCAATGTTGGATAGGGCATAAAGTTTAAATTATCAGACGAGAACATCATAACAGAAACCTCATCAGGTCTTAATAGAATTTCCTTAACCCTAAAAATCATTATCAGCCTCGAGTAAGAAAATTCACTAGGGATCCTAGTAGTATTTTTATATTTTTAATAGTGAAAATTCTCCCCTATCTAGATGAAAAAGTACTGAAAGGGATCACTTATACTATAGGGGACATTGACATATTGGATATGGACTAAGAGATTTTAGAGGAATACAAGAGTTAGTACGAATAGATTAAGAGGCCTCCCCTCTTCTAATAGAGATTCTATCATTAATGTACTAACTTAGATTTCAAAGTATGCATCCCTAGCTGGGAAAAGACACTCATCCATGAAAATGGCCATGAAACCCATTAACCCTAGGAACCAGGATATATTTTTCCTCACCATTTATCCCCATGTTCTATATTATTTGGCCTATAATATTTTTCAATATGTGACAATTTTGTTATGAACCTTTCGGAAATGGAACTAGTGAGATGTATATCGGTCGACCAAACTCCGTTATGACAATGAAATTTTTTGATCCTTTTTTAAGGTATAAGATTGAGTGTATATTCAAATACTTCCATAAATTATATTTCACAATGTTAAAAATGACCCTTTCTAAAACTGGGGTCTATGTAGGATAATCCCAAACATCCGTGGTAGGAAGGAACTCATCATACATTCCCCAAGGGGGGATATCCCACACAGTCCATAGATATATGAAAGGATTATTATTTCTTCCCCATGGAATAGATGGAATGAATTAGTGCTAAGGAAATTCTCTAAGAACATTTTACTGATCATAGATGATGAACATAGAAATACATATATCCTCATAAAGGAAAATTGCATGTAGCGATCGGAAATTATGATCTGATCGATCTAACCCAAAATGGACATTAACATTCATCAAAGATATTTACACCGGGTGATAGGTCCCATTTTGAGCTCTAGATGATTCTTGGGTAATTCATGGAAAATGAAAATATGCTTGAATAACTTTGATAAATGTGTTGGTGGAAAATATTTCAATTTTATAGTCCTTGAGGGGAGTTCTCTAACACATAGGATGACCCCTGAAACTATACCGTGAAATGTTGACTGCCTTAGAAAATCACCCCTTGAACATAATACCGATAATATGATATCAATCATGATGAAAAATTTTAATTTGGAAAGGGAATAAAAGCATCATCCATCAGTACAAACCCATACTGGGGATACTAGTGTGATAATGGACAACTCTAAAGTTTAAACTAGATATGCCTATTCATAACCTCATTGTCGGATTTAATAAGTAACATAGGATAAATGTTATGATTTAAAGTAATCCAAGACCTTTATATAGATTTATTGGAAGATATATGGGAACTAGAATCCATCTATAAAAAAATACTTGTCATATGGGAGTGGAATCCTATATAAAGAGAGAATCATGACTCCAGTAACATCATGCGAATCAAAGAAATCATGAAGGAATTCGTGATCACATGAACAAATATATACCTCAAGAGCCATTTGACCAAAAAAGGCAACATGAAGTTCATGACCTACCAAACATCTCCCCACCAAGATACTAGTAATAAAACTCGCAACCACATGACCTTGAAATAGACACATGAACCGCATGATGATCGAGCGACCACATGACCGAAATAGTAGGTCAAGAAAAACTGGAAAAGATAGATATTTAACCAAGTACCTGGATCTTGGATCAATCTAATTTAGAGATTTGATTAGTATGTTCCTTTAAACAAGTGCCGAGGTGAATCAGGTCTCATAATTAGATATCTTAAAATGATTCTCACCAAACAATTCTTGTGGCTATATCTCGCAAAAAGTTTTCATGATCATTTCTTGTGGAGAGCTCTTGAAAATGAGATCTTCTGGATATGTATTGTGAATGGATAAAGTAATGGAATTACGTTCAAGAGTTATATAAATCTATTTTCACTGGTGAAATTAGATAACATTCAAATCTATTTATAGGGAACTCAATAAAATACCAATGGTCTCCTGGAAGATGAAACATTGCTTAAGACATCAATTGGAGACATCCCAATGACTCAATCACGAATTTACCTTCATCATAGGTGTGTCCTTTCCCCAAAAAATGTCTCTATAGAGGGGGGGGGGGGTTATTTTTTAACTCCCTTCAAATGAGCATAAAAAAATCTACAAGGGAAAAATACTATAAGTGTGGGTATTATTTTCTTAAAAAAAGAAGACAATGAGAATGAATCTCATAGATCACGTTAGCATTAGAAGGATATACGATCATGTTGACCTTATAAGGTCATGTGAGCAGATTATGCATAGTGTATTATCTTCTCTTGAGAACACAAGGCCCTTTTGACATGCTAACTATTCTTTGGAAGGCTCCCAAAAAATTACTGATGACTGAGAAAAGGCTGACAGACAATCTCTTCCAATCACGTGACTTTTCAACTGGTGTATGTCCAACAATTAGCCAAATCCCTATTATAAAATAATGATGGATAAAGGTGGAAGCCTCATGCAATTTGGATTTAAATTGATCTCCATTCAATGTGCTCATATGATCCACAAGACCTCACGAATCCCCTATCGATATGCCTACCTTGTGTCTCAAGAGCACGACAGCATGTAAGATTCATCATGCGAAGGGTTTTGGACATTTGAATTTGATTACATGCTATACCTTGGATCCATATACAAGAAGAGGGACTATATAAGAAAATGATTACGCATCACCGTTAGATCCATTATTGGTCACACAATTCATCACAGGAAAAGAAAGTGACTATCTTGGATGACACTTAGATGGAATCTTGAGATCTTTTATCCTCATAGAATAAAAGAAGGAAATAATAATGGGAAAGGTAGAAGCTTATTATGATGTGAGGATACAATATACTTCACACAAAATGGGTCATACACTGTAAAAAATCACCATTGATCATGAGAGGACACCTCGACAATCTAGGATGATCTCTTGTTGGACCTTGGACATGCCGACCAAATCTCACGGTGGCTTCCTTGAAAAGAATCCGTAATCTCACAAATGAACCTATATAAGTTGTCTTCGATCACATGAATGCCTTTCGACGATTGTCCTGATCTCGTAAAGACTCATAGACATGTCAGTCTGACCTTATAAGGATCATTTAACATGTTAAAATGGTTAGGTGATATACCTTATATTAGTTGAGGTCTAATAATTAGGGTGATGTCAGGACATTATTATGGTCCTTGAATATCATGGTATTCCCCCCGGATGACCTATAATAGGATCATGCAAGTTAGTAATAAAAAAATTCCTCCAATGAATCCATATATTATTTAGGAGATACATAATGTACAAGTTGGTGTATAAATTGGGAGGGAAGGCCTATAATACCCCCTCAACAAAAAAGGGAGGCGAATCACACCCAAACCTTACAGATTCCACTGAATGGGAGTGCAAGATTTGATTTCTCAGAGTGGAAGGTCACACAATTACAAGGTATTCCACAAGGTAAAACCTAGGGAATGACTAATAATATCACTGGACAACAATATGTGATTCATGTGATCACTTAAAAGATCACATAATGGACTTCCAATATATAGTCTAGATTATTAAAAGGGGGTCCACATATTGACTCTCTCATGTGAAAGCTAATTTAGAGTAATGATTGAAAAAACATGGGACACATATGAAATAAAGATAGAAAATTGAAAATAATTATGCTTAGATGAATAATATATCATGATAAGGAAAATATACTTTTAATGACCTATTCAGATCATGTGACAATGACATTATGTGTCACCCTAATCTCGCGAAACCCTTCGGGCATGTTAGCCAAGTCTTAAGAAACCATTAGTACTTGTATTAAAAGTCTTATGGCTCCCTCAAAACATGTCATTAAAGTCATGTTATAGCACCAATACATGTCTATATCAATCATGTGACAATATCCTAGATGTGTCATCTAGGTTTTGTAAAGGCCTCTGGGATTTCCATCCATATCACACGACATCTTCCAGGCATGTCATCCTTGATCATGTGATGTCTTCCAAATATTTAATCTAGATCATATGATGTCCTTCGATCAATTATATCGGATCATGTTATTTTATTTGGACATGTATTTTAAGAAATGGCGATATGTCCATATGTCTTAAAACATGTCAAGTAGATGATCAAGACATGTCTTATCGACAATCAGGGTATGTTAGACAAATACCGAATGACATGATAACTGTAACAATACTGCTCTTTATTACACACTTATCATAATTTATTACATAAAAACATCACTTTATATAACATATAAGATCAATAGGTCTAGTGTATTTGGGGCTTAGAAACATTACATATCAACTTAAGACATAAAACACAACATCTTATTAAAAACTTCCTTTACATGACCACTACATTCCCTCGTACTTAGTATTGCATGGGATAACCTGAGGACATTCATAAGAAAAGGGTGAGCTATAAATCCCAGTAAAAGAGTAAAAATATCATAACATGAATATTAAAATACATGTTAGTCAATAGGAATATTAATGGAGTGCAAGAGAAATATAGACATAAAGGCAGGATAAAGCATGATTATCAGGACATGGAAATGTGGCGACAACACTTAACCTGGAATTAGAATGAGCCAAGGCTCATTACACATGAAGCATGAGTAAAAAATCATTGAAATTGAATTAGCTTGAGTCAACACTCATTGCACAGGATGTGTCATGATACTATACTTTACCCAATGCGTTGGAGTGCTATTAGGGCACACCCTTCTTAAACATTTCATTTTATGCATAAGTGTGCCACATGGATCATATAACATGGAATCAATCAACATCATAAGTTATTAAACGATTAAGGAATGTGGAATAAATACATTAATGTAACATTAAATATGTATATGTTAATAAAGGTGAATACCCTTAATAGAGACATGGGTATGGTATTCACTACATAATGATCTTGACTTGAAAAAACACGGTGCAATTTTAGCAGCATGATGACATGACATAAGATTTCATAAAAATGGTTGATGAGAGAGAATGGGTGTCTCCTAATATTTACATGAAATGTAAAGTAAGGGTGGGGGGGGGGTGAGGGTAATATTGATACATGTACCATTAAATTTAATGGAATTTAGATACATAATACAAAATAATTTCTTGAATGTAAATGAGGAGAGAGAAATTCCTTATGGAATTTTGACATAGTAACTGGTGTACATGGGAGGCATTAATGAGAGATAATAGGGATATATCATTATTAAAACATGAATAGGACAGTATGGGGGAGGTGATAAAACATACCCCAACATTTATAATTGAAAATAAAAGGGCATAACAATATTACGAAACATGGATAAAATGAGAAAGAAAGGAATCCCTTATTTGGAAGTGTGATCCCAAAGGCTTGGGAGGGGATTGAGAGAGAATTATTGAGATATTGGGGAGAATTGGGAGGATTATAGAGATAGGTGGGTAGAGGATGGATGAACTCCAAATTATTTGAGTGAAGAAGAAGTTGGAGCTTGGGTTGGTTTGTATAGGAAAGGATAGGGAATTCTATATTATTTAGGTTATGGACACCACACATTAAACTAATCAAAACCATAAACCATACCATGGTTTTTGCCCCTAGTTTTTTCCAAATTGGAGAGGAAAAAATATTTTATAAGGCCAATGGCCTAACTAATTTAAATAATAGGGTTTCTTATGTGGAGGTGAGTCACACTCTCAAGGAAATCAATTTAAAAAACTAAAAAGTTTTATAAGTATTAAATGGTCCACTAAACCTTTGTAAAATAAAAAAACAAACCTAAAATCACATTATTTTAATGTTAAAACATAAATTGGATGAGAATAATTTTTATACTATTTTATTACATCACTATTAGATCATTATGATGTCATAAAACACATTATACATTTAAACAGTATTTAATTTTTACCCAAAAATTCGACTCTCTCCGATAATTATGAAAAATTCATCATTGGATAATTTCAATGTCTTGATTCCAAAAATTGTTTTCATTTTATCTAAATAATTTTCTAAATATTTTAATTTTCACTTTTAAAATAAAAATTGACATTTATCGAAAATTTATGGTTTTTGACAAAAATAGCTTTCAAAACTTAATAAAAATTACATTTGTATTCATAAAAATTATGCGATCATTTATACTTAAAAATTAATCTAATAATGATAACATTTTGTTAAAATATTATTTAATTAAAATATCCATTAATTTATCAAAAAATATTCTTTAGTTGACCATTAACTAAAAAATTCTATTTTTTCTTTAAAAACTATTTACAAATTAACAATAAAAAAATGAAAGTATATTCTTTATTATATTAAAAAAATAATGTATATAATCATAATTCTAGGGTCTTGCTGCATAACCCCTTAAAATACCTGTATAAGACCTTAGGGTAAGGTACACGGTAGTGACAAAATCTTGGGGGTGGATCGGATAACATCGCTCGAGTGGCAATCTCTATCACCTTCCACTTCTCCCATAGGCGGTTCAGCTCAAGCTTAACATATTCAAGCTCATCTTGGGCTTGGTCAAGAGTGAATCCCAATGACCCCACCTCTTTTCTGAGAAATGAAAAATGGGCTTCGTATGGGGCAAGTCTACTGGATGAGGCCACCACTTCCTTTTTCTGAGTAAATTGGATTTGTTAAAGCCCTATATTTATACTAATCATGTGATCACTGTTCAATGACTATATTAGAAACAGTAAAAATTCTTAATGGTATTTTAAATTCCAAAAGATAAAACCTAATAAGTGCATAAGTTTTACATAATGATAAGAATAAATTTAAATAGACCAAGAGGAATTTTCATTAATTAATTTTTGGGTCGTTACAATAACCTTACTTAGTGTAAAAATTCAGGTATACACCCAAACTATACTACAAGAACTATAATTACCACCATATCCATGATAATAGGTCTTATTCATAATGAATGACCTCAAAAAGGAGTCTAACTTAGTGTAAGTTCCCCCATATTTAAGACACCCAAACCCGTGGGACCCAATATCTCTCGTGGGTTTATCATTCATTCTCATCCATTAGCAGATCGAGTATCCAAGTGAATTATGAGAACTTTGATTCCTTACATAAACAAGATATGTAGGATGCCTTCCTATGTACTAATATTAAATAGGAATCTACCTTTGTGTAATTCCCCCCATATTTTCATCACTCAAACCCATGGGACCCAATCTCTTCAGTGGGTTTACCATTCTTCATCTTCGATTATCATATTAAGGATTAATTTAAACTATAATGAAACTAATTACTTCCATAATTAGGATATATAGGACGACTTCCTACATCATATACTCTAATAATAATCCAATTCAGTTTAATCCCCTCTATGTCTCTGACATTCTTACCCTTGGGACCCAATCTCGCTTATAGTCTTTTCATTCTTCATCATCCATCAACAGATTGAGGATCCAACTAAATTATGATGAATATAATTCTTAAAATTACTAGGTTATGTATTGAATCCTTCATAGGTCCTATTACACCATGAGATTTTGTGAAATATATTTTTTGAATTAATTTAATCTTATTGATATTTTTCATTTCATACAATACTGAATATAACTTTTGTTATATAAAAAACACTTTATTTGGATTATGATATGCGCAACACCAAATTGATATTTTTATACATAAAAAAATTATATTAGCTTGCAGTATATGCAACACTATGCCTATCTTGTGTTATACACAATGTCAATTTCTTTTAAAAACTTGCGTTACATGCAAGATCGAGTTTGATCAAAAAATAGTATATTATAAAATATTATTATTTAATATAATAAGATACAACATTCCCATTAAATTAGTAGTTATGAATAGTATTGACTAACTTATAAAAATATAAGGTTTACAATATGGAATTATTGGTTAACAATTAATTATAAATGAAAATATATACCATTTGATTATAAAGGATATAGTTTAATTTTTATGCTCCTAAAGTCGCTTTTTTTAATAAATTGAATTAATTAAAATTTATGAATGATATTAATGAAGTATATATGTTATATATTCAGTAAAATATTTTTTATATTCATCCAATATATTTTATTGGCATAATATAGGAACAAACCAAATTTTACACATAAAAGCCTATATTTTTCAAAAGGGTAATTTTACTGCCTTTTAATGGAAAACCAATTTTAAATATAATTTTTGTCACTTTTAAAATTTTATATCAAAAAATAAAATTTTATATAAAATTAGGATATAAAAATTTATTTTGATTTTTTTTATATTTTCCTAAGAAGTTTCATTTTTTTGATGAATAATGAAAAATACTACATTTCAGTTAAAAACTGCCTTTTCATATATATTTTTTAATATTGAATTATATTTTAAACTGAGTTTTAAAGTCAACATATCTCAATTATACATATATTAATCTAATTTAGGTCATTATAATCATTTTTAATATAAAAACTTATTGAAATTTTGAATTTTTTTTAAAACTCGCCTTCTCGCCACGACTACAAGATTAACATTAAAATTAATTTTGCCACTTATGTGTATTGAATTTGAAAAAAGGTCATAAAAATTTATAATCAGTATGATATTTATAGTCTAATATAATCAAATTAGTTTTTTTATACTATGAATAATAACTTTAATAAATTTTTATTTACCACGGTTAAGGGTAAATCGAGTAATTAAAGTTAAAAATAATATTATAATATTATAAAATTACCCTAACACATGTCCCAATTTCATTGTATAAGTGGGTTTAAACTAAAATAAAACTTATTTATAAATTATAATCTTTTGAAGCCACTTGGTTAAGAATATTAAATTTATTATATTTTATTTAAAGATAAGTTAAAAATGTCATACTTATATTTTTAATAAGTAAATAATTTTTAATATAGGGTTTTAAAAAATATAAATTCAACTATAAATACTAATTTGAAAGATAATAACTTTATCTTCATAATTATAATTTATTTTTAATTTTTAGAGAATAAAAAATTTAATTAATGGCTTGCAATATGATGATGCAATAATTGTTTAAATAATGGAAATATCCAATAAATGATAATAAAAATATTTCAATAAATAAAATTTAACATTATTAATGACATAAAATAATTTTATAGATAACTTTTATATGTTATTGATATATTATAAGTGTTTTTTATAAGTTATCATGTTATTAGGATATTTTGAAAAAGGATAATATTGAATAGTATCAAAATTGACATAAATTATACTTTAAAATAAATAATAATTTATTAAATGATATAAAATTCATAAAAATATATAATTATTACAAAAAAATTATAAAAAGGTAAATTATTTCATAAATTATACATTTGGGGTTTGTTTGAAATTTTATAGTAACTATGTTAATCCTAAATAGAAAAATCCAAGTTGTCACGGTAAGAGTTAAAGAGTTTATCTAACGGTTAAATCAACATAATATGGAAAATATCATGACCTAAACATGTATAAAAATAATTTTTTGAGTTTATTTAAACCCATAATCCTATTATTTTTAAATAATCCATTTTGGTTCTATTTGAATTTGAAAATAAATTTATATTAATTCAATATTTTGAGAGTTTTCAAAAGTGCCCCTCCCCTGTCTTTTAAAAGGGAACCTATCATTCTCTTTTATTCACACCTCTAAACCTTTTTCCTTGGCCAAAATCTGACAAAGTATCATATAAAATTCCTTTCCTTAATCCTAGAAGCCTTACTCTGGTCATTAATCCAGCCAAAGGAGTCATTTTTTGAAAATAAAAGAAGATACCCAAAGAAGAGGTAACGTTCATTAACAAACATTTTTTTTAAATATTCATTAAACTCCTTAAATTATTTTTATTTAATATTTATATAATATCCTAAGTATTCTAAATATACTGAGAGGTTTTTAAATTAAGGGTTATACCTATGATAACACACACCTCAATCTAGTGGGCTATGAACTTACCAATCTTGTGTATGCCGAACTACCACCTCACGAAACGATGTTGTTCACTTTTCCTTTACTACACATCATGGTTGGAATTATGATGGAAACTGTATTTTATATGATATTTATTATATAATTATACTTTTGGAATGATAATATCATGTATACCTTTTTTAATCTCCATCTAATATATTGGAAAAATTATAATCTCACTTGTACATATGTAAGACGTACCATATCCACGATGTGATGTGGTTCGTTTCTCATCTATATTTTAAATTTATGGTAATAAGGTGGAATTAAATGAATATTTATGATATATATATATATATATATATATGACATAAACATGATTCTGAAATGATAATATATAATATGCATTTATTTAATCTAATATGACATGGAAACGAAAAAGTGTTTATACGTACGTACAGTCTTCCATCTCCATGAATGATGTATTTAATTTTCAATTTATATATTTAATAAATTGTTCTAAATACATATATACTGAATATATATTATATTTATATCATTTTTATCAATATAGAGATAATTAAATCTATATCTATGTAAGAGGACCAAGGATAACAAATGAAAAGATGAAGTAAAAACAAAGAGGATATTACTCGAAGTGTAACATTAACAACGAATTATTAATAAATAGTTAATATTAAGTCATAAGTAAATCATATATATATATATGAATATTATTATATTTTATATATGTAATAAAATTATATTTAATTTATAGTATGTTTTAATGTGTATGAAAGAAGTCAAAATTTAAGGTAAAGGAATTTCATCTATCTTTTTTCCCTCAGATACATCCATGTTCACCACTTGATTATTTTGTGTGGTGTATATATTGACCTATGACTTGTTATATTATTAAATTAATTTATTTTATGATATTAAAATATTTAATTTATTTTTTTCTTTCATGGATTTTATGATTCTAAAGTTACTCAAGTAATAATGGGATTTCTAGTATCACTTTAATTTCTATGATAATTATGCTATATTCACCAATAATTTATTATTCATGGTGTATATAATTATCATGAATGTTCTTTTATGAGTCTTATACAGAATATTATTAAATTTTCATATCCTTATTATTTTCTTTCTCTCATGAACCATATGATCCTACTGATTATAATGTGATGAGTATTTATTTCCTAATCTATTATATATTTGGGATTGTTTCATTTTAAGTTTCAATAGGGAAATATTTATCATCCATGTCCATGTTTTTTAAAAATGATTTCAAATTTTTTTCACTATGATTTTATGGATGTTTAAAGTCAATTTTACCGATGTTTTAATTTTTAATAAATGGATTTTAAGGATTGTTTTTGTTTTCTGAACAATGTACGTTGTAACTTTTCTAGAAAAAGTAAGAAAGGAATGTTTTTTAAGATATACGATATGAAATGATTTTCATAATTTTATGATTCATTAATGATTTTAATCTGGCTTTATAGTCTTATAATATTATTTTCAAATAAAGTGTTTTCCTTTAAAACTGTATGAAAATTTCAAAAAAGAAAACATTTTCAATGAAGAAACGATATTTTCCTCAAGAATTATTTACAAGTGATCAATCAAAATTATTTTCTTTCTAAGATAATGTTATTTTATTTTACTTATGTTTTACTGGGGATATGATTCAATGAGATCATTTTTTTATATCTAGGAATGATTTATTTTTATGATGGAATGATATTTTTGAAACCAATATTTTTCCACGGGTTATGTTATGATTGAATGATGTTTATGAAATCCATTTCATTCTATTGGTTTTAATATGATGAATGATTTATATTATTATGGAACAAATATGTATTACTTCATTATGATATGAATGGGACCTATATATCCCTCCAAGGAATTGGGTAATTATTTATCTCTCTTGTGATAAACATAAATAACCTTGTCCGCTAAGATGGTATTGAAAATAAACTGTAACGACCCGAATCCGGAGCCCCTCCACTGGTGCCCCATACCTGGTTCACCACATAACCTCAAGCGCATTTCCCAGAACGCCAGAGGCTGCCGACTAGCAGCGAGGGCCTTGGTGAGTCGGTGGGGGAAACTATGCCCTCATTCGGTAAGGTATACAGCGGAAAAACAACAGTCAACAACGGAAGCAATAACAACATGCATAACAGCAGAAACCAAACAGTAGAAGCAATGAATATATATAGAAATGATGACAATGATGTAGCAGGTACAAGTATCTATGGAAAGAAACAAACACAAAAACGTGTTGGAATACAACTGAAAACAAGTGAAAAATAAAAACAAAATAAACTCCTCAGCATCGCGAGCCCCGGCTCGGTCCCATGCTCTCCAGCTCCAGTGCAATCATGAACCTCTAGTAGAAGGGAGCTTGCCCTTATCTATACCTCCAGCAACATAGTCTGCTTGGGCCCAAAAGCATGGCCCAAATAGGGTGTGAGATACAATCCTAGTAGGAAATCACCCAAAGATTTGTGCCTAACAGTCAATAAATACAAAGAAAGTAATAAAACAAGAAGTAGTAAATAGGAAAGCACAAGCAACTATAATCCATAATTCTAACAAATAAAGTACACAAGTAAGCGGCCAACAACAAGAATAAAATAGCTAACCCTATGGGTAGCTCTCAAAACCTAACCCCTATGGTTCAACCTATAAGTACCAGCAACCCTCTAGGAGGAACACACAGTCTCACCCCTCTGGTTCAGCTCTGAAAAAGATAGACTCTCTAGGGAATCACTCACTGTCAATTCCCCCTATGGTCTCGTATCGTGATAAAGGATCTCTGGGGAAGCACTCAATGTCTATTCCCCTCTATGGCCCGTGTCGAGGAACTACAGACTCTCTGAGGAAGCAATCAACGTCAATTCCCCCTGTGGTCTCGTATCGTAATTAAAAGACACTCTGGAGAATCCCTTCCATCAATTCTCCCTTTGGTCTACTACTCTAGGTTTTCACAGTCCTAAGTGAAAGGTAATACATGCTCACCGCACGTGTACATCGTCCAATTAAACCTCAAGAACTACTTGGCTATCAACTAAGTCTCAGCAGCAAAACAAGGCAACAGTTCCACTGTCCTACAACTTAGCATGGAAACTGGAAAAACACCAAACATGCAGAACAAGTATGGCAGACATCCAAGGTATAGTAAAGATACCATAATCATAGAAAAAACATCTACTATAGTAATCAAGCAAAGCAAGCAATACAACAAGGGAAAAACTGGAACACGCAATACCCCGTTCAAAGGTATTGGTGGAATTTGCACAAAATATTCATCAACTTTCTACAGAAAGGAACAAACCACCTACCTCGATCCTAGGTGATCGATATATGTGAACCACGATGACAGATTCCCCTTGGAACGATGTAGATCTGAGAAAACACACAAAACTCTGAACCTACGATAAATTTGAAACCAAGAGGAATCAAGAAACAATACTCAAGTAAAAGGGAGAGCTCACCGCTGCGATTCCAATGCAATTGACCGCGCTCAAATCGGAGAACTGATGAAGCGGCAGGAGCTCGTCGAAGATCTGGCCATACAGTTTCACTCGGGCAGACGAAATCTGGAGAAGAAGATGAAATTGGGGGTTAGGCGCGACCCCGGTCCGTTTAGTGAAAAAAATAAAGCACATGACATGTACTTTTCGAGTACACTGCGTGTACTGGGTCCCTTCCGTACTCCGCCAAAATCGGCCGCCACATCTCCCCTACACACTGTGTGTGTGGCCCGGGCATGACCATCACATGACTTCGAGTCGGATCAGAGTACATGACATGTACTCAGAAAGTACACAGCTTGTACTTTGAAAATTTCTAGAAAATTCATTTTTCATAAAAACTCAAAAAAATGGAAAAACATACCTGAATGAAGATCCAGGTTCTTACATAATCCTTGACTACTAATATGGTTATGGGAGTGTAACATGAATAAAACAATGGTTATTAGAGTGAATCATGATGACCATGATGGCATGAGGAGTGAAATGATACTACTAATATGGCTATGGAAGCAATTCCTTGACTACTGTGGAAATCCTTTTGTATTCTTATGTGTTTTCAAAAAAAATTCATTTCTTATTCCTATGTTATGATTTCATGGATTATGTTATTTATTTCCTTGTGATTAATTTCTTCTGAACTTCCAATCTTTATGTCGTGGTTTATATTTATGATCATTGATATGCAGGGTTTGATCTTCTATTTTCATGATCATGTTTCCATACCCTTATGCTCCTGATTACATTTTCTTGCCTCCCTTGTTTGCCCTTACTGAGAATCTGAGCTCATCCAATTTTATGTTTCCTTCCCCCTAGGTTATGATGATATTTATTACTTTTCATGTGTCTAAGAAATTTTATAGTTGAGAAGAACCAAGTGGGAGATAGTGAAGATCACTTATTCACTAGTTTTTAAGTTTCCATGTTTCCAATGGAACTAAAATAGTAAGGTCTTTGGGCGTGTGATAGCCCCATCAGGCATCATTAATTCCCTACAGTACTATGAAAAAATAGAATTTATAATGCCCAAACTATGATACTCAATTAATTAAAAATTTTGTAGAGAGAAAGTTCGAGGTCGATGGATAGGGACGATGAAATTTGTTTATTTATAATTTTAGAAGATTTATTTTATTAAATTAAGAAATATGTGAGAAAAGATTTATTAGGTTTGAGAAGACAAAAGCAGGAAGATTGATTGGATTGTGATCAAATTTGGAAGGCACGCTGAGGTAATGTAATTTCTAGGTTCAATTACAATTGGATTTTTGAAATTAAATTGATTGATTTATGATTAGTGTCTGAGTCTAGGTGAGGTAGATCTAATGGTCATGATATCCCATCCTCAATGTGGTAATCTATTATTTCCCTTGGTCCTGTAATTTAGGGTTTTGTAAAATCAATTTTGTACTGATACCAATTTTTAAAACTGATTTCCCTTAAAGTTTATAATGTTCATTCCATATTTAGGGTTGTGAGTAGTGAAATTTAAATGTCATATTTTAATTAAATTATCAATGGTCATGAAAAATTAAAAATAAAGGGACTAGAAGTTTGAATTAGAAATTGAACAAACCAACTCATGATTAAAATATGGAATTAAAACCAACGTACCTTTCCCCCTTTGATTACATCACCCTAGCACTGGAGGGTTTATAACTTCATCCTAATGATGAGAGAATAATAGGTAAGAAGAAAAGAAATTAAAAACATAAAAGAAAATAAAGAAAGAACTCGGGGAGGTGCAACATCTTCACTCCCAGATTTGATCTCTAACCAAATTTGAATGCTCCAAAGGTGCAAACATGGGCTCTATTTATAGGTACTGGAAAGGTTCTTTCTTAACCCCCATCATGATATGTACTTTATCTACATTTTTTGTCATGCTGATCCACATTTTGAGTATCCTTGTGACACGTGCGCAGATCTCAATTGAGGTTTTGGAATGTTGACCACCTACCCACCATGTACCTGGCTCACACATCTTGTATTCCTTGTTCACATCACCTCCATGTCTGCGAGAATCTTTCTCAAATATTACTCATTAATTTGAATTTTGATCACCATAAAATCATGTATTGAAGGTACACGATGTGTACTTGTGGATCCCATTGTGTATGATCATCATGACTTGTTTTGGTAGCAACCTGCTTCTCTGATGAAGTCACAACATGTACTTATGGTACAAGATGTGTAAAAATGTTTTTTCTAATTTTCCAGATTTGTTCTTCATAAAAAATCTGGTGTTGCACAACTTCACTTCGCTCGTGGTGTGAAGGGTCATTTTTCTCATATTTACACCCCTTTTTGTTCCATTTCCACAGATTCATCATTTCAAACCATAAAACATAAATCAACCCAATTCATTCTAAAATTGGAAATATTATTTATTTAAATCCATAGATGAGTATAATGAAACATTCTAAAATATATACATGAATTAAACTCATCAAATCCCCCCACACTTGAATGCAACATTGTCATCAAGGATGGAATCTCAACACAGTACATGCGAATTTCACCTTACCATGCTTTGAATTAAATTTCAATAAAAGAAATTTATAAAATGGAAAATTAAAATTTTGAGAATCACACAAGAAAATTCTTCAAAGCCTCATTTTTCAAAGAATACAAATCATCCATGTATTTTACATTTATTCTTTGAAACAACGATGCCTTTTCATTCATCTATTTCCATTTTTCAATCCATTATTAGTTTTCATGCCAATTGAAATCTACCTCACATGAATTTCTCTACTCATCATCAGGGTAAAAATGTAATTAGGATGATGCACATACCTCAGAAACATGTAACTTACCATAGTCTTGCAAAACATCTAACATCTCTATCGTGTAAATATAGATTCAATATTAATCATGAGGGATTAACCATTATAGATAAAATGAAACTAAGGATTCAAGATATTTAGGTAAATAATGTAAAATGTATATCTCAAAAATGAGGTTTTGACTCTAACACATTTGTCATGATAATAAAAATCAGCTCAACAAAATTCTTGCTTTACAAATTTCATTTCTCTATTCCCCCAATAATCTCAAAGTGAACTCATGATACATGTAAGTACAGTGATAGAGTCAAACTATATTACTCATTTTTTTCTTTTTCAAAAGTTTTGGTTAGGTAAAATCTCACATCCATCACCTAACCACATACATTCAATAATTATCAATATAAAAAATGGTTATTTTTTATCCTATCAAAAACACCACCCATGTTTTTCATTTTTTTCAAATGTTTTTTTGAAAGAGAGTTGAATAATAAAATAAAACAAAGGATGTCGTCTCCTTTCCCAGATCACAATAGAGAATCCCCCAGAAAAATATATATGATAGAGTAAATCCTAGTACACAAAAATGTTTCTCCCCTACACTTATTCTTTTCAATATCTTGAAAAACATTTAGAGGAAGGTAGTAATGTATAAAATAAACTTGTAACAGAACTCGTTTCTTAAAAATTCTATTCATGGCTTCTATGGGATTAAAAATGGATTAATGCAAGGTGGGTCTCAAGATAAGGGATAAAAAAAATATTTTTCAATCATATTAAAAGTGATTATGTTCAGTCATAGCTTCAATTTTATAAAAAATCAATTTCTATAAGAAAACATGCCTGAGTTTCTAAAGAAATATATTATAGAAAGAATGGAAAATATTATCTTAGTGGATGTCTCATGAATGAGATGAATGGTTGGGTTAATCACTTACAACAATGTATACGTATAATTAAATCAAATAATGAAAACATTAGAAATTAAAAACATGAAAAAATCACCAAAAAAATTCATCTACAATGATTAAAATTCTCTTCAATTATTGATTTGTTAAACCGTAATCCACATGCTTATCTCTACTATGTTTTTTCCATTTTTCTCATTCAAATTTATTTATAATGAAATTTAAACACATAACATGGTAATTATCATTTGTATTTTATGTCTTCTAGATTAGTTGAGTAAAAAAATGAATCATTGGCGGGGAATGTGACTTCAGTTAAAAATATAATCATATAAAATGTTGTGAATTAAGTAAGAATTTTTTGAATTTGAAAATCTTACTCCCCTTGTATGTGGTGGTTCAAAGTTTTCTATATAGTTCTGTCTACTTCTGTTCATGAAGTATCTGGGACCATCGCGTCATGTAATGTTCTTGCTACTTTTTCTTTTGATTCTTTTTATTTGTTGCTGCCTTGGGTCTTGATGGTCCTACAAATTAATAATAAATATGTGAAATCAAAGAATATTCTCAATGAATTTTAAGATATTTGGATCTAGATCATGCATGAATAAAAAAAAGGAAAATTAACAAAAAAACTTGAGTTTCCTCCCAAATGCGCTTTGTTTAAAGTCATTGGCTTGACCTTACCTCTTTTAGCTCCAAATCATGGGACAAGTGATTTAATTTTTTTTACCTCTTTAGGTTCCATGAATGGTCTCATTTGTGTCCTATCAAGATAGGATAGCCCCTGGTCTTCTTCTTTAAACAACTTAATCCTTCCAGATGGCAGTAGTATCTTGATCTCCATTGGACTGATCCACAATTTCTTCCTCAATTCCAATAATCTAAATGGAAGTTCATATACCATCCATACCTGTTCTCCTTTCTAAAATGTAGTGGTGTTGGTCACTTCTTTGGGTTCAACAGTCTTGTTCTTCGGGTTCCCTTTCTTCTGTGGTTGAGCATCTTCTTCTTGAATGACATCATCCAATCTCATGTAACTCTTCAATCTCCGCAACATCCTCAATTTCAACAATTTATATTTCTATGAACTCATCAACCTCTTGTGCATCATAGTTCTTTATTTCTTATTGGATGTTGAATCGCACTTGATCACATCCAAATCTCAGACAAAGTTCTCTATTCTGAGCATCAATTAGTGCACACCTTGTTTCGAGAAATGGTCTTACTAGAATTAGTGGATTACTTTACTCTTCTGTATCTTGAACTTGAAAGTCAATTGGGAATTAGAACTTATCAACTTTGATCAGGACATCTTCAATGACTCCTTGGGAATGATTAACAATTGAGTCTGCTAGTTGAAGTGAAACTCTTGTGGGATTTAGGCCTTTTAGTCCCAAACTCTTGAAATTCATGTACGACATGATATTGATGATATCTTATAATTCACACAAATCCTTCCCACATTAGTTAAATCCAATAAATATGGGAATTGAAAATACACATGGGTCTCTTTGCTTATTTGGTAGGTCATTTGATACCACTTCCAAACACTCTTGTGTTAGCGGGATGGTTACAATCTCTTCTAGCTTCCTTCTATTTCTTACAAGATCTTTTATGAATTTTCCATAAGTTGGAATGTTCACTAGAGCCTTTTCAAAGTGTATATTAAAATTAAATTTTTTAAAATGATCAAGAAAATTAACTCTCTTAATGTTATTCTTTGTTTGTGCCATCTAATCTAGAAAAGGCGTCCTTGGCTTGTACTGAGGTGGCTCTTCTTCTTCTTCTTCAACTGCTTGTTCCTAGTTAGATTTTTCTTCATCTTCTATTTCTTCCACTAGTGGTCTTCCTAAAAATTATATGCCACTTACTTTTGTTTTCTTCTCACTTCTATTCTCTATAGATTTCAAATATTCATGTGGGTGTTCTTCAGTGAACCTTGGAAGCTCTCCTCTTTTTCTCTCTCAAAGTTTCTTGGCGATTTGGCTAACTTGATTCTCTAGATTCTAAAATGCGTCCTTTTTTATGATGTTTCTTTCCTTATCTCCTTGACTGAAACCCTAGAAGCAGTCATGAATGTTGCCTATGTCTCATCTAATGAATGGACCTAGCTCATCAGCGTTGGACCTTATGGTGCTTGCTGTTGGTACCCTTGTGGTCTCTGTTGAAATCTTTGGCCTTGCTATTATGGTGGCCTCCATCCCTGAAATCGATTACCATGATTGTATTCAGCATAATTTTCATCTTCAATATGTGTATCTTAGGGGTTTGGTTACTGGCCCATTATGATATCCATTTTTTGGTCAGTGACTCCAGTTATGTAGCCATATAGTCATTACTGTTTACTACATGAACTCTTTTCCACTACATCCCTTCTTTTTCCCACTGGAAAAAATTTCTCTCCATCACATCAAGTAAATTGTATCTTTCTTCTAGCGACTTTTTCATTAGTGATCCTCCAGATGAAGAGTCAATAATTGACCTATTTTCCAGTGAAAAAAACTTATAAAATGTTTTTATTAGTATCCACAACTATATTACATGATGAGTGAATTTTCTAGTCATATCCTTGTACCGTTCCCATATATATTATAATGATTCATCAAAAAATTGAAAAAAAATCAGAATATTTACCCATAAGTCCATTGATTTAGAAGGTGGAAAGAAGAGGGTGAAAAAATTCCTAGACAGCTCATCCCATGTAGTGATGGAATGTGCAGGAAGGCTCTGAATCTTGTCTCGTGATCGATCTCTTAATGAAAATCAGATAATATGAAGTCTTAACACATCACTTGAGACTTTTTAAAATTGTAAGGTGTCACTTAACTTGATGAAATATCCAAGTTGCTTTTTTGGATCTTCATGTGGCATTCCAGTGAATTGCACACTATTTGAGATCATTGAAATTATAGATAGATTGATATTAAAATGGTTTGTAGTAACGGGTTGTGCTAGGATACTCGGTTTCAATCCTGTGTTGGATGGGATCCTGTAGTCAGTGAGTGTCCGCTACCCTTGATCTCCTTGAATAATTTCATTTTGTTCTACACCCTCCTTGGTCACAATTAGTTTAATTTCAGTAATGGGTTCAAAATGGTGGGTTGAATTGATGATTTATTTGTCCTTTTACCATATTTTGTAGTTGTTCATAGATTTTAAAATGACAATAAAAAAATACCTAGTATAAAAAGCGAAATTGGAATAAATAAATAAAATTGAACTCCTAAAAACTAAAAGGGTACCTTCCCCATCACCAACGCCAATTTGAAAATCCAGTAGGGTATCATTAATTCCCTGTGGTACTATGAAAAAACAAAATTTATAAAACCCAAACTATACCACTAAATTAATTAAAAATGTAGTAGAGTAGAAGTTCGACGTCGATCCACAGGGATAGTGAAATTAGTTTGTTTATAATTTCAAAAGATTTATTTTATTAAATTGAGAAATATGTGAGAAAATATTGATTGGGTTTGAAAAGACAAAAGAAATCAGATTGATTAGATTGTGATAAAATTTGGAAAGCTTGCTAAGGTAATGTAATTTATAGGTATAGGTGAAATTGGATTTTAGAGACTAAATTAATTTATTCATGATTAGTGTCAGAGTCGAGACGAGGCTGATTCAATGGGCATGGTATCCCCTCCTCAACAAGACAATCCCCTATTTACCTTGGTCTGGTAGTTTAGTGTGTTGTTGAATCAAGTTTGTCCCAATACCAATTTTAAAACCTATTTTCACCTAATTCTAGAAATGTTAATGTCACCTTTAGGGTAGTTAGTTACACAATTTAAATATTCCTTTTTTCATTAAATTATTAATGGTCATGATAAAATAAAATTAAAGGGATTGGAAGTTCAAATTCGAAATTTCACAAACCAAATCACGTATAAAAAATGTAATTAAAACCAATAAACCTTTCCTTATTTGATTACATAACCCTAGTATTGGTGGGTTTACCTCCTTATCCTAATTACGGGATAATAATAGGAAAAGAGAAAATAAAATAAAAACATAAAAGAAAATAAAGAAAGTACTCAGGGAGGTGCAACAGCTTCGCTCGAAGCTTTGATCTCCAATCGAATTTGAATGCTCCAAATGTTCAGCCAAGGGATCTATTTATAGGAATTAGAATGGTTTTTCCTGACCCCATCATTACGTGTACTTTAGATATATGTCGTGTAGTGACAATACGCCTTTTGAGTATCTGTGTAGTGTGTGCACGGATCTCGGTTGAGATTTTGCAATGTTGACCACCTAAACGATGTGTACTTAGCTTACATGTCATGTAAGACTTATCTGCATCACCTCCATGTCTATGAGAATCTTGCACAAATCATGCTCATAAATTTGATGTTTGACTTCTGTCACGCCATGTACTAAAGGTACACGACATGTACTTGTGGGTCACATCATGTATGCTCATTAGGACTTTTTCTGAAAGTGGACTAATTCTCCGATGAAGTCTTGATGTGTAATTGTGGTAAATGACGTGTAAAAGTGTTTTTTCTAGTTTTCCCACTTGGATTTTTCCTAAAAAATCCTGTTTCATCCTTCTTCACTTCTCTCACAGCATGAAGGGTCATTTTTCTCATATTTACACCTCTTTTCATTCCTTTTACATAGATTCGTCATTTCCTACCATAAAACATAAAGCAAATCAATTCATTCCAAAATTGGAAAGAACATTCATTTAAATCCACAAATCAATATACTAAAACATTCCAAAAAGTACTAATAAATTATACTTATTGGTTTATGTTTGTTTATTGTATTATGTATTCCATAAAAGTGATTTAATGTTAATGTATGAAAAATTAGGTTCATTATAGGTGGTATTAGAGAAAAGGTTTAGTTAGAATTTGTAAATTAGGATGATAAAACTTTAGTGAGTTCCCTGGGGATATTTCTAAGGATATGTCTCAGGGTTTCTCTAAGGATAATTCTTAGGATGAGTTAATGTTTAGGAAAATGAATTGAATTTTGGTAATGGATAGAGTGATTGGATTTCTAGTATTATATACATGTTTGGATACTACAAGTGGAATTGGTTCTAGCCCAGATGTACCTACGGGTAAAAACTCTGACTAGGTGCATTGGGTCTTACTTGGCATAACCTGGTACACGACAATGAGCCTTTCTGCACACCTGATTTGACACTCTCAGGGGGTATTCCTTGGAAATTTACAAACTCTTCATGAACTATCATGAATTAATTAAATTGATATTGGATATGAATAACCTAGAAAACACCTAAGGTTTCATTAATTAAATAAGGTGTTAAAATTTAGACAACCTATAAGTAGATTTTCATTATTATTTAGTTCCTAACTATGATAATTGTTTTCTACTATATGGTTTTGGTTTTAGTCAATGGTGGGAACCAAAAGGAATTGGATTTTTGTTGAATGTGATGGAAAATGTTTTAATTATCATTCAAATGGGTTGATCACTGGAGTGAAAGATATTATGATCATGTCTAATAATTTTTCACAGAACAAGATTAACAATGTGTGCCTTAACTAACTCTCAGACACACCAAATAAGATAAGGAAGGAGTTAGATGAGAGTTCAGGTAATGGAGACCATGGAGGAAAGAAGATTTAGTTTCCTACATGTAAAAAATGTGGAAGGAAACACCAAAGTGAATGTGTAAAAGGAACATGAAGATGTTTTGGCTGTGATAAATAAGGACACAAATAAAGTAACTACAAAAGGAAAAGGAAAAGTTTATTTAACACAATGGATGGAAATATTTTCCTCCCTATGGTTTTACAAAAAATTGAATGTTTTATGTATGTAATTAATGGGAATTATGAAAACCAATATCCTAAGAGGAAATATTCTAAAAGGAATCATCAATCCAGTAAAATTAATTGTTATATTTTTGATGATGATGAGACTAGAGATGAATTGTGATAGGAAATAAATATTAAGTTATAGGATGATGTAGTATTGTTAATGGATTATGGATGAAGTAGAACAATAAAATCATTTAGGTATTTGGATTACAGAATTTCGAATTTTGAACTATATAAGTATTGTTTAGTTTATGTTTTGTTAAGTATTTACAAGAATATGTTGAGGGTTTTTGATAGAATAGAAAGGTAGTTCCATTAATGTTGGTATTTTGATTAATGGACGGTAACCCTTAATTTATTATTGATATTGATATAATGATGTTTGGATAAAGATATGTTTTATGGTACTGATTACAATGGAACTGATTATGTTTTTTTTGATAAAGTGGTTTGTTGTGTTGATGAAGTTTAAAACTTTTTATACTTAAGGAATATATCGAATAAACATTACAATAAGGAAAAATGAATGTTATAAATAAGGATGCATGGTAATTCAGGTTATCATGATGTTTCAAGAGAATACATGATAAAGGTATTAACATGTTTGGTATGTGGCAGATAAGATCAAATTTATGATATTCAGGGGATCAATGTTAAGCTATTTTGAGAAATTTAGTGATTGAATTTCTAAGGTTTTGAAATTTAATCTTTTAGAAGGATTTTAAGGTTATCCATTTTTGGAAAGGTTAAGTTAATATTCATATGATATTTATGAGACTAAAGTATTATCTCACCATAGGTGGTTTTTTGTATATTTGATAACTTCTGCTAAATTTTTTGTTGTGATAATCTATAATTCTATTTTTGGATCTTATGATATGCTGGTACTTTAGGAATAATGATCTCACATTCATTTTTTAGAATAATAGATAAGGTAGAAATTAATTAAGGCATGAAAAAAGGTTGATAATCATGAAATAAAGTAAGTATATATTTTCAATTTTTTTTCAACTATAGGAAAAAGGATCTTGAAACAAATATGTTATCTTAGTACCTTTATTTCCAATTAATGAAATGACCCCTTAGATAATCAAATATTTAAGGCATTATGATTTTTAACTTTCTCTTGATTATGTTTTCTATAATTATCCATAAAAACATGATAATTATATTTCACTTCCATATATATGTTTTCACTTCCCACCTATGTTCTCCTATGTGGGAATCTAATTATGAGTTATTTTGGGTAACCCATACGGTTCCAGCCTTAAATTTTAAAGGAAGTTTTAGTATTTTTTTTTAAAAATTTTGGTTTCTATAAAAGAAACTTTCATGTATTAAATGTTTGATAACCCTGATGAATTTTTAGGGAGAAATTCATTTTAACGGGGGTAGAATATAACACCTCAAGATTTTGTGAAATATATATTTTTGAATTAATTTAATCTTTTATATAATTTTTATTTCACATAATACTGAATACAAATCTATTTATTTGAAAAAACTATATATGGAATATGTTATATGAAACACCAAGTTGAAATTGTGCTACACACGACACATAGATTATCTTGTGGTATACACATGATTATTATTGGCTTGTGGATGGTGAAATAACTTGTAGGAATGAAGCGGCTCACCTCATCTCTCTCTCTCTCTCTCTCTCTCTCTCTCGGTGATGCCTTAGTCCCTAATGGTTGAGATCTTGACTACCCCATCATCTTTGGAGGGGTGAGGTTCTCTACTCCCACTCTACACAAAGAAAAACATATATTTCTTTCTATCTTTGTCAAATTCAGACATTCTTCTGACATTTCTGAAGATCCCGGTTTGCCTAAAATTCTCTGATCTATTCCAAGGTTCTCCCCAACTTCTAATCTAATGATTTGAGTTCGCTCATGCTACATATCTCTTTAACCTAACCTTGGTGGATCGATTGTATCATCACATACCTTTAGTATATGAAGTCAATCATTTTTTGGATATTGGTGTTTAAAATATCGAGCTATGATGGGGAATCTTCACAAAAGCATATTATGATTATATTTGAGTTGATGGATGATATGATTTTTTCATGGTCTAGACTCCTCAAACATTTAACGGGTGTGTCCTCTATCTTCTCTACTGGACCGTTGATTTACATATGTAGTGAGATGCTCTAGATGTTGTGATATGTGTATGTTTCTATGAAATCCTACATCCCTTTCCAAACCCTTATATTTTGAGGTTAGTTGGAAACCTCGTAGCTCATTACTTATACACCAATAATAGAATGGATGCTATGAGTCATCCTATTTTTTCCAACATATTTAGGGAGGTAGTTGTTTTAAAGGGGTTAGTAGAATGGTTGTGGATAATAGTTGGAGAATAATTTATTTGGAAATGAGATATTGTCTTTGAATCGTTGAAAAATCACCGTGCATCCTACCACAGACTAGGTTACTTGGATACTATCTTTCGTAATGGGCATCAGATCAAAAATGTTCCCTCTTATGGGAAATAAAATATGGAAGATGAAGTAAGAATAGAGTCTAAAACACAATAGGATATAATTGAATATGAGGGTTCAGGTCTCCCCTAGTATAATCAACTTATGTTTTGCACTGAATCAGAAAAGGACATGATTCTTAATAACGATAGTATTTTGTACAAGCCTTCTCGGATCGAAGGACCTAGAATTGATGAATAGAGGGTCGATGAGACAGTCACATTTATAAGGAATATTTTAGCTCTTCAATAGGTAATGTTTCATTATAATTTGGTTCCAATAGTGTTGGGGAGTGATCCTATATCCCTGAACCCTTTTATTAACATGAATGAGGACTCCTATGTAGGGGTTTTTCAGGCTGGTAGTGGAAATCCTCCTACAGTGGTGAATCAAAATCCAAATGAGGGTGTTTCAAATGTAGGTATGAGTCATGGGTCCTCAAGTTCCTGCCTGTATGAAGAGGTAGAGATTAGGAGAATTCATAGGAGAAACGATCTATCTCTAAATCTATGTAACTGATTCAATGGGCTAGATGATGAAGGGACAGAGTATGAACCATGCCTGGTCCAGGTGTAGGACCTCCAGGTGGTAGTGGAAATGAATAAAACTATTTTATCTGAGGACAATTATGATAAAGATATCACTATCAAGCTCTATTTGGATAGTGTGGAGGGAACTTGAGTAATAGGAATTTACATTCCAAGGAATAAGAATGTATATAAGGGTAACTGCAATCCAGGGGGGATGTATTGTGTTTTAGGGGAAGAAAACTAAATGTTAGAAGGACCATTCTTAGCTTGTGAAGGTGATGGAAAAAAGGATGGCCAGTAGGGTCAAGTTGATGGGAAATGGAACAATGACAATTTTTAAGAAAAGAAATTAGAGCATAGTTCCTCAAAAAGGAAGACAAAAAATCGACAACAATGATTCTAAAAAACAATAGTAGGGGGATGAATTTGGAAAGGTGGAAGAGGGAAATGGAAAGGAACATCTAGGGATCCTTATTTCTTCAAATAAATAAATACAAAAAGTGTTCATAAATCTCATGGCCATATAGAAGTAGAATCATTGAATCTTATTGAGGAACTTCAAGGCATGTCAACAATGAACAAAGGGATTGGATCTACAAACAAGACCCACTTGTAGAATGTAACTTCAATGAAAGAAAAATTAATGTGGATGAGTACATTAAAACCTGGGATAATATTTACAATCACTTTAAATAAATTTTAAAATATAAACTAGATAAAAAGTACATTCCCTTCACTGGGGGCTATATTGGGTAAGAAATTCCAATATTTTTAGTCTCATTATTAATGACTTTGTGATTTCTTACTGTGTCTAAATCTTTTAGCCAAAAACATGTATTATTTACCACTTTTACTCAAAATTCAATTTGGAAATAAATTTTTAATCTAAATAGTAGTACTCTTAGCTTGTGTTATACAAAATTTAGAGTTATTTTGAGAACTTTCATTACATGCATGATCGATTTTTACCGAACAATAACATATTATTAAAATATTATTATTTAATATAATAAGATATAACATTACCATTAAATTAGTGGTTATTAAAAGTATTAAATAACATATTAAAATATAAGGTTTATTATATGGATTCATTAGTTACCAATTAATAACAAATTTAAATATATATTATTTGATTACAAAGGAAATAGTTTTTGATTTATGCTCCCAAAGTCGTTTTGTCTTAAGAAATTGAATTAATTAAAATAACTGAATGCTATTAATGGAATATATATGTTATATATTGAATAAAGTTTTTTATATTCATCTGATATATTTTATATGAATTAGATAAGAACAAACTTAATTTTACACATAAAACCCTATATTTTTCAAAAGGGTAATTTTACCAGCTTTTAACAGAAAAATAAATTTAAATATAATTTTTGAAACTTATAGATTATATATATATAAAAATAGAATTCTTATTTGAAATTTTGATATAAAAATTTACTTTTCTTAAATTTTTGGTATTTCCTTGAGACGTTTCATTTTTTTGATGAATAGTGAATAATACTACATTTCAGTAAAAAACTTCCATTTAGTTTAAATATTTTTTTATGTTAAATAATATTTTATAGTGGGTTTTTAAGTATAAATAGATAAATTATACATATATTTATCTAGTTTAGGTTATTATAATCATTTTTGATACAAAAACTTATTGAACTTTTGAATGTTTTTTTAAAAAAAACCAGCCTTTTCACCAGGATTGTGAGATTATTGCTGAACATAATTTAGAAACTTATGTGAATTGAATTTGAAAAAAAAACATAAAAATTTGTAATAAATATTGTATTTATATTCTAATAGGATCAAATTAATTTTTGGATATTATGAATAGTAACTTTAGTAAATTTTTATTTACAACAGTTAAGGGTAATTCGGGTAATTAAAGATAAAAATAATGTTATAGTATTATAAAATTACCATAACACTGGTCGCAATGTCATTGGATTGATGATTTTTGACAAAAATAAACCTTATGAAAAAAATTATAACCTTTTTAATCCACTTGGTTAACAATATGACATTTATTATATTTTTTTGAAAGATAAGTTAAAAATGTCATACTCAAATTGTTAATAAGTAAATAATTTTTAATTGTGTCATACCAAAGATAAATTAGACTATAATTATTAATTATATATATAATAAATTTATATTAATCATGATAATTTATTTCTAATTTTTAGAGAATAAATAATTTAATTTAATGCTTTTCTTATAATGATACTATAATTGTTTAAATAATTGAAATATCAAATAAATGATAATAAAAATATTGAAATAAATATAATTTAACATAATTAATGATATAAAACAATTTTATAGATAACTTTGATATATTAGTGATATATTAGATGTTTAGTTATGAATTTATCATGTTGTTAGTATATTCTGAAAAAGAAAAATATTGAATAGTATCAAAATTGAAATAATTGATTCTTTAAAATAAATAATATTTTATTAAATTATATAAAATTCATAAAAATATAAAATTAAACCCAATAACTGTAATAAGGTTAAATATGTCATAAATGATCCATTTGGGGGTTTTTTACATTTTATTGTAAGTATATTAACCCTAATTAATAAAAAACCATGTTGTCATAGTAAGATTTAAAGAGTTTAAATAAGGGTTAAAATAAAAAGATAAGGTCAATATACTGACCTAAATATCTGTAAAAATAATTGTTTAAGAATAATTAGACCCAAAATAATCTTATATTTTAAATAACTCACTTTCTATCTCTTTATATCGCAATCAATTTATATCAAATTAATATTTTGAGAGTTTCCAAAAGTGTTCCTCCCCTCTCTTATAAAAGACACCTCTCCTTATCTTTTATTTACACTAATAAATACCTTTTTCTTGGACAAAATATACCCAAATATCCTACCAAATTAATTCCATTCATCATAGAAGTGTTACTTTGGTTAGAAAGATAACTAAAGAAGTCCTTTTGTGAAAATTAAAAAGAGCTACCCAAAGAATAGGTAACGTTCATCAACGAACATTTTTGTTTTATTTTTTCCTTAAATTACTTCATTTATTTTTATTTCATGTTTATATAATAAAATAAATATCCTCAATTTACTATGATTTTTTTATATTACGGTTTTTACCTACACTCACACACACTTCCATATAATGTGTAACAAACATACGGTTCTTGTGTTCGATGAACTACCACCTCACAAAACAATGTTGTTGGTTTTTCCTTTACCACATATCATGATGGGAATTGTGATGTAAAATCTATTTTTATTTGATATTTTTTATATAATTAGAATTTTTAATGATAATATCATGTATACCTTTTTACCATTCATCTAATATTTTGGGAAAATGATAAATTCGCTCTTGCATATGTATGGCTAACTATCTACATGATTCAATGTGATTATTTTCTAATATATATTTAAAATTTATGGTAATATAAATGAATTTAATTAATATATATGAAATATATATATATATATAATAGACATGATTATTAGATGATAATATATCATATTATTTTCTTAATTTTAATTTGGTAACAAAATGAAAATAACTTTCATGCGTACGTACGACCTACCATTTCCATGAATGATGTATTTCATTTTCTATTTATATATTTGATAAATTGTTCTAAATATATATATATTAAATATATATGATATTTATATGATATTTATCATTATGGAGATAATTATATCATTATATATGTAAGAGGATCAAGGATAACAAGTTAAAACCTGAATAAAAAATAAAATAGATATTACCCGAAGTGTACCATTGATAGGGAATTTTTAGTAAAGAGGTAATGTTAAGTCATAAGTAAATCATATATGATATATATATATGACTTTTATTATTTTCTATATTTATAATAAACTTATATTTGTTATACATAAGGTTTTAATGTGTATAAAAGAAGTCAAGACTTATTGTAAGGGAATTTTATCTCGTTTTTTATTTCTATGAGATACATGCCATATTCACCACTCGATTATTTTGTGTGGTGTATATACTAACCCGTGAAATGTTATATCAATAAATTTATTTATTTAATGAAATTCAAATCTTTAATTTATGTTTTATTTAATGTAATTCATGACTCAAAAATTACTCAATTAGTAAGGGGATTTATAGTATCACATTTATTTCATTGAGAATTACACTATTTTCACTAATCGTTTCTTATATGCCTTGTATATACTAACCATAAATTTATTTTATGAGTATTATCTAGAGGAATATTTTATTTTTATATACTTATAATTTTATTTCTTTCATGATGCATACAAGTCTACTGATTATAAATTAATTAATATTTATTTCCCAATCTCTTCTATATTTGGGATTATTTCTTTTTAAGTATCCGTTGGGGAATAATTATCATCCAGATCAATGTTTTCTAAAAAAATATTCAAAAATATTATTATTATGATCCTATGTATGTTTAAATCAATTTTTACCAATTTTTTACTTTTTACTAAATGGTTTTGAAGGAATATTTTTTGTCATTTTCCGAGTAAGGTACATTCTAACTTTTACCACAACAGTAAGAAAAAAAATATTTTTTTTAACATATAAAAAATGAATATATTTTTATGCTTTAATGAAGAAATAATTCTTTCAATACTCCTTTACAATATTTCAAGTTTATTTTCAAATAAAATGTTTTCTTTTAAAATTATTTCTAATTTTAAGAAAAGAAAATTTTTTCAAAGAAGAAATGATTTTTATGCAAGAATTATTTTAAAGCGATCTATCAAGATTATTTTCCATCTAAGATAACATTATTTGATGTTACTTATGTGTTAATGGGGATATCATTCAAATAAAACATTCTTATTCTGTCTAATAATTATTTATGTTTATGATTGAATGATAATTATGAAACCCATTTATTTTCCATGGGTTATGTTTTGAATGAATGATGTTGATGAAACCCATTTCATTCTATAGGTTCAGATATGATAAATGATTTCTTCTCTTGTGGAACACATACGTATGATTTCATTATGAAATGGGTGGGACCTATATCTCCCTCTAATGAATTGGTTAAAATTTATTTCTCATGAGATAGAGAAAGAGGGCCTTGTCTGCTAAGATGGTATTGGGAGTAAACCTTGAATACTAAGATGGTTATGAGAGTGAACCATGACTAAAAATACGGTTATGGGAGTGAACGATGACTACCAAGATGGTATGGGGAGTAAGCCCATACTACTAAGATGACCTTGGTAGTGATGCCTTTACTACTATAGAAATAATTTTATTTGCTTATGTGTCTTTCATAAATTACATGTCTTATTCCTTTGTTATCATTTCATACATTATGTTATTTATTTCCTCATGATTCATGTCTTATGAACATCTAATATTTATACCATGATTCCAATTTATTATCACCGATATATAGAATATGATATTCTTTTTTCCTGATCATGTTTTCATACCCTTATGCTCATGATTATGTTTTCATGTCTCCCTTATTTACCCTTTTTGGAAATTTGATCTCACCCTTTTTTTGATTCCTTTCCCCTAATTTATGAAGATATGTATTAAGTTTTATGTGTTTAATAAGGGTTCTAGTTGATAAGAAACTAGTGGGAGATAATGTAGATCAATTATGTACCTGTGTTTATGTTTCCATGTTTCCAAAGGCACTAAACTAATATAGTCATTAGGTGTGTGTTTGTGTAATGTATTAAGTATTCCATAAAAGTGATGTAATGTTAATGTATGAAAACTAAGGGTTGTTATTAGGCCCAAGTGAAAAAAACCATAACGGCTTCCCCAATTCATAAGTCCTACACTCGTATGTAGTGAGACAGATTACTTGCTAGCCCTTGTTTCTCACAATGAGAATAGTTCAAATGGAATTAAGGTATTTAGATAGAAATCTGACTTGCATCATGAACCTCTACCATATAGGTTAAAAAAATGTAAGCCCCATCCACTGTCATGATATGAAATCTTCCATACATGGGAATCCACCTCTGGGTAAGTCCCATGGGCGTGATTCAACGACAATGACTTTGATTCCATTTATAACCAGGATACAGAGGTTGAATTTTGAAGGTTTGAGCTCAATACCTGGTGCCCAATTATCCTAACATACACCCTCTCATCATGATTTTAAACTACATAGGTCTAATGGAATATGTGGGTTCTTATTCCTATTATAAACATGATACATTAGCTGCCTCATAAAGGTTCAATCCCATCATTGAGATGTTAATCTCCTAACATGATGGAAGTAAACTCTGTAGTTCTTTGTAATATGGATAAAAAATATAAATATATACCCATTAAAGGGAAAAAATGAATATCCTTAGACACATATATATGGAATTATTAATAGACCCCCTGAACACATTTAAGGAATAAACACTTGACCATTTTTTTAGGATAACTGATCCTATATCAGGATTAGGAAGATATTCCCCAAAATATCCTAAAACTATAATAGAGTCCTGGAGTAGGAAAAAATTCCCCATAAGAAGGTTTGATGAGATCAAACTCCTATCTATTAACCAATGTGATTTCCTAAGTTTCATTATGTTAAAAACACCAATTGATCACCTACCTTTATAAAGCACATTCATATTTAGTTATGGATGTGGGAACCATTAAGAATTTTTTCGAAATTAAAAAATGGTAAAACTAATGTGATGAATTGTGAAACACATTCAAACCCCCTCAAAATAAATCATATGACACCACTAAAAACCCCTCTTTCCCACCAAAAAGTAATATAATTTTTATCTTAATATATTAAATTAATCACTACTAAAGAATTATTTTAGTGAAGTTTATAGATAATATATATAAAAAATAAATTAAAATTAGACTAATTATTATTAATTAGAAATTATTTAGAATAAAATCATTTTAGGCTTAAAATATATTTTTCATTGTTTTTTTATGTGTTATGGGTCTTTATATAAAAATTAATTTTAATCACTTTTAGAAATTAATCCAATAAAATAGATTTTATTTTTGGAATTATAATTTACAAATTAATAAATAAGTTCAAATTAATTTTTATTCATAAATTTAATTCATTGAGGTAAAATTCATCAACTACTGTAAATATTAATTGTATAAAAATGGTTAAGTTGGGTTGTATAGTCATTATTGATGCCTTCCAGATGAACATTGTGAAATCGGAGTTGGTAAAATAACTAAAAATCATGTTCCACCTTGATTCATAAAATCACTTAAAATAGAAAGAACAATTCATTCTTACATCACATGAACATTTAAAGGTTATGTGACTAGGTCTTGAAAATCACATAACTCTCAAAGGGACACATGATCACATCACCCCATCTCTCTCACACAATGCCTACACAAAATCAAGGGGGATGTCTATGATAGGGTTCTTATCCTTATGCTATTTTTTATGTTATTCCCTAGGTGCATGACCATCTAACATTTAATGGATATCGTGACCAAAGATATCTTAAATAAACCATTAACATTGTCGCTGTTATTTATGCAATGCCCACTGAGTCATTTAATCACCCTTTTAAATAATTTATGCTATAATATCCAAAGTGGGGTTATCTTTGATAGACCCCTTTCATGATGGATGTTTTTCATGTAGTACACCAAATATGTCACTAATGGAATGAAACTTGATCACACACACAACATCAGCTAATGATGATTTATGCAAATAGTATTTCACTCAATTAAGCTATGGTACATGGATTAATCACAATGTGAAATGAAATACATACATGAGGGATGATTCCAATAAACCACACCTAACACTAAAATAAAGAGTGATAATAAAGCTAAATTTTTCTATGAGTGTGCACGAATAGGAATCTAAACGTGAAGAGCACTAAGGAGAATCATGCAACTCCAAATACACCAATCAAAATTAGGCAAGTAAATATAGAAAAAACTTAAGAGAAATGGGTGTCTTTTTTTGAACAAATGAACTGTTCATGGTACCACTTATGCACGAACAGATAACTTGATGTGATATCTGTCAAGCAATAATTTTAAGACTACTTGGACCTATGATCATGTTATGAGAAGGCCCAACCACTATACCGGTTTCAAGATCACATGACCCTCATGCCCTTGCAAGATCGCATGACCCTCATTTTCCTATACATGAATACGGGGCCTCTGGGTTTTTTCCATTATGTGACCCCTATATCTTTACATGAATGATGATATCACATGAACTTTATGTGATATTTTAACTCCAAATGGTATCAGTCAAACCTCTTAAGCTCTTAATTATCTTCTTCCCCTATAAGGCATTATCCCTTAACGTTCTTTCTAAAATCCCCTATATTAATATAAATATACCTGTTATTGTAACCATGATTCATCAATAAAAAGTTGGCAAGTATGATAAAATCTATGAGGATTCTGATTCCTATTATGGTCAAGATATATAGGACATCATTTCAAGGTTTTAATCCTCATAATTCCCTCATATGTATATGTATCATATTTTCCCACATAATAATTTTCCTTAAGAAGGGCATGATTCCCCTTATATAATTGACAATACAATATTACCTGTGGAAGCTCATAATTATTTTCAAATTTATCTATATTATCTATGGGATTCTCAATTACCTTTCATTCATTGTAGCCTCAGTGTGTAAGCCCCACACATTCATGAAATGTGTTTGAAGTTTTTTATTTATTATTCCTCATACCTAACAAAACTCACATGATTGTAGAGATCTGTGATGATCATAATATTATAATGAAAAAAGTACCTATATAATTCCTTACATAATAAAGTTAAACCACATGGTATAGACTGGTCATATGTCCCAAAATTGGGTCATTCGAACTAAATGTTCTAGGAACAACATAATAATACATCGAAGTTAAGAAAAAATTGAATTTTAGTCTTAAATCACATGTAATCATTACTATACATGATCATAAGATCATATCTAGGAAAGACTATAGATTAATATATTACATTAATACACCAAAATATGAGGGATAAGATCTTCACATGTAATTAATAATTTATTTATAAATAGGTAAATAATTACCTCAACTTGTAACTTTGATTTCATTGATGAACTGATGGCATAAATCTTTTCACACAATCATTATGCTATCATATTCAAGTAAAAAATACCTCTACCAGTGATCCACACAAGAGACATAATATTTGATCAATACCATTGAATTTCTAGGTGCTTTCACAATCGATCCAGATTGCTTGTGTTGTTTTTGGCTGACCACAACAATTTTCTTATCGAACAAGGATATCTCACAGTGCCCTCACAAAGATGTGATATATGAGGAAGATATTTCTATTTATATAAATGTATATTTACATCTTGATATTATATATATATATATATCTTGATATATCTCTATATATTTCTATCTAGACATATCTCTACATTTCTATCGAGATATAGCTATGTAGATATATTTATAGATGTATCTCTCTCTATATATTTCTAGGTTTCTTTCTAGATATATATCTCTATATATCTACCTATTATCTGTTGTGAACAAAAAAAATCACTTTTGGAAAGTAATATATTGAGATATAATTAGATATTTATTATGGAATGTTTAGGGTTGGAAAATTTCACACAAGTCATTAACCATTTTAAATATTCTTAATTGACCCCATATCCAATAATAATAATAATAATAATAATCACCTGACATGTTCAAAAGATTAAGACTATCAATAAATATCAGTTATTTATAATTGGAACATTAAACTTCTGCTTTCCCTCATCAAATTTTATCAATTTACAAATAATGACTATTTAATTCAATAAATATCGATGCATTATTTCTATGATAAATATAATAAATATTATATTCTCAAAACTTGAAAACTAATATTAATTATTTTCTATTCAACTCACTTTATTATTTTGAATATATTGTGATTAAATTATGGTGATCTACCATAACTGAATAAATATAAATTTTCTAACTTATTAAATTCATTACGTTAATTTAACTGAGATTATGGATACACTTAGTCTGTGCCCATCTTGTCCACCATCTTTGCGACATTAGGTAGAACCAACTAAATCCCATGTTTAAAATCTAGAAACATTCCAAGGAACCCATATAGAAAGAAGTTAATGTTTCAATGATAACTAACCTCCTATGAATTATTACTGTGTAATATAATCCTGTTATCATGATTTATCTAATCAAGAATGTTTCATTCTAGTTTGATTAAACTATATACATGATTTCTCTTTTATTGTATTTCTAGAAAGGAACTCACACAATGAAAATGATGGCTATGAATATATACAGTTAGTTTTATTCCATTAAAGGGCCTGAAATATCAACTTCGAATATAGGGAAAAATAGATAATTCTTTTATTGTTTAATCCATTTAAAGAAAATCTCTTGTAATGCACCTAATATACTATACCTTTATGGTAACATATGTCATCACAAATTTCATAAATTTATAAAAGTGTGTGAATCATGATATCCATTAATGATAATCATATAGTCTAAGGATCAATATATATGTACCCATATAGGAATATCAAATTCCACATAGAAATATGGATTTTCTATTTGATGGTTCTGTTCTCTTAACCTTGTAACTTAGAGATTACCAAGGGTGAACACCTTGAGAATGTGTCTCAAATTATTATGATTATCCTACACCTAATAGACTATGTAACCTATATCCTATCATATAATATCATCCATCCATAGAAAATGACTCAAGAATAATGTTATGGGACCTCTAGGATCTCATTATAGTGAGGAAAATCTATAACCTTTCAGTGAGGCATATATTCTTAGAACATTATAAAATAAAAATATTATATAGAGAAAAAATAATAACTTGGTAAGAAAAATTAATTAAAAAATGTAATCAAGTACTAAATAGGCTCATTTTATGGCACAAAATCTAACTGACATCCCCTTACACTAAATTTAATTGATAACATCTTAATGTCCACTATCTCTAACATGATAGCCATGCCTTTGATGATATAATGTCTTGGTTATAAGGTCTTCCACTTTTTCCTCCATTGAAAATATTCACACCATAACTTCAATTTTTTAAGAAACTGGTTCTTCTTTTGAGGTACGCGTCTTATTTTTTTCTTTTCTTTTTACGTTGTTTTTGAGAAAAATAAGGAAAAACTGGGCAGTTCAGAAAATATCTAGGTTACATGCCACATAATCCCATTTACACATCATGTGTATGTTAGGAGTGTAATGAACACGTGCATACTAAGTACATTCCATGTAGTGACTAGGTAAAAATAATCTACTACATATCATGTAGTGTTCCTCAATATGCCGTGTATTTTACTTTCCGCATACCGGCTGAGACCTAGCCATGTGTTGACCCATGTGATGTGTCTAAGCTATGTGATGACCTAAAAACCCTCATAAGTCGAAGTATGAAAAAGATACTACGCATCATTTAGTCCTTAATACACACTGTGTACTTTTATTTTTATTCATTAATATGGGAGCGCATTACATATCATTTCAGGAAATGTCTTCTTTTTCCCTGTTTTTGGACTGCGTCAATCCAGGACACAAAGAACACTTCTTCTCCTAGATTTTTCATCAGATGTCTATTCTTAAATCCATTGGTGCCTATGGGATCTCACCAGGAAGGCTAAACTTGTTCACCCTATTCCATTCTTATTCCTTTGTCTCACATGCCATATTTTCCATTCGAGTAGAATTTCTGGGATTTGATTGAAACACAGATCTATAAAGATCGGCTTCAAATTAGAAATCGATGTCGGACATGCCTACATCTACGAGTCTAAGTTAGATGGTTCATACTTTATTTTTCATTTTTTCAAACATGTGGGGGTTTCATCTTTTAGCATAATGATGATTTATTGAGTGAAACCCTATTAATTCATTGTATATGATTCTTATACCTTGATGAATGCCAATGGGTATTCCGTGACTTGTTGTGACCACGAAAAGATTGGTAAGATACCATTTCTCATCTGTTTATTTTTGGATGATTATACCAAAATGGGTGTAATATGAATTGGTTGAATTAAATTGCTGATTTTATTTCATCGAAGCATGTTAGTATTGTAATAGGAATCCATGACATTGATATTTTTATGTGATAATTGCGACTACTACATTCAATTATTGTATAGTTTTTCTATTTAATGTGACCTATTGTGAATATATATATTAGTGTTGAGAATATATATGCAGGAACCTTGGGGTTGTGTTGTGTGTGGCCCAGATTTGATTGAGTGGTTTGACCACATGATTGGGCGTCATAGAAATCAGATTTGAGGTAGTGTGGCTATCAGTTTGGACATGGCCTGGGTCACATGGATAGTCTATCCATCAGATTGAGAGTCTGGTTCATAGGGACACGAGGTGTCAGAAATGATTGGGGTTCGGGTTCTTATTTGGTGATTACTGCTCACCCGTGATTGAGTTTTGTGTAAATAGGTTGACTCCGTGATGAGGTGGTATTGACCACTCATGTGGGTAGAGGCCTCTGATAGTTGTGGTTTAAGTATTATTGGTTTGGCGGTGCTCGCCATAGGAATCCACATAGAAGGTGAGGATCCTTCCTAGAAATAGCAATGAGGCTGTTGATGTTACTAATATTTTCATGACTTATTATATTCCCCCTTTACTTATTTTATATGAAATGTGCATAATTTGTGTGAAATATTAATGTTTTAATATTAAGTATAATATTTGAGCATTTTTAGAAGTAGTCCAATTGAGTCAGTTTAATGTTTTAATTATAACTGTCACTATACTGATCCAAATTGTGTGGTTCTTGTTTTGTAGGATTCTAAATTCAATATACAACATTTCATTAGAAGGAACCATGAGCCAATTCTGCCATTTGAAGGGTCATATGGTCCTCACAAACAAGACCAAAGAATCTGTGAACAAACTGGACCATCCTTGAAGATTGATTTACTGGGTTCAATCCAGAAGTCCAAAAACCTTAACCCTCCACCATAATTCGGGGGACACTACATGTCTTCTTGGATAAAATTTTCAAGGCCCAAATCCAATTACAAGGGGCCCAAATAAATCTTTGAAGTCCAGCCCACCATTCTGGACGAGAATTAAAATCAGTATAGTATGCATGACATATCTCCTGATGTAAGCATCCAATCGATCTGCGATTTTGCAGTGTGAAAGAGGAGATATAGGCGTCCGACGTTGTTGAAGAAACAATTCGGATTTGAAGGCATCTTCATATTCCAAAACCCTTTCACATTATGGACTTCAAAAAGACTGGATTGAAATGGACAGTTTAAGTTTGTTTAATCAACTGGCCATAACTTTTGATCCTTAAGTCCAAATGACTCCAAATTTTGAGATTAGTCGTCCAACATTATTTTATACAACTTTGAAGAAGGAGCTAGTTGAAGATTCGGCTGTCTGAATAGCTCAATTGGCGATTCAAGTGGAGGGACAGATTGAGAAAGAAAACAGTCCACTCCTTGGGCTATAAATACTCTCCCCTTATCTCCTTGAGAGGGGTTGGCATTTCAGAAGAGAAGAGATCATATTGGCACGACCAAAGCTTTGCCAAAGGCTTGGGAGGACCTGCCATACTCAAGTTTTCACTTGAGAGACCTTTCCTCCTCTCTTTCTTTTCACTTACTTTTGTGTTCTTCATTTTTGTAATCTTGTAATTCTCTTTCTTTGTAATTCTGTTTTAATGCAAGTTACTTCTTCAATATCTCTTATTCTCTTCCACCTTCTGTATTTTAATATTAATGTTCTTAAAATAGTTTAAATTCAGTTCAATCCCCTTCCCTTCTTTAGCTTCCTCATTCAATCGAAAGTTCGTTTTTAATTATCATCATTGTTCGTGTGTGTGTGTCGACGTACCACTCTTTGCTTATCCCTTTCTTTTTCTTCTCTTATTAATTTATAATCATAATCGTTATAACCAGATTATTAATCACCCAAATGTCTGAGTAAATCTCTCATTGGGGTGAGTTATAATTTAGGTATGTTAAGTGATTGAGAGCTTCTGCTCGATGAATATTCTTTGAATTAACATTGTGTATGTTGGACTTAACATGTCATGGATTAATGACTTGTTTTGTTTAACATGTGGTTTCCATGGATTATTGGAACCATAAATACACAACTATAAATAAGATCTGATTGAGATTATAACCTTAAGTTAAGTTAAGTCTTGGTTTATAGCCTTAACACTTAAGAATTCTAATCAACATCATCTTGTGACATGGGTGTTAATTTAAATGCAATATAAATCAAAGCTCGAGGATATCACAAGCTTAACTAACCTAATGATGAACTCACCCCAATATTTATCAATTTGGTAAATCAAACATCATCCATAAATAATTTCAATTAATATCTGCAAACAAACCCCCCCTAATCAAAATACAATCAACTAAAAAAAAACGACTACTATAAAGTATCATCGCCGATGATTCAACCCGAGTGCTGCTATACACATTAGCAGAGCACCGGAACTTTGACCGGTCGATAGGCGACAATCGGCCGTGCATTTCAAATGGCGTCGTTGCCGGGGATGGTGCTTTAAGTAGTCATTAGTTTCTGGTTATTGTCAAAAAAACCCAAAAAAAACAAAAATTTAAAAAAAAAATTGAAAAAAAACACAAAGAAAAACCCGTCTTCCTCTTAAAAACCATAAACTGAAAAAATAGAAAGAAAAACACGTCTTCACCTTTCTTCCAAAATCTCTCTAAATGCCTCGTAGCCTTCCAAAAAATCCCTCGGATTTGTTTGACCCTGAAATTGAGTGAACACTTCGCCAACTTAGGAGGAACATAAGAGATACTCAAATAATTCAAGAACCAGTCCTCATCCAACCAGTTGAAATTGAAATGGCCAATCCTAGGGAACAAACCCTAAAAGAACTCGCTTCCCCTGATATGAATTACCAACCTCTTGGTATTCAATATCCAAACATAGAAGCTGATTTCGAACTCAAATCGGGTTTGATTCATCTTCTCCCTCATTTTCACGGGCTAGCCGGTGAGGATCCACATCTTCACCTCAAAGAGTTCCAAGTGGTCTGCTCAACCATGAAACCTCAAGGGGTTTCTGAAGAACAAATCAGGCTTAGAGATTTCCCCTTTTCCCTAGAGGATTCTGCCAAGTCTTGGCTCTACTACCTCCCACCTGGTTCCATAAACTCATGGGTTGACATGAAGAGACTTTTCCTTGAGAAGTTCTTTCCTGCTTCCCGAACAGCTTCTATCCGAAAGGAAATAAGCGGCATCTGTCAATTCCCTAATGAATCACTCCATGAGTATTGGGAGAGGTTCAAAAAGCTTGTGGCAACTTGTCCACACCATCAAATCCCTGACCAACTCCTAATCCAATACTTCTATGAGGGGTTATTGGCTATGGAGCGAACTCTCATTGATGCCGCAAGTGGCGGTGCTCTTGTTGAAAAAACTCCTGCAGCTGCAAGAGATCTCATAAGTAACATGGCTGCAAACACGCAGCAATTCCATACTCGAGCACATGCTCAAGTGAAACAAGCCCAAGAGAATCAATCCATAGAGCCCAACAAGATGACTGAGTGGATGAGTGAACTTACAGGTCTTGTGCGTCAACTAGCGGTGGCTACCAAAGCCCCAACCTCATCTTCTCCACAGTCACTATTCCCTGGACCTATCAAGAATTGTGGAATCTGCAACTCTCCATCTCATCCGACTGACATATGTCCACAACTTCAAGATGATCCATCTGATTCATCTAGTCCAATGGAGCTCAATGCGGCATATGCTCAGTGAAACTTCAACCCTCAACAATCAGGTCAGTTTGTTAGAAACTTCAACCAACCCCACTCTGAGCCCTTCTCTTCTACCTTTAACCCACCTCTGAGGTATGGTAATCCCATTTCTCATCCTCCTCAGTTCCCTCATCAAAACCCAAACCAGTTTCAATATAGTCAAGGTGTTGGTAACTTCCAACAAACTTATGCTTTTGTTCCTCAACCCCAAAGGAGCAATCCTCCTCCTGGATTCCACTATCCTAATGAGCCTTCCCAATTCCCCACCCAATACAATCTCTTTCTTAAGAACCAAAATCAAGGCCAACCCAATTTGGTACAAGCCTCTTCTTCTAAACAACCATGGGAAAGTGCTGTAGAGGATCTTTCTTCCTTCACCCGTTCTAGCCTCAAGAACATTGAAACCCAAATAGGTCAACTTGCATCCCACCTGAGCCAGCAACAACCATCCAATTCATCCCAACTCCCAGCTCAACCATTACCCAACCCTAAGGGTAATGTAAGTGCAATTGCACTTAGATCGGGAAAGCAAATTGCTATGCCCCATGATGATTTCTCTACCTCCCCTTTTGATGTTGATCTAGAAAATGAAAAGAACAAAAAGCTGGAAAAGGAACTTGAATCCACTCCTTCACCTCCTTCCATTCCTCTAAGGAACCCAATTCCTTTTCCTCAATCCATCTCCAAGCCTAAGAAGTCCTTTGAACCTGATCCTGAAATGCTTAACATGTTTAGACGTGTTGAAGTGAACATCCCCCTCTTAGATGCCATCAAACAAATCCCTAATTATGCCAAGTTTCTTAAGGAATTGTGCACCCATAAGAGGAAACTTAGGAACATTGAAAATTTTTCAACCCAACAGTCCATTCCCATGAAGTGAAAACATCCAGGGACCTTCACGGTTCCATGCCAAATTGGAAGTTCCAACTTTGATGATGCACTCATAGACCTTGGAGCCTCAATAAATGTCATGCCCAAATCCATTTTCTCCAACCTTGGTCTAGGTCCCTTGCACCCAACGGGTGTTGTCATTCAATTAGCCAATCGAAGCACTGCCAGTCCTGAGGGGATAATTGAGGATGTTCTTGTTCGGGTCAATGATCTTATCTTCCCAACTGATTTATATGTCCTTGACATGGAAGGTGAGACGACCTCTTCTCGATCTCCCCTAATTCTAGGAAGACCATTCCTCATGACTGAAAGAACCAAGATTGATGTCCACTCAGGCATCTTATCCATGGAATTCGGTGACCAACTGGTCAAGTTCAACATTTTCCAAGCCATGCGATACCCATCTGAGGATCACTCTGCATTCTCAATCCATGATTTTGAGGACACTTCTAAGTTTCAATCGAACCCCAATCCACCATGTTCTTCATGTTCTAATGATAAAGGATCTTGTGAAATCTGCACCATGATTAACAAAGTCATAAATGGTGAAGTTGATCTGGACCTCTCATTCATAGACTCCATTAATCTAGAGGAACTTGAAAACTCTCTTGAATCCCACATCAACTCTGATCTCTACTGCTCCACCTTGGACAGTGTTGAGGAAAATGATCCAAACCCATCTGGAATCCCTTCTCCTGCTCCTAACTTGTCTAGCTCTCAAATCAAGGCTGAAACTGATCTAAAACCACTTCCTTCACACCTCAAGTATGCATTCCTTTTCCATGATCCCTCCTACCCTGTCATTATCTCTGCTTCACTTTCTGAAACTGAGGAGTCCCAACTTGTTCAAGTGTTATAGGAAAACAAAAATCCCTTAGGTTGGACCCTAGAGGATATTCCAGGAATCAACCCTGCCCTTTTCATGCATCACATCCATCTAGAGGAATCATCCAAACCAATTAGGCAACCTCAAAGAAGACTCAATCCACTCATACTTGAGGTAGTTAGGGAAGAGATTACCAAGCTTCTTCAAGCTGGTATTATCTACCCAATTTCTGATAGTGAATGGGTTAGTCCAATTCAAGTCGTTCCTGAGAAGGGAGGGATAACAGTTGTCACAAATGAACATGGAGAAGTGGTCACAACTCGAGTGAAAAACAAATGGCGTGTGTGCATCGATTATCACAAATTGAATGCTGAAACACGAAAAGATCACTACCCACTTCCTTTCCTTGACCAAATGCTTGAGAGATTGGCCGGAAAGTCACACTATTGCTTTCTTGATGGTTACACCGGCTACTTCCAAATTCCAATCGCACCTAAAGACCAAGAAAAGACCACATTCACTTTCCCCTTTGGAACCTATGCCTATAGGCGAATGCCTTTTGGCCTTTGTAATTCTCCTGCAACATTCCAGCGGTGTATGATGAGTATCTTTTCTGAATTCATTGAGAATTGCATGGAGGTCTTCATGGATGACATTACCATTTATGGCGAGTCATTTGAATCTTTCTTACATTCACTCTCTTTGGTCCTTCAAAAGTGTGTCAAGTGCAACCTTGTGCTGAATTTTTCAAAATGTCACTTCATGGTTTCAAATGGGATTGTTATAGGGAACATAATTTCTCAAGAGGGTATCCAAGTTGATCCATCCAAAATTGAGGTGATCCAATCACTTCCTGAACCCAAATCAGTTTGAGACATTCGGTCCTTCCTTGGTCATGCCGGTTTCTATCGGCGATTCATTCAGAACTTCAGAAAGATTTCCCTCCCACTCACTCATTTACTTCAAAATGATGTCACATTCAATTTTGATGAGGCTTGCAAGAGAGCCTTCATTGAACTCAAATCTTCTCTCACATCTGCTCCAATAATCCAACCCCCAGATTGGTCCTTACCATTTGAATTGATGTGTGATGCTTCTGATAGGGCCATTGGGGTTGTTCTTGGTCAAAGAAGAGAAAACATTCCTCATGTCATCTTTTATGCCTCAAAAACATTGGATGAAACTCAATCACACTACACTGTGACTGAAAAAGAACTTTTAGCTGTGGTTTTTGCCTTGGATAAATTCCGGCCCTATCTCTTAGGTGCCAAAATCATCATCTTCACGGACCACTCAGCATTAAAGTTCTTACTTAAGAAAAGTGATTCCAAACCAAGGCTAATAAGATGGATTTTAATGCTCAAAGAGTTTGAACTTGTGATAAAAGATAAACCTGGAAAAGAAAATCCTGTGGCTGACCACCTGAGTAGAATTTCTAATTCCTCTCATTCTGAAATAATTGATCCTGAATTTCCAACTGAACACCTCTCCTCTCTCACTCCAAAGTTACCATGGTATGCCCCAATTGTCAATTACTTGGTTTCCGGTGTTTTCCATGAATATTTTTCAAAAGAACAAAAAGAAAAGATGAAAACTGATTCAAAGAATTATTTTTGGGAAGATAATAAACTTTGGAAAACTAGGGCTGACATGGTAATTAGGAGATGTGTTGATGAAACTGAACAATCCTCCATCTTGGAATTCTGCCACTCAATGCCTGGAGGTGGCCACTTTGGACCACAAAGGACTTCTCGAAAGGTCCTAGATTCTGGATTCTTTTGGACTTCACTCTTCAAGGACTCACACGAGTTCTGTCAATCATGTCCCACTTGCCAAAAGTTTGGCACAATTTCCAAAAGAAACGAAATGCCTCAAAAGCCATTAATCTTCTGTGAGCTTTTCGATGTTTGGGGCATCGATTTCATGGGACCTTTTCCCCCTTCCAATGGATTATCCTACATTCTCCTTGCTGTTGCCTATGTTTCTAGGTGGGTCGAGGCCAAACCCACTAGGAAAGATGATGCTCAAACTGTGAGTGAGTTCCTCAAAACCCATATCTTCCATCGATTCGGAACACCACGTGCTTTGATAAGTGACTTAGGAACTCATTTCTGTAATAGAACCATGGAGTCACTTTTGAAAAAGAATGGGGTTGTACATAAAACATCCACTGCATATCACCCTAAAACAAATGGAATGGCTGAACTTTCTAATAGATAAGTGAAAAGAGTGCTTGAAAGAATTGTTAAGCCCACAAGAAAAGACTGGCCCGATAGACTTGGTGAAGCACTTTGGGCCTATCGAACAGCCTATAAGACACCCATTGGGATGTCTCCATTTAGGCTAGTTTTTGGTAAAGCCTGTCATTTACCAGTTGAAATCCAACATAAGTCATTTTGGGCTGTCAAAACTTGTAATTTTGATTGTGAAAAATCTGGTGGAGAAAGATTGTTGCAGTTGACTGAATTGGAGGAGCTTCGACTCGATTCGTATGAGAACTCCATTCTCTTCAAAGAAAAGGCAAAGTCACTCCATGACAAGCACATTCTTCGAAAGGTATTTCATGAAGGTGAAAAGGTAATTCTCTTCAATTCTCGATTTCTACTTCACCCAGGTAAGCTCAATTCTCGTTGGGATGGACCTTTTATTATTACTAATGTTTACCCATTTGGTGCAGTGCAAGTCCAAGACCCTTCTTCAAAAAGAACATTCACGGTCAATGGAAACCGGTTAAAGCATCACCATGAGAGGCCATTCACTTCAGGTTCCACGTCGACTTCCATCGAAACCCCATCCACTTCAATAGAACCACCACTGGATGGAGACCCGCCAAATCCAAACCAGGGGGCACCTCTTTCCCTTTAACTCTCTCTCTCTCCTAAATCTCTCTTCCCTCTCTTCTTCTCTCTATTTCTTCTTCTTCCTCTCTCCCTCTCATTTTTTTTACAACATTCTTCCACAAATTTTTTTTCTATTTTCTCTTTTGTGTGGATGTGTCATTAAAAATAAAAAAAATTAAAAAAAATTAATTAAAAAAAATTAATTAAAAAAATGAAAATTAACAAAACAAAAGGGGTGTCATAATTACTCATCATACAATATTGAAATTCTGTCCAACCATTTTGGGGAGTCAAAAGGATTGTTTTAAACTCAAATATATTGAATTTTTATCTCAAATTGGGTAAATAATTTTGTGTCAATAACAAACATTTTGAATGAACAATTTTTGGTGGAAAATTATTCTCCCCTACCATGAGGAATAACATTAGCCTTAATGCCAAGGTCATCTATGGCAATCTTTTTCATTGTGTGTCTTCACCACTGATTGTGAGTCTTAAGTTTGTGGACCTTCGAGCTGAATTTCCATCTTTTGTGTGCATTAATATGATAGAGGCATTTTCTAAGCCACATGAGAATCAGAATAGCCAAATAGCCTCCCATTACCCTTACATTGATCCTACTTTTGAAAGCCCCTTTGAGCCAATGAAAACATTTCTTTTGATAGCCACATTACAAGCCTAATACCTTGTCCCACCCAACATCTTCATGGATTTTCATTGTACAATTTATTGAAATTTATGTGTGGGGGGAATGGACTTCATTTTTGGGCGTACTTTCATTGATTTCCAATGTGTCATCATATGCTTGAGGGCAAGAATCCATTAAAGTGTGGGGGAGAGGTTGTAATTCTGTGAGCTTTGGGGTATATATGTGTAATTGTCATTTGTACAAAAGTCATTGAAAAGTGTTCAAAAAAAATGAAAAAAAATTATATTAAAAAAAAAATGAAAAAAAAGGAATGGGTTGTGTCTTGGGTGGGTCAAAAATCATTCATCATCAACCTTTTATCGTGTTATAACTACTAAAATTAGTTCCATGAGGAGATCAAGCATGGGTTGGGAGATGACTGTGAGACTTGTTTCAAGCACAACTTTTGAAAAAAAAGCAAAAAAAGAAAAGAGAAGAACACTTGAATCATCTTGTATTGTGTCATTATTGGAAGTCTTCCATGTTGTACATATTCCATCATCTCACCCTATTCCATTTTCTATCTCCCTCACTTTTCATTCATCACACATTCATGCCCTTGTAAATATGTGTGTCTATTTCCTTTCAAATCAAATTTCAAAAAAAATGTGCATTGATTTTTCCATGTTGGTGTTTTTAACCCCTCTTTTCCTTTAGACATTATATACCTACCGTCCCATAGCCAGTGAAAAACCCCTTAAAAGACCTCTTGATTTTTGTACACATTAGATTTGGGAATGGAAGCTGAGAGCTCTTACAAACTCTTGATTTTCACTTTTTGTTGGTGAATGAGTGAAACTCCTAAAATACATTTTTATCATCTTGAGAGGAGTAAGTTTTGAGTGCCTACATTTTCCAATTAAAACCTTGAACATGAAAAAATGAATTGTTTCTGATGCATTATTGTGAACCAAATTTTTGATCGAATTCAATATGGATGAGTGAAATAGTCTAAACCTCCCCTGATTGGAGAAAACAAAATTTTAATATTTGTTGGTGAGTGAAAATGATTTTGTCATGTTTTTTATATTTGTTGCACATGAGGACACGCACAAATCTAAGTGTGGGGGAGTTGATGTTACTAATATTTTCATGACTTATTATATTCCCCCTTTACTTATTTTATATGAAATGTGCATAATTTGTGTGAAATATTAATGTTTTAATATTAAGTATAATATTTGAGCATTTTTAGAAGTAGTCCAATTGAGTCGGTTTAATGTTTTAATTATAACTGTCACTATACTGATCCAAATTGTGTGGTTCTTCTTTTTTAGGATTCTACATTCAATATACAACATTTCATTAGAAGGAACCATGAGCCAATTCTGCCATTTGAAGGGTCATATGGTCCTCACAAACAAGACCAAAGAATCTGTGAACAAACTGGACCATCCTTGAAGATTGATTTACTGGGTTCAATCCAGAAGTCCAAAAACCTTAACGCTCCACCATAATTCGGGGGACACTACATGTCTTCTTGGATAAAAATTTCAAGGCCCAAATACAAGTACAAGGGGCCCAAATAAATCTTTGAAGTCCAGCCCACCATTCTGGCTGAGAATTAAAATCAGTATAGTATGCATGACATATCTCCTGATGTAAGCATCCAATCGATCTAAGATTTTGCAGTGTGAAAGAGGAGGTATAGGCGGCCGACTTTGTTGAAGAAACAATTCGGATTTGAAGGCATATTGATATTCCAAAACCCTTTCACATTATGGACTTCAAAAAGACTGGATTGAAATGGACAGTTTAAGGTTGTTTAATCAACCGGCCATAACGTTTGATCCTTAAGTCCAAATGACTCCAAATTTTTAGAGTAGTCGAACAAAATTATTTTCTACAACTTTGAAGAAGGATCTATTTGAAGATTCGGCTGTCTGAATAGCTCAATTGGCGATTCAAGTAGAGGGACAGATTGGGAAAGCAAACAGTCCACTCCTTGGGCTATAAATACTCTCCCCTTATCTCCTTGAGAGGGGTTGGCATTTCAGAAGAGAGGAGATCATATTGGCACGACCAAAGCTTTGAAAAAGGCTTGGGAGGACTTTCCATACTCAAGTTTTCACTTGAGAGACCTTTCCTCCTCTCTTTCTTTTCACTTACTTTTGTGTTCTTCATTTTTGTAATCTTGTAATTCTCTTTCTTTGTAATTCTGTTTTAATGCAAGTAACTTCTTCAATATCTCTTATTATCTTCCACCTTCTGTATTTTAATATTAATGTTCTTAAAATAGTTTAAATTCAGTTCAATACCCTTCCCTTCTTTATCTTCCTCATTCAATCGAAAGTTCGTTTTTAATTATCATCATTGTTCGTGTGTGTGTGTCGACGTACCACTCTTTTCTTATCCCTTTATTTTTCTTCTCTTATTAATTTATAATCATAATCATTATAACCAGATTATTAATCACCCAAATGGCTGAGTAAATCTCTCATTGGGGTGAGTTATAATTTAGGTATGTTAAGTGATTGAGAGCTTCTGCTCGATGAATATTCTTTCAATTAACATTGTGTATGTTGGACTTAACATGTCATGGATTAATGACTTGTTTTGTTTAACATGTGGTTTCCATGGATTATTGGAACCATAAATACACAACCATAAATAAGATCTGATTGATATTATAACCTTAAGTTAAGTTAAGTCTTGGTTTAAAGCCATAACACTTAAGAATTCTAATCAACATCATCTTGTGACATGGGTGTTAATTTAAATGCAATATAAAGCAAAGCTCGAGGATATCACAAGCTTAACTAACCTAATGATGAACTCACCCCAATATTTATCAATTTGGTAAATCAAACATCATCCATAAATCATTTCTATTAAGCTCTGCAAACAAACCCCCTAATCAAAATACAATCAACTAAAAACAAACGACTACTACAAAGTATCATCGCCGGGGATTCGACCCGAGTGCTGCTATACACATTAGCAGAGCACCGGAACTTTGACCGGTCGATAGGCGACAATCGGCCGTGCGTGTCAGCTGTCAGGTTGGGGGATGAGGGTACCCATGATTGAGGCCGTGGGCCTAGATATTATTGAGGAAAAATATCACCATTCCTACAGATATTATTTGAGGAAATACATCATTGTTCCTCTAGTTATCATGCTACGGGATGACATGATTTTTCGAGCAGGGGTTCATGGGACTAGGATAATATTGGTTGGGCGTACCTTTAGGATGTCAGTTATTGAGAAACGAGGTGTCAGGATGCACATGGTACTGGGTTTTATATTTGAGATTCCAGTGTTGGACGAAGAAGGTAACACTCCTTGGTGGCTGCCGAGCACCAGTGGTGTGTGTGTTTACTTTTGGAATTAGACAGTTTACTTTATTATATTTCCATGTGTGCTTAAAAACATATATTAGGTATGCACCATTGGTGGTATTCTATTGAGACACGTCTCACACCCTACATGGGACCCTTAAGACACGTGTAGACTCTATGGATTTACATGTAGGAAAGAGATTAGCTTTAGCAGCATGATCATATTAGCTCTTTCATGGAGATTTTACATATACTCTGAGGTCATGTATAGTTAGAGTTTACCTTGTTTTTCTTTCTTTCCTGTATTAGAATGATTAATTATTTTGTAGCTACTGTTGGTTAGCCATGGGAACCATTGTTTATTGATATGCTTGACCTGCTGTGCATGCATTCCTTGTTGGTTTAGTAGTTTTTATAAGTGTTTTCAACATGATATTCTATTTATCTTCCATTTATCTTGTTTATATATTTCTTTCACTGTTTATCTATTTTTGGATGCGCTTCTGTAATATGGGTCTAGTTCGAGTTTGCTGAGTCTTTATTACCACTGAAGATTTATTTATTATAGTCGGACCGGTACCTTATTTTCCTCCAAGAGGGTATAGCCTCCCCACTATACCTGTTTACACCCTCACTGCTAGTCGGCAGCCTTTAGCTTTCAGGGAGGTGCACCTAAGGTCAGCAACACCTGGACAGTTTAGCACTGCTCGGGCGGCTGTTCAGGTCGGGATGTTACAAATTGGTATCAAAGGTAGGTGGGTTCTTGACTAGGATTTAGTATTATCTTTTTAGTGAGTAATAATGAGATCGTGACTGATTTTTATTTTTGAAGATTTACTATTTGGGATGTGGTAGACTGGAGATAGGTTGTTATTGGAGATGGGTTTCTAGATTGTGCTTCTGTTCCAACAACCCCAACTATGAGGGATGGACCAAGTTACCTTAGGTGGGAATTTCTATTTTGATTTTTCTCAGATTAATATTTATATGATTTCCACTTTGGTGTCTTACTTGGTTTGTGATATTTTTGGTTGTGATATGTGATCCTTAACCTAGTGTGGTAAGGGATAATTGGACCTTTTCCTGGTAAGGAAAGGTGTGTTTTCTTGGATTTTGAAAGGCACATTATTAGGGTATCTCAATTTCGTATCTGTAAGTATGCGTTGTGAAGTGACAACACCATGTAAATAATATTAATTTCTATGATATAGTTTCTTTTGAAATGTGAAAGGTGAAATTACTAATAGAATTTATTATTTACTGCAATGTAATATGCCATGCTTTAAATCTTGTAAAATTTCATGTGGCATGAGATTTGGGCCAAGCACGTATATGAGCATGAAGGTACTATGAATGAGGTGATGTTGATCCCTAGGATTGGGAATCCTAGACATCATTTTGAGGTAGTGTGACTTTTAGGATTAGGAGACTCACTCGTCATTTTGAGGAAATGATGATTGTTGGGATAAGCATAGACCAATGTACTTTTGATACTTGGCCCTGTTGATGGCGAGTTAGGAGGCTATGCGGCAAGGATTCTGTGGGGTATGGTTGCGGTGGGGGATAATAATGGTAGTTTTTATGCACTTCCTCTTTACTTATTTCCTTATATGTGTCATGTGTAAATATATATATATATATATTGTTATATATGTGGGTTGTCTAACCATTTATGGAATTCAACGGTTTGTCCTAGACGGCTCGATGGAACATCGGGTGGGTGACAGTACAGTGCCGAAGGAACCCGATTAGGTTTATACAATTAAGGGACAGACATAGCATGAGCTATAGGTACAGGCTCAGGGACAATATCATGTTTAGGATCAAGTGTAGACAGAGAAACAGGCAGGTTTGGCAGTGTTTGGGTCGTGGTTTGATGAGGAGCTCTGATATAGTCTGGTGCGGGTCTTGTAGGGGATTAACAGAGGCACGCATGGTTCAGATCCATCTTTGGAATATCTAATGTAAGAGTTCTAGTCACCACAACCATTTCTTTTTCAGGGTGAGGGTGGTCCAAACACAGTTGAATACTAGATAGATAGCATGCATATGATCTTAGAGTAGCTCGAGAAGCCTATAGTGTGAAGTGTCGAGCTGTCAACGTACATGTTGAGAGGACCAACGAAGCATTGGTGGGTAGTATAGGTTTAGGAATACATACATGAATGATTGGCATGGAAGGACATTGAGGACATGTTTTTTGAGAAATTTTTCCTGGATATGCTGAGGCCAGAGAGAGCTCAAAAGTTCTTAAGCCTTCATTAGGGTGAAAACTCTATCATGGATTGTGCAACTACCTTCACTAATCTATCTCTATTTGCACCATATATTGTAAGATATGGCACATTGAGGGTGAGGTGCTTCAAATATGGATTATGATACACCATTAAGGTGCAGGTAAACATCATTAGTTCGACCTCGTTCTATGAGGTGGTGAATCCGGTGCTTATAGAAGAGGGTAACCTGATGAGTAGGTCTCTCCTGAGTCGATCAAATTAAGGTGATGGTTCAGATAGAAGTAAGTGAGGTTGAGATGAGTTCCAATAGGGTAGTCAAGCCAAGGAATCAACTAGACCCCCTCATGGTAGTTTATCAGTGGTTTTCTTTCAGTGTGGGTAACTGGGGAATGTCATGACTCAGTGTGATAGTCTTCCAATGGAGTACTGGGAATGTGGATAGGTCTGAAATCTAGAGATGCTCTATAGGAGGCCTTCTTAGATAGCTAGAAGGCAGGGACTTGGAAAGATATTGGCGTCCGAGGTGGATTCAGGATCAGTACCAGGTGAGGGTAGATGAGGCTCTGCTGTATACATAGGATGTGGAAGAGACAAAATGACCCAACTGAGGGGTTAATGGCTGGTGATTGGAGCTTCAATATAGAGAGGTTAGGCATCGATTAGTCGTACTTTAGGCCAATTGCACACCATGGAGCTTCCAGGGGTAGAGTAGGCATGTGAGCTGGTAATGGTTATATGTATACCATAGGCATAGACATGATTTCTCTTTTTTTTCCATTTTGGCATGGCCTGTGGTGGCGTGTCCATTTTTGAGTGCACAATGTGCACATGATGTTTTGGACTGACTAGATGCTGGTTAGTGGGGTGGAACCATTTTAGGTGTGTGATTATATATATATATATATATAAATGAGGTTCTGAGGCATCAAGGAATCATTGGAAGTAGGCTACTTGAGGTGCCTTGGGTATCGGGGCTTCATGGATGCAAGTTACTTGAGGTTCCTTGGGAATCATGGCTTTGAGCATGAAATTGTGATTGAGGTGCAATAGACAAGGTTGTTTTGAGCATCCATGGGATGTGGGACCACATTTTTCCATGGGTTCCATGGTCTCGAGATGGGTTCCAATATAATGAAAGATGTGATTGGGTGTTGTGAAAGACAAGAGAGCACTAGATAATGTATAGGGGTGACGATGCAACATAGGAGGACCCTAGTTCTGGGTTATAGGTTAATGGACCTTTGATTGATTTTATTTTTGTTCCAGAGGTTTTCTAAAATCTTTCTTCATAACCCTTGGATGGAAAATTCAGGGATGAATTGCTTTAAGGGGGAAGTTTGTAAGAATCCAATTCTTCCTTTTAGGCATGATTATTATTTTTTCTTTTCTTTTTTACATTATTTTTGAGAAAAGTAAGAAAAACTGGACAGTTCTGGAAATTTACAACTTAGACGCTGTGTGCTCCCAAGTACACATCATGTGTATGTTGGGCGTGTACTGACCATGTGCTGACTAAGTACATGTAATGTGGTGATTGTGTAAATATAATCTACTACATGGTGTGTAGTGTTCCTTAACACGACATGTATTTTACTTTCCATATACCGGCTGAGTCCTAGTAGTGTGTTGACCCATGTGACGTGTCTAATCCATGTGATGACCTGGAAACCCGTGTAAGTCAGAGTACAAACATGTTACTACATGAAATGTATTATTTAATACACACTGTGAACTTTTATTTTTATTCATTTATATGAGATAGAATTGTGTATCCTTTTCAGAAATTTCTTCTTCTTCCATGTTTTCAGACTGTGTTACTCTTGGATGCCTAGAACACTTCTTTTAGATTCTTCATTCGACGTCAGTTCTTCAATCCGTATGTGGCTACAAGATCACACTAGTAAGGATAAACCTGAACACCCTATTACATTCTTGTACCTTTTTCTCACACGCCATAGTTTCCATTCAATTAGAATTTCTAGGATTTGATGGGAATATATATCTATGAATATCATATTCAAATTGGAGCTCGATACCAAATGTGACGACATCTAAGAGTCTAAGATAGTTGGTTCATACTTTATTTTTTATTTTTACAAACCTGTGGGGGTTACAAATTTTAGCATAATGACGAGTTATTGAGTGAAACCCTGTTAATGAATTATATATGATTCTTATACCTAGAGGGATGCCAATTGGTATTCCCAAACTCGTTGAAACTGAACAAGTCTATGAAAGAGGCCGTTACTCTTGGGTTTATTTTTGGCCAAGTTTGAAAAAATGGGTTTAATATGAATTGGTTGAATTAAAAAACTGATTTTATTTTTTTGAATCATATTAGTAATGATAGAGGCATCCACAAACTTAGTATTTCTTTGTGATAACTGTGACTACTACATTCATTTGTGGTATTGTTTTCTTGTTGAAGGTGACCTATTGTGAATATATATATTGTTGTTGAGAATATATATGCAGGAACCATTGGGGTTATGTTGGGCATGGAAAAGATTTTATTGAGTGGTTTCACTACAAGATTGGGCATCATGGATGTCGGATTTGAGAAAGTGGGACTTTCTGGTTGGGAATGGATCGGGTTACCTGGATAGTGTGGCCATGTGATTGAGTGATAGGTTCACAGGGACATGAGGTGTCAGAAATAATGGTGGCTTGGTTTCTTATTTGGTGATTACTGCTCACCCGTGATTTGAGTTGTGTATACATAGGTTGACTCCGTGACAAGGTGTTATTGAACACTCGTGTGGGTAGAGGTCCCCAATAGATTCAGTTTTGGTATTATCGGTTTGGGGGTTCTTACCATAGGATTCCATGTAGAAGGTGAGGAGCCTTTGGGGAAATAGGGTTGAGGATATCGGGTTGGGGGCTGAGGCTCACCATGATTGAGGATCTGGGCCTCGATATTATTGAGGACATATATCAATGTTCCATCAGTTATTATATGAGGACCAACATCAATATTCCTCCAGTTATCGTGCTATTGGTCGACATGATCTTTCAAGAAGGGGTCCATGAGACCAGGATACTATTGGTTGGGAATGCCTTCGGGATGTCGGTACTTGAGATACGAGGTGTCAAGAGGCATGTGCTGCTGGGTATTATGTTTGATAATCTGGCATTTCCTGAAGCAGGTGACACTCCATGGTGGCTACCGATCACGATTGGTGTCTGTGTTTACTTTGGGCATTGAACTATTTACTTTATTATATATTCTTGTCTTCTTAAACACATATATTAGGTATGCACCATCAGTGGTATCCTACTGAGTATCATCTCACACCCTACCCTAGCACCTTTGAACATGTGTAGACTTTATGGATTTACGTCTAGGAAAGAGTTCTTCTTCAGGAGATGGATCATATTAGCTATGACATGGAGATTTTGCATGGACCCTAATGTCATTCTTAGCTAGAGTTTACCCTATTTTTCTCTAACAACCCTACTTTTATTACAAACTAAAACATGATTTATTACATAAACTATTCACTTGATACAACATGGATGATAGAGAGGACTAGTGTATTTGGGGCTTAGGATTATTACATATCAACATAAAACATGAAATAAAACATATTTTTTGAAAACTTCCTTTACATGTCCACTACATTCCCTCGTACTTAGAATTTCATGGGATAACCTGAGGATATGCATAAAAAAGGGGTGAGCTATAAAGACCAGTAAGGGAATAAACATGGAATACATGAGGAGTACAATACATGTTAGACAATAGGCATATCAATAGAGAACAAGAGAAACATGAAAATAAAGGCATGATAAAGCATGATAATCATAACATGGAAATGTGGCAACAACACTTAACATGGAATTAGCATGAGCCAATGCTCATTGTACATGGAGCATGAGTAAATACTCATTGCACATGAATAATGAGTAAACCCTCATTGTACTTGAATTATCATGAGTCAATACTCATTGCACATGACGTATCATGATACTATACTTTACCCAATGCATTGGAGCGCTATAAGGGCACACCCTTCTTAAACATTTCATTTCATGCATAAGTGTGCCACATGGATCATAAAACATGGATTCATAAAACATAGTCATTTATTCCACGATAAAGGAATGTGGAATTCATATATGAAAATTTATAACAAATAAGTAAATGTGCATAAAGGTTAATACCCTTGATGGAGAAATGGGCATGGTATTCACTACACAACGACATTGGATTAGAAAATCGGTGCGATTTCGGTAGCGTAACGGCGTGACATAAGAATTCATAAAAATGGTTGATGATAGATAAAGTGGTTCCCCATAACATTTAAATGTAATGGACAGTAAGGAGGTCATATAGATACATGTCCCATGAATTATAATGGAATTTAGATTCATGATACAAAAGTATTGCTTGAATGTAAAGGAGGAGAGAGAAGTTCCTTTAGGAATTTCGACATAGTAACAGGTGTACACGGGAGGCATTTAATGAGTGATAAATGGGTCTACCATAATTAAAACACAAAGAGCGAAGTGTGAGAGAGGTGAGAAACCATACCCCAACATTCATAATTTAAATTAAATGGGCAAAAAAACTTAAGGAAAATTGGACAAAAATGAGAAAGGAAGAAAAAACCCTTACTTGGAAGTGTGCTTCCAAAGGCTTGAGAGAGGCTTGAGAGAGGCTTCTTAGGAGCATGGGGCACCTTGGGAGGATTTTAGAGAGAGTAGGGCAGAGGTTGGACGAACTCAAAAGGCTTTGAGTGAGGAGGAAGTGGGTTCTTGGGTGGGTTTATATAGGAAATGTGAGTGAATTATTTATTATTTAGGTTTGGGACCCCTTACATTAAAATAATCCAAACCAAAAATAATCTCATGGTTTTTGCCCATGGTTTTTGGAAAAGGGAAGAGTAAAACAATATTTTATAAGGCCAAAGTCCTAACTTCTTAAAATAATGGGGTTGCTTATGTGGAGGTCAGTCACACTCCCATAGAAAATAATTTAAAAAGACAAGATGTTTAATAAGTCTTGACGAGTCCATTAATGCTTTCAAAAGTAAGAAAAAAAAACCAAAATCACATTATTTTAATGGTAAAACATATATTGGCCGAACATAAAGCTTATAGTATTTTATTACATCACTATTGGGTCATTATGATGTCATAAAACACATTATATATTTAAACGATATTTAATTTTTACCCAAAAATTTGACTGTCTCAGAAAATTATGAAAAATTCACCGTTGGATAATTTCGATGTCTTGATTCTAGAAATATAATTTATTTTAACTAAATAATTTTCTAAATAAGTTGATTTTAACTTTTAAAATGAAAACCAATATTTATCGAAAATTCACAGGTTTTGACAGAAATGGTTTTCAAACCTTAATAAAAACTATAATTGCATTAATAAAATTATACGATCATTTATATATAATAAAATTAATTTAAAAATAATCATAATATTTTATTAAAATATTATTTAATTCAAAAATCCCTTAATTTAATAAAATAGATTTCTTAATTAAATAATAACAAAAAACACTATTTGTACTTTAAAATCAATTTAAAATGTATCAATAATGACAAGAAGGTATATTCATTATTATATACAAAAAAATAATATACATGAACATATTACTAGCGATTTGTCACATAACCCCTTAAAACAGCCACATAAGACCTAAGGGTAAGGTGTGCGATGTTGATAGACTCTTGGGGTGGCTCAGATAACATCGCTCGAGTGGTAATCTCTATCAACTTCCACTTTTCCCGTAGACGGTCCCGTTCGAACTTGACATGATGAAAATCAGCTTTGGCTTGGTCAAGAGTGAAGCCCATGGACGCCACCTCTTTTCTGAGGTCCGACAAATGGGCTTCGTATGGAGAAATTCTACTGGATGAGGCCATTTCTTCTTTTGTCGGAGTAAATTGGATTTGTTAAAGCCCTATATTTATACTAATAATGTGATCACTGTTCAACGACTATAAAAGAAACGGTCACAATTCTTAACATAAAACCAAAGAAGTTGACATTTTATATAAAAATGTTACATAAAGAGATATTTAACTAGATCAAGAGGGATTTCCATTAATGAAACTTTGGGTCGGTACATTTTCATTCTTTCCTATATCAGCATTCTTACTTATTTTGTAGATATTTTTGGTTATCCATGGGTGCCATTGTTTATTGACATGTATGACTTGTTGTGGATACATGTTTTGTTGTTTCAGTAGTTTTTATAAGTGGTGTCCAATATGTTGTTCTATTTATCTTCTATTTCTCTTTTTGATATATTTTTTCCGCTGTTTATCTATTTTAGGATGTACTTTCACTATGCGGGTTTGGTTTGAGTCTGGTGAGACTTTATTACCACTGCAAGTTTTATTATTATACTCAGACTAGTACCTTATTTTACTCTAAGAGGGTATATCCTCCCCACTATAGTAGTTTACACCCTCCCTGCTAGTCGGCAGCCTTTGGCATTTGAGGAGGTTTTCCTAATGTCAGTAACACCTAGACCATTTATTATTGTTCGAGTGGCTGTTAGGGACAGGATGTAACAAATTTACTGATAAAAATCCTTAAATAGAAGAATATTCCAAAAGTATGTGCTTTGTCCTTATGTGTGACCTTGGATCCTTAGAAAGAGCACTATTACAATTTTATTATAGTAAATTGTGATAGGGCATTCACTTCTTGGTACCAAATAAAGCTCCAAAACAAAGTTTAAAATACATAATGATTTCTTGTCCACATCAGAAGCCATAATATACTCAAACACTAATGTAGAATCGATTTTTTTTTCTTATTTGAGATCTTATAGATCACAACCCCTCTGTTGAGACAAACAATATATCTAGGATATAATTTTAGATAATTCTAATCTATCTGAAAGCAATCATTTGTAAAACCCCTAATGAGTAGATTTTAATCTCCCCAAACACTAGGAAAATATCGTTAGTTATCCTCAGATACTTAAGGATAGTATTGAAAGTAGTCCAATGTTGTTCTCTTGGATCTTCTTGATAACTACCTTCCATGCTAAAATCATAGGAAACATCAAGCCTCATACATAACATGGAATACATGATAGAACCTATCACTGATGCATATGGGATATTACTCACTCTATCTCTTTCTTCTCGTGTCTGAGGAGAAATTATCCTATAAATATATATACCATGTGACACTAGAACCAATAACCTCTTGGATTGTTCCATAAAAAATATATTTAGTATCTATTAAATATATGTACTCTTATATAGTCTAAGAAACCTAGTTAATCTATCATGTGTGATATTTTTACCTAGAATGTTTGATCCTTAACCTAATTCCTTCATGGAGAAGCACTTTGTCGACTATTCATTAACCTCTTGTAAGTTTGGTATAATATTCTCCAATTAGTTATATTTCATCAACATATAATACTATGAAAAAATTTACACTCCCACTAAACCATTTGTAAACACATGGATCACATTCATTATTAATGAAACCAAATTAATTTATGGATTCATTGAATCAAATGTTCCATTTCCTATATTCATAATTTAATCCATATATGGTTCTATGAAACTTATATACCTTTTTGTAATTTCCTAGAGTCTCAAGCCCTTTAGGCTGCATTGTATGCACATCATCTTAAGGATTTATATTATGAATGCAGTTTTGAAATCCATTTTTCATTTATCTTAGTGATGGAAAGCTACTATGAAAAACAAAAAATTTAAGGATTTATACTTGGAAACTAGGTAAAAAGGTTAATTATAATAAAAAAATTTATATTTTATAAACCTTTATCCACTTGTGATTCTTTATAGGTATTCAATTTACCTTCAATGAACATATTTATCTTGAATTCCCATTTAAAACCAATGGGTTTTACACCAACTGGAAGATTGATCAAAACAAAAACTTCATTCTAATATTGAGAATCCATCTTAGAATTCATGGATTCTTTCCATCTTTCATCTTATGAGCTGTCTACTACCTCCTTTTAGGAAAGGGGATGATAATTGTTTTTTAAAAAATAATTCACAATTATCAATAACTCAAAAACCATATATCTTTGGTTATATTACATCTCTACCACTCATACACAACACTTGTATTTCAGGAACATCCTTTTCCATGGGGAATTATGGAATTAGTTCCTGTACCAACTCTTGTGTACCTTGATAATCAACTTCATGAAAGACAATCTGACTACCACTATCCTCCTTGAGGATATTATCCCTCTCAAAAAGGGATCTATTTTGCGATAGTTATTTTATTCATTGAAGATCTGTATTGATAGTATCCCATTATTTAGGTGAAATAACTTATAAAGATACACTTTGTTCCTTGATGTGCTATCCCATTGCTTGATCCATCCTTAAAAAAGGCCTCACATCCTCATGCATGAATATGTGAAAAAATGGGGTTCTTTCCAATATATAATTTGAAGGTAATTCCATTTTATGATTTAGTTGGTACTCATTTTAGTAAGTATAATGCGTTCTATAATGTATATCCCCAAAATGAAATTGGAAGACTTGTATGACTCATTATAGATCTTACCATGTCAAAAATAGTACAATTCCTCCTTTCACTAACACCATTACACTACAATGTATAAAGTGAAGTGAGTTAGGATAAAATCACATACTATCATAGAAAGTTTACAATGTATCAGTTATGATATTCAACACCTCAATCTAATTGGAAATTATTTATATTCTTAACAAGATGATTCTAAAAGTCATTCTTGAACTCTTTAAACTTCTTAAAAGTTTTAAACTTATACCTCATTAAATAAATATAACCATACCTCCCCATGTCATCGATAAAAGTAACAAAGTATGAGTATCAAACTCAACCCTCTAATTGAAAAGGTCTACACACATTAGTGTATACCATAAGCTTCATGGCCCTTTCACCGTATCCACTGAATGGTGGTTTGGTTGTTACATTGAAAACAAGAATAAAATATTTCATGTACCTTAAGTTCAAGAGATTATAAATATCTTACTTGATAGATATTTTTCAAATACTTTTCATTTACATGACCATGTCAGTGATGTGATAACTGGGTGTTATATAATACTCATGTATTTTTTTCTTTATCAATTAAAAATACTTAGTTTTTTTAATTTAATATATAAAGAAAATTATTCAAATGTTTCGTACAATAACATTTGATATCTTTGTAAAAGTAGAAACCTTTAATTCCAAATTGAAAAATAAATCCATCCATAACTAAACAAGAAATATAAATTATATTCTTGGTATCACTAGGACCATAAAAACAGTTCGTTAATACCAAAATCAATCCTGTCATTGGTGTGATATGGTTGTCTCCAATGGATAGAACAACCAATCTCACACCAATGGAATCTAATAATTCCACCACATCTCAGGTAATATTATGAAATCTACTTGCATCCTATATTTTGATACAAATATGAGTAACACAGGTAGTATATAATAACCATATTATATATATGTAAAGGTTACACTCAATAAAAAACACACCTGAAGCTTCCCCTTTCTTATTTTTCTGGGTTTAACTCCTCTTACAGTATCCCTGCTTAAAACATGAAAAAAATACAACATCCAATACCATTCTTTGACTATTGAACTTTTTGTTCTTTGAAGGATGGTGCCCGAGATCCTTAAATTAAAAATGATACTTCAGTTCCTTTTTCATGTTTTTTATCTTCTTATTAACCATAAGTATGGTGGTTTTCCATGCTGTATGTCTTTATCAACTTAATCAATTAGTTTAAGAAGTTATGAAATTTTTTTCTTACTATTTATCATATTATAATTCACAATAGTACTGGAGAAGGTTTTGGGTATTGAGTATAAAATATTATTTATGAATATCTCATTAGGTATCTCAAAAACCAAGATGTTCCTACTCTCAATGTTTCCAATAATCTTGACCGCATGAGCCCCAGCTAGCACTGTCTATCCATTCTTTCACATGAAAAGTGAATTGGAGATCACATATCTCTCTAATATTTCATTATCTTTATAGAGATATTTATGGTGAGAAATGATTCTATGCACATATATATCCTCATATTTATTTAAATTATCACTGTACATAGAGGATATCATGAAACATTAGACTTCCATAGAGCCATCCACGTGATTCAAATAGAGATTAATTTCTTCCACATTATCCAGTTTAGAATTGGACTTAGGAAGTGGGGTTTATAGCATATATAATATCTTTTCATGGTGTAGTATAACATAAAAGAGCTTATACTATTACTGGAAATTCACATTAGTGAGAAGGGTATCCATATACAGTATGGATTACAATGATATTATTGAAATTTTTTTTATTTTTCATTTTAATAAATTAATATTAGATAATTAATAATTTTTTATATTTGAAAAAATAGATTCAAATATTTAAAATGAATTAGATTACGTTAATCACCCATGATTTTTCCTAATATAATGGTCATAATAATAAATTTTAGAATATATTATTTATTATATATTCTAGTGGAAGTGATCCATATTCCTCTTCTAATAACCTAGACCTAGGATTTACATGATATTTAAAGTGTTTTAGGTAGGAGTAACTTTCCAACTAAAAAATCTCATAGTTCCTTGATCTTTGAAGTAGAATCCTCAATCTCAAAACCAAATTTTAATGATTTACTCAACACCTGAATCTTTTTCAATCCATTTCCTATGGGGGAAGGAAAAAATTGATGTAGAATCAATTAATTCAACCAAAAAATAAAATCTTAATGACTCCACGATTATTGAATGACCCCCAACTTGGTTTAGTAAAAAACTTTTAACTAAGAGGTCGTTATAAATAAATTAGTGGAAGGATATAAAGAATTAATATTTATAATTTATGGATTTTTTATCCATTATGTGTAAATAACACTTTATATTTTACAATATTTTCTAATATTAATTGGATTTTACTTGCATGATTAGCCATGTCCAATGAAAAATTCATGTATAATATGATAATATTTTATTCCATCTTGCATGATTGTTAATTCATTTATTAGGGGACCACATAACATTAAAAAACAAAAATAATTAACCATGTAAGTGACAGAAATAAAATATAATTTCCATGATAATGAGATTCTATAACGGCTAGTTTATTAAGTGGATGAAAAATTAACCTGTGACCCTAGGGGAAAACACATTGTGAACCGTACTGTGTTTCATATTGTAGCATTCACCCTATTATCCTATGTATCACGTTGAATGGTTTCACATCAACTACTTGATTCATACTATCTCCAATCACATAGGATCTCCCTCCTTATATATTATTTTACTGACAACTAGGTTAGGTGATTCAATGGATTGGATTAAGGGGTTTTACATAAAAGAAATTGTGGTCATGCAGGCCATTACATAATAAGGTAATGGGATGAATCACATTCCATAATTTTAATTTAATAAAAATAAATTAAAATAAACCAATCACAGACAATTTTTTGGTCTAATATCATGTTCATCCACTCATAAACATGAAATGAGCGTACATTTTCAATATTTTTATCAATTATTTTGATTTATTATTTAATTAATATATTTCACTATAAATTTATCTATTTTTTTGAATTTATCCAAATTCCATCGAAGCATCCTTATCTTAAAATAATTTATAATTTAAAAAAATTACTCTCATTTGAAATTAATGAAATACAAAATTTTACTTGAAGGAAAACGTATTTGTTTATGAAAATTATAACAAGGAAATTAAATAAATATATAAATTTTAATCCTATGACATGGCATGTACCATTTAATGAATGAAACATGGAACATATAATCTATAGGTTTTATTATGAATTTAATTATTATATACATGAAAATTTAAGAATATTATCCGCATCAAACTACATGGAGTGTTATATTTTTATCCAGAACATACTTAAATTCTTTCAGTGTCCCTGACATGTCAATCCTTGTGTTGTGTATATGATACATGGCATGATTTGAAAACCATATGTACTATCCATATGATTCTTAATTTTTAATAATTTATTGATTATTGATTATGTTATCGAGAATGAAGGAAATAAGCGGTAATGATGTCATATTATTAAAACGAATAATTTCAAGTAAAAGAAAACTCAAATTCATAAAATCAATCAAACAATTATAAATAAATATAAATTAAACATGCGAACACTCAAATAACACTTGAAGGTTTCAGGTGAAATGATAGAATCCTTTGAAAGTATGAGAAACTCATATTTTTATCTTAAATAATGTGTAACCATTTATTTACATGATCATGAGATCATGTCTTAAAAAATAGTAGATTAATGGACTACATTAATACATTAAAACCAGAGGAATATGATCTTCACATGTAATTTATAATAAATTTATAAAAAGATAAATAATTACCTCAACTTGTAATTATGTTTTCTTTAATGTTTCAATGGAGCATATTTCATCACACCATTTTTGCACTATAGGATTAAACTATAGAATATCTCTAGTGATGATCCACACATGCACCACAATCAATGATAAACGTCATCGAATCAATAGGTTCGAGTACAACTGATCCTAATCACATATGTTATTAATAGATGACCACATCAATTTTCTTCTCGAAGAGGGAGAACTCTTGGTTCACTCTTGAAGATGTGATAGAGGAGGAAGAGAGACATATTTAAATTACTCTAGACATATCTATTGATATATATATATATATCTTGATATATCTCTAGATACATTTCTAGATATATCTCTCTAGATATATTTCTATATATCTTTCTGTATATCTTTCTATATATCATTCTTGATATATCCATCTAGATATATTTATATATATATCTCTCAAGATATATCTCTAGATATGTCCCTGTTATCCATTTTTGCACACCCAAAAAGTCACGTTATAAAAGTGATATATTCAGATATAATTTGACATAATTAGATATTTATTATGGAAGGTTTAGGGATGGAAAATTTCTCCCAAGACCTTAACCATTTATAATATTCTTAATTGAACCCATGTCATTTAATAATAATAAAAATATTATTAATCACTTAACATGTGAAACACATTAAAAATATAAATAAATATCAATTATTTCTATTTGAAATATTAAACTTGGTCCACTTTTCATTTTCAACATTTATCAATCCATGAATAATGAATATTTAATTAAATAAATGCCATTGAATTTTTTATACAATAAACCGAATAAATATTATATTTTTCAAACTTATAAAATAATATTTATTATTTATTATTTGAATTACTTTATTATTTCGAATAATAAACGATTAAATTATTGAGATCAACCAATCCTGAAAAAATAAAATTTATTTTAACTTTTTAAGTTAAGTACATTAATTTATGTGAGATTGAGTATACATATTATTTGTGACCCTCTAGGCATCCTTCATAGTGGAATGGGGCATTACCACAAAAATTACAAAGTTAAAATCTAGAAATAAGCCAAATCACCCATAGAAAATGAAGTTAATGTTGAGATGATATCTAGCCTCCTGTAAACACTTACCATGTAATATTATCCCTCAATCATGATATCACTAATCACACAGGTTTCATACAGGTGCCGTTAGCCTATATACTTGATTTGTCTTTCATTGAATTTTTGGAAATTAACTCACTCGCCAAAAGCCATGTTCATATATTTTTTCAGGTAGTTCTATTATTTTAATGGTCCTAAAATATCAACTTTCATTATAGGATATATGGGACAAATCCTTTCTCATACCATCTATTAATAGAATATCACTCATGATGCACCTAATGTATTATACATGGACACAAAAATATATCATGATGGTTTCCATAAATACATCAACTTTTGCAAGTCATGATTTCCATGAATGATAATATTAATGTCTAATGATTAATAAACAAGGCCATATATAGGAATATGTAATGACACATAAAAATATAGGTTTCCTATTTGACATTTACATTCTAATAACATCATATCTTGAGAATTAATGAGGTAAAACACCATCAAAAGGTGTATCACTATATCACAACCATCCAAAACCTAATAGAAATTATTTCTTATGTCCCATCAGAAAATATCATCCATATATAGAAAAAGATTCATGTATAATTTCATAGTGCCTCTAGGATCTCATTTTAGAGGGGAACTACTATTGACTTTCAGTACAACATATATTCTTAGAACATTATCACATAAAAATATTATGTAGATAGAAAATAATATTTTGACAGGAAAAATTCATTAAAATATGTAATTAAATACTAAAAAGGTTTGTTATAGGTCAAACAATCCAACCTAAACTATGTTTGATTTGATTCTCACTGTGTCGGGATACCTCATATTCCTCCCTAAAGTTCAAATCCAACATCATTAACCTTTCATCATCATAATCATCATCATCATTAAAAAACGTTCCTCAGGAGATTTTTTTATAATCTTACCTCATTTGGATATACTCCCTTGAATCTATAAGGCCTATATATTTGGAAACAATCCCCCATGGACCACCTTATCCCATGGTGTAATTCTCAATAGAATCGTTGCCCCACTTAGAGGACTATGTTCCTTCATTGTCTTGGAATTACCTCCTAATCGAGCTATATTCCAAATGGGAGTCATCTTCATTGTGGAATACAATCTATAAAATCATATCGCCCTTACTAGGAAATATTATTAGAATGAACATTCTTTATGTGGCCATCCTCATTGTGACACCTGTTCTTCTTCATTTCACCACAACTCCAACAAGGTTTGAATTTATTAGGCTATACTACATATGTAATTTATCTTCATAAAACCATATTTCTTGTGAAACCGAATCATTCTCAATGGGACATATTCCCTTTCAGGATAATCAAAATAAGTCTCTCATGTTTAATTCCCACAAAAAATGATTTTGGGAACCTTTTTCCAAGACATCCTTTCTATATGATGTTAAATTCCCCCGATAGCTCATTTCCATAAAACCATAAAAGTTATGACGCATCCCATAATTTGTGTTTTCTAATTCCTTTTATAAGGATACATTGGAATCCACTTTTATTGGCCCAATCCTATTACCATAAACATTTTTCACCTGTAGTAAACTATATAGTAAACAACTGTAGGGTTTAAAAACATAGTAATCCCAAACCAAAGTTGTTGAGTAATAATTTTTAATAATATGGATAACCTATGATAAACACATTTGGTGTCATTTATAGGACTCCTATAACATTTATGAACATTAAAATTAGTGAAATTCTCCAAACTATCATTAATGTTTGGGTAACCAGTCCCACATCGTGATCTGGGAAAGATTCGCAACCACATATTATATCTAAAAGGGAGTCCTCATGTAGGACATAGTTCCACCGAATAGGTTGTGAAGAGCTTGAATTCCCATACAATTGATCCATGTGATATCTTAAGTTTAATTGGTAAGGAACCACCATGACCACCTACATTTATAAAGCATGACTGTATCACGTTAAGGATACATAAATTGTTTGGTATTTTCATCTAAAGTACAATATTGAGAGCATGACATGATTGACTATGAAAACCTGATCAAACTCACAAAATCATTCATAAATACATTAAAACCATGAATTTTTTGAAAATAGAAATAGTGAACTTGACATGAATCATTCAATAATTAAACATGACCGTGTTTTCCACACATTTATCTATTTTGTTTTGTATATTCCATGCAAAAATGGTGAACTCAATGTGAATATTTTATAAAGAAGAATAAAAAACTATGTTTCGCATGAATAACTAATTATGAGTGTTTCTTACTTGGTATGCTGCATTGATCTGTGGCATTGTTTCATTTTGTTTTTGTAACCATAGATATATTTATCATAAAGTTCACCTTGACCTAATTTAAAAGATTCATGTGGAATGTTTCTTGTTACTTTACGCATAGAAATTTACTCCAAAAACTATTAAGAAATGTCAACTACTTGATGAATTCAACATCTTGTAGAAAACACGATGGCCAGGGGGTATAATCGACAAAATATAATTCTATCCCAGGAGTTTTCATGTGAGGATCTTTAGGAGCTAAAGATCATAGGAACACCTCATTCAAGGAAAACCTCGATGAAGCCGATAACAGATGTCCCCAATATCGACTACTTCAAGAGTTTATGATTATAGCATGAAAATACGTACATCCATTTACTTTGGAAGGTGGATCAAGGAGTTTACTATCTCTCTATATTAGTTTCAGAGTCACCCAGGATGTGTACTATGAACTTCCTCCTACATCATGCTATAACCAACACTATGTTTCTTGATAAGAGTGTTACCTAGAATCCACCTCCCTAGAAAATCACATCTTAGAATGAAAAATATATTTTAGGGTGTTATATGATGCTGATAATTGGGAATATACGCATATTAAAAATTTATGGAATAAGTCCATTGAAATATTCCAGAAGCATCCAGTGAGCAGGCTCATATCCCTATTTTCCCAAATCAATTATTCTAATATATTTCAGTTTCAAATAGAAGTAATGAACATATCCCCAACACTAAACACAAGGACAATCAACATATTTCAGTGGAACTAGGAGGAAAGGAGTGGGAATATACTCTAACTTCAATTGAAGATTTCTGCCAGTATATCCTAGAAAAGGATAATATATATACCTATATTCCTACCCATTCCTTATAAAGTGATAGTATATCCCAGCAGCTATGGCGGTGGTTCTCTAGAATATTCTAGAAATCACATGTTAACAATAACGTACTTATATCCTAATATCCCTTACATCATATCAATGTGAAAAATATGGATGAATTCCTTCTATATAGGAGTCATATATTCTTTCTTACATCTTGGAGGATTATCAGCAAATCCTGGTAAAGTATGAGGTATAGGATCAAAATCATATCCTTGTTCTGACTTCTGTTTGTAAACCAAGATTAGAAATCACCTCCTGATAGGTTAATGTTATTTTTGAACAATCCAGTTGCATATTCTAATGGTGAAACAAAATTTGGATGATATTCCCACTTTAACTGAAGATCGTTGGATTATTCAGACAATAACCTCATGGCATACCAATATTCCTACTAGAAATATAAGAGCTAATCAACATATTTTTATAGCTAATAGGATTTGGGAACATATTACCAGTCCCAAAGATGGAGGAATACACCAGAATCCTTTAGAGGCTATATAAGAGGATGATCATGTCTCTTATCCCATTCTAGAGATCCATCAATATACTCTAGTGGGAAATTCACATTGGAATCTGGTTTATATCCCCTATTCAACCAAGTATGATGGGAATATTCCAACATACACATAATAGGGGGGGTGATATTTATACCAAAAACTCATATGCTCGCTATAATATTCCAACAGCTTCGCCTAAGTGGTCCCACATTCTTTTGATAGTATAAAACCATTATCATATTCAAGAAGATTATATGTATTAGGTCTATACACTAGCACAAACCCAAATGGAAGATCAATATATTCTGAACACAATTTTGGATGAGTATCATTTTCCCACCCTAATAAATTCAATCAAACATAGGACTATACAATACATATCTATTGTATCTCAGGGGTCCTTCAACTCTTCATTAGAATAATAAGGTTACAACTACCATGATAGTCCTCCTCATGGTAGCATATAGATGGATTACAATGATCATACCCCTAAAATTCACCATGGTAAACCTCCCCATGGTAATATCTCACCCAATAAAGGATACACTACCCTTTTAGGAAGATTCATATAGATAGGATATCAAAACATCAGGGTTAACCATATATAGTGTACCATTAACCACCAACAACACCCCACATCGATTAGTAGGTGGCCTAGAGAAGTAACCTATATGGTATGACCAGGTAGAGGAATATACCTTTGATGATGTAAAAATTGAACTAGAAATGTGAAATTAGTTGACCGATAAAAACCTCCCAAAAATGTTCTGGCCCACCACTAATTCCAACTATAACATTTCATATGGGAAAAAGGAGTTGATGCCTTACATATGATATAAAATATAGGAAACCTTTAAAAGGATAAGCTATAGAAACCTCACTTATTAGGGATATGATGATCATATATAAGATTTGGACATTTTGTGATATTAGACAGACCTTGCTGATTTATCCGTAGTCTGGGACTCGTGATCATAAAAGCATTTAAAGATCATATTACATTCATTCCTCCACTAGTTAATATCCCAATAATAGAATACTATTGAAGCCTTGTCAAATGTATTAATTAAAGGATATGGAAATTAGGAATAATTAAACATAAAACCATCCCTAGGATGGAAGTGTCCCATGTATTAAACATCTTGAAATTCCATTATCATAGGTTGGATCATAAGTCTAAAAAAAATGTTTCAATTTTCCAATTGAATACCATATTGCTATCTCAAAGACATAAAGTAACTATGAGTAGAAGGAGTGAGCCCCTGAGATAGTCCTATAAAAAACAAGAATATATCTCATAATAGAAACAAGAAATCTTAGGATACTAGGTAGATCCTTATAGAAACCAATTCACAGTATAAGAAGGAACCACACTAAACTCACGCATGAGTGAAAATGCATCCAATTAAGAAGATCATATTGAAAACTATTATGAAATCAATACAGGAATAACCCTTGACCATAGGACCATGGAATGTTTTTCCACCATTTCCACCCCAATTGTCATTAAATACCCAAAAGTTCTAGAATAATTTAGCGGGGACTCTAAATCAACCCCATCCAATAAGGCTAAGGGTATTGTACATTTCACTAATCCCCTCATTATTTGTTTGTTTTTCTTTTTCTTTTTGTTTTTTTGAGGGTGTACAACAATCAAATAATCGGTAAACACATGTAGATTAATATGGTATATTAATTAAATAGATTGAATAAGGAATAAATTTATATATAAATCATTTTGGAAATCTTATAAATATTAACATAAATTATATTTAAATTCTTTAAAGTAATAAATATTATAACTTCATGGTTGGGTGAAAATTTGTGTTGATATGTTATGGGACACTATTTCCCTATAACCTTATCACACAGAGTCTATCTACCATCTTGATGGTTTTATATGGATAAAACCATTTGTATCATAAAAAACAAACACTTTAGTTAAAATATAATAACACCTCTGTGTTATATTAGTGTTATAATTCACATTCCATTAGTGAAATGATTATTTTGTAAAAAAACTAAAAAATCGAATAGGGAAAATTTTCTTGAATTTTAATAATTTCGATGATTATGTGGACATAAAATATGAGTATTTTGAAAAAAGTGGGTGGGGGGTAGGAAGAGTGGGGAAAAGGAAAAATACTCTATTGTAGGTAAAAAAGAGAAAAATAAGAATAATGATTAAAATAAGAACTAACCTAGGATTATAACTTAACCTACACCTAGAGTGTGTAGTTTCCTAAGTAAAATAAAATAGAATTTTAGGTAGAAGGATAAAACTTGTGGGGTGTCATAGGTATGTTTCTTCTTGAAGGTGGAATTCCTCCACCAGGGACTCCAGAATTAGTTCATGAAAGTGATTAATCCACTATCCATTGGAAGTGATGGTTTGTTTGGTTTTTTAATTTTAAACCATTATAACACTAGTTGGATAAACATTTGATATAATTTATGGGCTAAACCAATAGGGAAAAAACTTACCTGGGGGTAACGTTAGTCTAAAATTGTAAAGTAGGACCTTTTACCCAATGTGTAATTGTGGATGAAGGATGAGGTGGTAACAAGGATCCTTGGTTCTATCCTTATGGATCTAGGATTTCTCATTTGAGTCTCTTCACATTTTCTCCAGCTCTAGAATCTATAGTTTCCTATGATTACCTACATCAGAGATATTCATATGAAATTTTTTAATAGTAAATATGAACGTTTCTCTACCTAAACAGGGAGGTGAGATGACTTTCCAAACACAATGCTATATGGTGAAATTATTATTGGTATTTTAAATGATGTATGGTATTGCCAAAGTGAATGTCCGAGTGAAAATTACAATCATTAATATTGGGTTGTAACATTTTTCCAAATATTCTCTTAATTGAGAAATTTCAAATTTTTTCTTGTTCATTAGTTTGGGAGTGATATGAAGTGAAGTGTTTATGAGCAACCCCATAATTATAACGAATGTTTTTATTTTTTGATAACTAAAAAGTGAACCTTGATTGATAATGAAGAAACATATAAAATTGATCCTAATGAAAACTTGAGATATAATAAAATCGACAACTACTCATGGGTCATCAGTTCAAGTAGTATTTACTTCCACCCACTTAGAGTCATATTCAATAGCCAATAAGATGTGTACAAATTCAAATGAATTTGTAATTGGACCCGTTAATTCAATACCCCATGAATCAAAGATCCCAATAAATAACATGGATTGTTGGGTAATTTTATTTCACTTGTGGATATTCCTAGTGAATTTACATCATGGGAATGACTTAAAAAATTACTATGCATATCTATAAAATGTTTGATAATAAGGTCTAGTGTCGAGGGACCTCGAAGATATACATTGAAATCCAAATTATCCCAACAAGACAAAGTGTGGAAGAAGATAAAAAAATAGATGAACTCATATTCGAGGACACACTGACGAAAAATTTGGTCACTACAAATTATTTACAGGTAAGGGTCATCTGTAATATAACATCATAAATCATGATTAAGCCTTTGGGATTGTGAAGTCCTAAAATATTAGGGTACTCCAGATGATGCCAAGAAATTCTCAATGTTTTCATACTAAGGGGTAAGGTCCACTACCTCACAAAGGTGATCACCAAGGAGGAATTATCCAATGGGTAGGTAGTAGTCAAAATAGTAGTCCAGTGGAGGGTAAATCCTACTAATGTTGTCAGCTACCAAAATTTTAACTCCTTTAAAATATCAAATATCAAGGGAAAAATCATAAAGGTAGAGCATCCACCGTATAAGGTAGGGCTTAACATCACATTTCTAACAGAGAAATTTAAGGGAAGCATGATAAGATAAAACAATAACTTTTGAGCTAAGAATATTAGAATAAATTTTTTTCAAGGTAGACACAAAAGAAAGAAGTTATTTTTCAACAATTTTGTAGTTTTCTTGGGAAATGTCAAAGGCATGTGAGGAATAAACAATGAAATTAGGATGCCTATCAACCCTTTGTGATAAAAATAACCCAACTATAAAGCTATTGGAATGACACATAAGTTCAAAGGGGATATCATACCTTGGTGGTTAGATTATGGGAGGTAATTTGAGACTCATTTTTAGTAAATTAAATGAATCTTTACATTTTTTTATCAAAAAAATACTCAAAATATTTTTGTAACAATTGAGTTAAGGGAAGTGTAGTCTTATTGATGTATTTCATGAATTGATGATAAAAAGAAACATTACACTAGATATATCTAAACTCATGAAAAAAATTTATACATGGAAGGGGATAATTTATTTTATTTTTTTATTTATCAAATATAATTCCTTTACTATAAATAAAATTCAAAATAACTATCCCCATATCTATAATTAAATTAATTTTTTCATAAATTAATATGATATTTTTAGTGCAACAATGGTGTAAATAACATTGGTGTGATAAACAACCATCAAAAGAAGATCCATAAACTGTGAAATCATACTTAAAAACGTTTATACAATTATCTTGGTACTCATAAAATATAATCCACATAAAATGTTGAAAATTACTTGGAAAATTACAAAGAATGTATGAAATATTCCAATATAAAAATGTAACAAATTTGTGGACAAATTTTGTATTTTCTTAATTTTTAAGGGATATATGTATTTAAAAATAACCCAAATATCCATCAATGAAACAATAATGGGGCTTAACATCCAAAATTTATAAAATTTGGTCATCAAAATGTATAGTAATGTTTTATTTGTTTCTTGGTTTTATCTATGGTAGTCAATATAGTTTCTATAACAAATTTTCACATGTTTTTGAACCAATTAATTCATTTCATTTGAAAGTACTGTTATTTCTATTTTCTTAAGAAAATTTTTCACTAGGCCAACCCATTCACTATATTATATGTTATAGATTATCCCATAAGTAAGTAATTTACTAACTTTTAATTTTACCAAGTCAAGGGGGTTGGAATTTAATCTACATTGAGATTAACTGATATTCTTATAATATTTATCTAAAACTGAATGGTATAAGGAAATGTATGGTATAATCTCTAGAATATCAAAAAATATATGTCCTATCGGTTTTTTCACACAATTTTACAATGTCATTAAGTTTTGATCCATGTGTTAGAGAGTGGTTGTTTTAAATAATGGTGATTAATTGGTTAATAATCTCAAGATAAGCATATTTTAAATTATATGAATGTTTTTTTTAATTTCAATACTGGTGGCGTTTGGTTTAAAGGAAGGTATTTTAAGGGCTTGAGGTCCATGAAATTGAATTTTTGATTAAGTTTATTCTTCATAGAATGAGAATAAATAGAAAGGAAATTTATTATAATCATCGACAATTATGGGTATCATTGAATAAGCACATTCAAAAATTAAAACCAAAAATTTAAACTTTTCTAAAACCACACAACACCTAAAAGCTGAGTTGAAATCCAAATCATCGGTGTGTGAAGAAGTGGAAAATAGATCATAGTATTTTTCATGTAGATAATTTTTTATATGTTTCTTCAAATGGAAATTCCCTAGAATATATTGGAATATAAGAGTGCTCTTCAGTATGTTTTTTGTAGAATCAACGATATTGAAACATAACTTACCCTCAAACTCCTTGGATTTCATACCTTTATAAAAATTTAGATTTTCTTGGATATTTTAAGTAAATACCTTTTATTTATGATTAGAGGATGTTCTAGGGTCCTGGTATCTTCTATCCTAATAACATAGAAGACTGCAAGAAAGATGATATTCTTTACTTGCATGTGTATGTAATCCATCACTCATCCCAACTATATTATTTTTTGGTTGGAAAGTTTCATAATGATTCTTTTTTGTTGAAACTTACTAAATGGTAGAGAATTTTACATAGAGTGAGGAATCATATTAATTGAATCATTTATATCAAGAATTTCATCAGAAAATAAAGTTTATTTTATAGTGGTTGGAATCGTAAAAGTGAAAAGATCCTTACATTTGGCTGGAATCACTAGTTGTATCATTTACGAGACATTAATTACATGGTTTTCTATCTTATTCCCCTTCAGTCTCTATATGTGTGTGAAAATTTCTTTATGAAATTCGACACAATGAGGAATTTCTTTAATATATCTAAGGGAGGAATGTTAACTTGTTCCTTTTAAAAGTATCAGTGAATTCTTTATTAATTTCATTATCAAAATTTTTATTAGATTTAAATATTATTTAAGGAAAGGTAAGTGGAATGTATTGTTCAGGGGAATTATGAATAATAATTTTTTACACCTTTTATTTCTTTCTCCACTTGAATCATTTATGTTTAAAGAAAGATTTTTTAAGAGGATGAAATACCTATTGTAAAATCATAAGATTTCATAAAATATATTATTTCAAATTAATTTAGAATATTTAATTTATTTCATTTCATGGAGCACTAATTTTATATTGTGTTTCACTTAACATCAAGTTTCTTTGATAACTTGTGTTTCATGCATGGCCTAGTATTACGAGAAAAAAATATACTATTAATATTTTTATTTAATGAGATAATTAACACTAAGAAATTTTAATGATGGAAATTAATATGATATATGAAATAAGGAAAATATGGTTTACATATGTTTGTAAAATTAATTTAGTGGTTACCAATTAATTAAAAATGAAAATAAAATCTATCTGAATAAAAAGGATGTGTTGTTGTGAAAAACTATTTTTATGACCAGAATATAATTTTATCTAAATAAAATAAATTAATACCTACTAATGAAAGAATGAAATTTATATTTTATGTATTGAATAAATTTTTTCTAAATTCTACTCTAAAATTTTATAGGAAAAAATAAGAACAAATTCCATTTTAAGAATAAAAGATGTATTTTTCTAGAAGGTAGTTTTTCTAATATTTAATGGAAAACATATTTTAAAAATAAATTTTGTTGATATTATAAATTTTATTTTTTAAAATTAACATCAATTTTTGAAAATTAATTTTAGTGTTTCATTTAATGTCATTCTTTCATGAATCTCATGATTTAGAAGTTACTCAAGTAGTAAGGGGATTTCTAGTCTCCCTTTCATTTCTAGGGGAATTATTCCATATTCAACATTCATTTTTTATGTGGTGTATATAATTCGATATGAAATGAAATATCATGAATTTAATTTATTTAATGTTATCAAAATATTCAATTTTTTTTCATGGATCTCATGATTCAAAAGTTACTAAAGTAGTAATTGAATTTTAGTCCCACATTTATTTTTGTGATACTTATTCCATATTCACCACTAGTTTATTTTTTTGTGGCGTATATACTTACCTATGAAATTTTATATCATGAATTCCATTTATTTCATGATATTAAAAATTTTAATTGATGTTATTCTTTCATATAAATATTTATTCCAATGTTACTCAAGTAGTAAGGGTTTCTTCTCGTCACACTTTTATTTATGTGATATGCAAGCCATATTCACCACTTATTTTTATTGTGTGGTGTATATGATTACCATGAATGTATTTTTTGATTATCAGAATAAAATTTATGAATATTTACGTATCCATTTTATGATATATCTTTCATGAGGTTTACAATTTCAAAGTTAACAAAGAGGTAATGGGTTTATCTCAATTTACATTATATGGAGACTTATTTATTATTAAGAACCTAATTAATTTTATATTTTGTAAATAATACCATATGTAATTTTATATCATTTATTTAATTTATTCAATAATATTAAAAGTTTTAATTTGTATCAATGTTTCACATATTTAAGGATTTAAAAGTTACTCAAGAAGTAAGGGAATTTCTAGTCTCACTTTTAATTATGCAAGACTTATTCCATATTAACCACTTGTTTATTTTTTATGTTGTATATAATTCTATACGATATTTTATATCATGAATTTAATTTATTTCATGATATTAAAAGTTTAAATTTATGTTATTCTTTCACATATCTCATGATTTAAATGTTACTCAAGTGGTATTGGTTTTTCTCATCTCACTTTTATTTCTATGAGATACATTCTCTATTCACCCATTATTTTTGTTGTGTGGTGTATATACTTCCCATGAATGTATTTTAAGAGTATTATAATTAAATTTATGTGGATTTAAATATACATTTGAGTATCTATATTTCATGAGGTTTACAGTTTCAATGTTTCTAAAGCAGTAATGGGGGTTTTGTCACATTTTTTTTCTTTGGGACTTATGTAATTTTATGCAGCTATCTTCTTTTATGAGTTGTATCTTCTGAAATGTTTATAAGTTGTATCATGATTATCACTATGTTCATGATGATTTATGTTTCATCTTAATTTATTATTTCATAGGGCTTATTATTGGAATTTCACTCAAAGTGAAAAGATTTTTTTGCTTAATAATGTTTTCAATGATCTTTGAAGAGAATTTACATTAATAAAAATAAAAATATTGTTGTTACATATCCTTTATTGAGTATATTTGGTATTGATACCTTCCTCATTATTTATTTGGATGTATTATGGTTATTTCCTCATTTGGATAGTGCAAATACATTAGTTCTCATTCCGAAAGTCAAGGATCCTTCTTTGCTCAAGCAATACAAGCCTATTAGTATGTGAAAATTTGATTATAAAATCCTTTTAGATGTGCTCAACATGCGTGTTGGCATCCATATATCATCATAGGTTTTATAGGAACAACATGGGTTTGTGTGAGATAGGACCATCCAAGGTGCTATTGGGCATACATAGTAGATGATGGAAGATATTAAAAAGAAATATCAAGGTTTGAATATGGTTATTAAGATGGATATAGAAAAAGACTATGAAAAACTTGAGTGGGACTTTATTATCAAAGTTCTTAGAAGTAAGGTTTTTTCTCCTTAGGATATTGACCTCTTGTTTAGATGTTGGAGTTATTTGTGGCTCTCTATTTTATTCATGGGAAGGAGGAAAGGATTCTTTAAATTAGTCCATGTTCTTAGACAAGGATATCCGCTGTCGCCCGATTTGTTCATTCTGGGCCAGGATGCTTTAAGCATATATATCAAAGACACCATGCAAGAGGACAACATTCATCCATTTCTCTAACATTTCAATTTCCAGGTTTTTTCTCACCCTATGTTTGTAGATGATACAATCCTATTCAGTAATGATAGCTCTAGATCTATCTAGGGTATCAATACCATTCTTGAAGATTACTGCAAATGGAGTGAGAAACAAATTAATAGAGATAAAAGTTATATCTACATCTCAAGGTTTATCCGGAAATATGCTGCCATGGAATTGAATATACCTTGGTAATTAGCATCCAGAGTCTTTATATGGACTACCTTGGTTCTCCAATCACATAAAAGAGGCTCCATTATCAAACATCTAGATAAAGAGATGGGGAAAATATCTTCTCACATCAACAAATGGAAAAATTGATTCCTTTCCTTTGTGGGGAGGATCAATATGGTTAATAGCATGCTTATATCAATCCCCATGCACGTTCTCTCAGTTCATATGGTCCCCAAGGATATTCTTAAAAATATTGAGTGGATTATGACATCTTTCATATGGGATTCCCATTCGGAGGGTCAGTTCCATTAGGCATCCTGGTCTAAAATGGCCCTTCCCACGGATGAAGGAGGTATAGTTATGAGAAGTGTCTCTGAAATGGTGTATTTCCTTCATGAGAGGCCGGAATATGAGGTAGTTGTATTGAGTATTATTTAAGAATGAGTTATAAAGGAGAAGTATGGGAACTACCTGGAACAAATGAGAAACCCCTTCTACCTTTGGAGCAATATTCCGGGGAATATACCTTTCTTTATTAGACAATAGATGAGGAGATCCGTCAAGAAGTGGTTTTAATTATTTCCAAATGTTCTTACTAATATACCCCCTATGTCGAGACCAACTCACATTTAATTTTTGAGGGTGAATGATCCAGCGTAGTCCGGGGAGAATTCGGTGAGTTCTCTAGAATGTCATCTACAATCGGTCCAGGAAAAACCTTTTTACAGTAGTGGTTCCATTGAGTAGTCTCTAATAACACAAATAATCAGGCATGGGCAATTTAGTTTTTAGCTGGATATTGGTGTATCTGGGAGGTGAGGAAAAAATTGCATTTAGAAGGAGTTGAGTGCTTTAAGAAGGGCTTGATCACTAGATCTAAATGTCTGATAGTAGGTCTGGGGTCCTCCTAAAAAACTGGGAGGATGCTCCTTCATTGAGGCAGTTGCTTCGGTATAAGGTGCAGGTTATCCACAACAAGGTCTCGGTGGGTTAATGGATATGCTGGAGACCACCATTCGAACGACTAAAGCTCAATTTTTATGGGTCTTATGCTATGGGAATTATGAGGGGTGGAGGCGTGATCTGTAATTCAAGGGGTAGCATGGTAGCAGCGTACACTGCATTCTTCGGTAGTGGAGACTCCCTACAAGACAAGGCCTCACTTATGAAAAGAATTCAGTTCAGTATGTCAAAACATATGCGTTTTTTAGATATTGAAACTTACTCCAGAATCCTCTATGAAACACTGATGGATCACAGCTCTACTCCATGGATCATTTTATACCATATCCGGAACTGCAATCTTTTCATGGATAGCAACACTATATTACTTCATACTTGGCCTGAGAGAAACAAAGTGGCAACCATCCTTGCTTCTCTATTTCCTCACGATGATGATTTTTTCATGTTCTCCAGCTTGGGATCCTTTCCCCATGAGTGTGTGAGCATTTTTTTAATTGATTCTATAGGGCTTCATTATTTTCACCCCCCTAAGTCTGTCCCCCCTTCTTGCCTTTTATTGTTCTACCTTTCTTTAATAAAATTTACTGGTTTGGGTGTGGTCCTAGTACATTAAAACTTAACAAAGGGTGGACCAAAAAACTTCAAGTAAGCCTGTTAGAGATTAACATGGGGTGGGGAAGATTTTATTGGGTAATCCTATTACAACTTAACATGGGGAGGCCCAAATAGAACCGATTAAGCTTGTTATAACTTAAAGGATGAATATTTATAGATATCTCTCTAATACATTGAGTAATGATTGTATTATAAGTCATACATATTATTCTTCTTATTAAAAAGGGGTTTTGAAAGGGTTTTACTAATGAGATTATCCAAGTTACTAAAAAGAGTTTTAATTGTTTGTTATGATTTTATAATGTTTATAATGATTGAGATTGATATCACATGTCTTTTGATTATTTTGTTAGATGAATATTTCATTTTCCTTGTTCTAATATTTGAAGATCCAAGTACTGATGGGTATGATTTATTTTATAAATCACTCTTGAAATTTTATAATATCATCATATCCTTATGAACTCTTAGGCTCATTGATGACATTAAATTTTTAATGCTTATTTTTACCGTTACTGAACATCTGATGTCACATTTCTTAGTTTTACCTTTCAATAGGTTTTATAGAATGATGTTGGATGATTTATCTCTATAAAGGATTTCAAAAGGATGATGTTGATGACCTATTGTAAAATAATAATAGGTGAGTTAAGTGGTAGAAATTCTCATCTAAAGTCATGTGATTTGTTTTCAAAAGAGTTTGTCCCAAATCTCTAAAACTCTAAAAATTAAATCTCATCTGGAATATAAGTGATCCATGTTTTCTTTCTTTTTGTTTTATGGCATTGATGGAAAAAATTGGGTCACAATTATCATCATCACCGTCATAAATGTAATGTTATGAATTTTAACAAAATATTGGAGAGTGTGGTCCTAGGATGTTATACCTATTGTGAAGAATAAATTGAATGAGAATGAAATTTACCAATATTATGGGTGATAGAACATACTCTTATTTTTTTCAATGGGTTTGAAAATAGCTTGGGATGGTTGTATTCTATTCCATTGACTTGGTATTTATCCCAACGTTATGGTTAGTTGTCATAATTTAGTTTTTATGTATTGTATGGATGCGAGAGAGGTTTATTGGAATTGGGGATTACCTGTAGAAATTTTTTTCTTGATGTAATCAGGGATATGAAACAATTTTATATGGGGTTATATGGAAATATGTTTTTTGTGTTTGAGATTTTTTTTGTGGTGGTGAATGATGTCTACTCATCCTCAGTTTCATCCATGATTATTGACGTTTGTTTGAATACCCTTTTACCGATTGGACTAGTTTTCTTTCCACCTAGAGTTGGATAGAAATTATGGTTCTTTCCCAATGGATTGGTTATACTGGTGGTCAAAGAAGATTTCATTACAACTCTCATAAAGTTCTCTCAATTGAAGAAATTGGTTCGAATAATGGGTATCTTAGAAATAAATTCTAAATACCTATAATTCGGTAACCCATATCTTGTGTCTACATTATTAGATTTGAATAAGATACAAGGAATCACAAAGGAAAAAGAAAAAGATAGTTTTGTAGTCTTAGTAATTTGATACATACTTGAATCTTGTTTTACAAATTAAAATATAGAGCACAACAAAGTTTTTTTTCTATTGAATCATTATTTTCTCAAGAATAAGTTTTCATATCAATCAAAATACTCACCTTGGCGTCGTTGGGATATAAACACAAGAAAGTGGTGCACTCAAATTCTTAGTAAGGGTATGCATACAATGAAATATACCATTAATACATAAGACATATTCAATATAGAAAGGAAAATATCTGAAAAAAATTAAATTTAATCAATTACATGATAATAATATGGAATTTATAAATGATCATAAAATAATTCCAAATAAATAATCACATGAGCTTAACCATGAATATTATAACTAATAGAATAATCACATGGAACATGAATAACTAATATCATAATAAAGTAATGAAAAATTTCAAAAGACATGACCAAACTATATCGACCTTATACCAAGACATATTACATAAACATGTATGGCCTCGACCCTAAAACCCTAGATAGTTTATCTCATGTGATCTACTCATGCATCGAGGGGTTATAGTGGGTACCTCTCATCACTTTTTAAGTCTAATTAATTCCTTATATGAAATTTGTGAAACATAATTAATAGAAAAATTAATATCAAAAAACTAATATACCCAATTTTAATAATTACTCAAATCAATAAACATAATCAGAAAACATTTAGTGTAATGTGGTGAATGGTTTCGAAGTTGCACATCCCTAGCTAAAATGATCAGAAAAAATTAAAATATATAATAAGGATTTTATAATTCGATTATGTAACATCATTGTAAATCATCTTATATAGAAAATTATTTTGAAATATCACTTTTAATGTTACTTGAAAAAATAAAATTTCATCGAAAATGATTTTTTTAAAAATAGAAATTTTATAAAATATTGTTGAAATCCTTTTCTCTAGAAAAAACCATGGAAAATTATAAACTAATATTATAAGAAAATAATTTTCTTGCTAGTAGAATTTTTTTTTCATTCCATACATGTTAAAAGAAAACATTATTTACACACTTTGGTAAAAAGTCAAGAATTACCTCATTTAAAAGAAAGAGAAGATTAATTTCATAACCCTTTTCAAAATAAAAAAATGGGTTAAATTTTATTTAATAAATCCATTGGGTATTGTTCAACCAATTTTTAAAATGATCTAAAAAAACATGTATATGGAACAAATCTAGTTATTGAATTAAGAGAGAAATAAATATGATATTTATTAAAAACTTTTCTTTGAAATATTTATTTCAAAACAAAAAAAATGAGTAGAAAATTTGTATTATCATTACATAACCAATGGAATGTAAAATTATTTATTTTCATGGTATATCGATCATTATATTTCATCATCAAAAACTTAAACATATACAATCTTAATAAATGATGAGATTTTATCATAAAACATTTACCACTTTCATAACATTGAATCATAATACACACAAAAGAATAAGTTTAAATTAAACATAAAACATCATGAGAATAAATAAATTCATGAAATTATAGGTTAAATGGTTTTTAAACACCCCACAAAAAATAATATTTGTTTATAATATGACATATGTCTAAAAAAAGGCAAATTAAGACAAAAATCCCATACCTCTCACTTTCATTTTGTTGAACGTGATTTGAAATCCTTTATATTGGTTCATGGATTTTTATTAATTTATAAAATAATAATAATATTATTATTTATAATTATATATATGATCCTATTTTTATATTTTACCACCTATTTATTGATAATATTTAATTATTTTCGTTGTCTCAGGTGTTAATTGCCCTATTTTTTCATGCATTTTTTACCATGAATGTTTTAGTTATTGTACATAAGATATAAATAAATCATATAAAAAATTATAGTTTTTTTATAAATATCATATTTACTCAATATATAAACTATTAAATTAATTCTTAATAGTTGTACATGGAAAATGAATCACATCGCTTTTAGGAGATGATATGTTGTATGTACTCACTAACGACAATATCATCCCATTTATGGGTGAAAGAGAAAGGAAGTGTATAATATATTAAATTTATATGATATAAATCTTGTCATATATATCATATTAAATCATTAAAATTATCCTTATTACCTTCCATGTAAGGAGTAAGTGAAAAATGAATCACACTGCTTCGTGAGATGATAGTCCACCGTACGCATGAGAGATATTATTAGATTTTAAATGGAATGGAATTTAAGATGGTATATATGATTTTAAAATTAAATAAGTGTAATAATATTATACATATCACATAAAATTTTTAAATCCCTCATTATACCAATCCTTTAAATGTGTTTATGGAAAATAATATACATCTGTTCACAAGGGGGTAATTCGTGATACACATAATCGAAAATTTCAATTACCAGTTTTTGGGAGATGAAATAAATATAGGAAACTCACTTAACATACTTAAATATAATTATATAAAACAAATAAGTTTTTTATATAAACATGGTTTAATAATATTTTAAGGAGGTGGAAGAACAAAGACTGTTGAAATGCTTGTTTAATAACATTACCACTTCTTCAGATAAATTCTTTAGGTTTTCACCAAAATCATTCCTAGGTAACATTAATAATTAAAAAAAGTATCTGGTATATTTTTACGGGCATAAATATGTAATTTCAATATGTATTTTATGAACCAAATTTCTTTGGGAGCATGAAGTGGGGAGGAGAGTTTCAGACATTTTATCAGTGGGGGATATGACACACATGGTATATTTGAAATGAATCAATTAAAAACACATTTTTATGTTGTCAAAAGTAAAAAATGGGTATTTTTAAACCCTTATAGGATATAATGTTGAAATGTGTCTAGAAAATGGGTTTTGGATAAATTATTTGGTCAATTTAACCCTTATATTTTTTGTCTAACCCCAAGTAAATCAATTTTTCACCTAAACCATGGTAATTAAATTTTACTTATTTTACTGTTAATAATGGTAAAAAATTAAGTTGAAATTATTATATAAGATAGATTATGATGATTAAAAATATGAAATTCATTTTTTCAGATTCATTTCACAGAATTTGTAAAATCCAATTTAAGATTATACCCCAAGACACAATGGAAAATAAGGTTTCTAAAGGGAAAATTATCATAAGTATAAAAGGTTTTAAAATAAAGATTCAATATGAAATTGATTCCAATGAAATACATTTTTTTATTATAATATAAATGAAAAAGGTTTTAATTGAAACAAATTTAAAATATCCATATCATTTTAAATATTTTAAACAAAAATGCAGTTTTCAATAAAAATCTGTATTTTTACTATTCATTGAGAAATGAAACATTTTAGAAAAATCACAAAAAATATACCAAATAAAACTTCAATATGATGATTTCAAAAATTATTTCATTTTTTTAAAATTGGTAAAAAGAAATTTAAAATTATATGCACAAAGCATGACTAAACATCCTTTTAGAAAAAATACTATTTTTTAGAAAGCATTTTTTTCCTTTGAAATAGTTCTTATTTTATTTCTAATAAATAGATAACTAAATAATTTATTTCATAATTGTGTAAAACGTATAATTTTAAAAATCTAGATATTCCAGTTAATATATTCCAATTTAATGTCTATGCTACATCTATATACTATATCAATATTCATTTAGACTTTGGGTTGTGTGTATCATAAGCTATCAAAAATATTGAATTCAATTAAAAGTAAATATATTGTAAATTATATAGGTATTAAATTCTTCCCCTATAAAAAAAATTCAACCTTGAAATTTTTCTAATTGTTCCTTCTAAATTGATTTTGGTAGTTCTTCAACATAATTTCTTTAGGTTCCCATGTCACCTCTTCTATCTTATGGTTTCTCTAAAGTAATTTCTGATACAAGTCAATAGACTACTCAACACTTGTTCTTTAGTGTCTAAAATCTTTATGGTATATTGACAATAATATATATCTCATTCCAATTATATTTATTTATAGGTGATCACATGCATTGTGTCTAGCAGGCACTTCCTTAACATTGGTACCTAGAACACATCATGTACTTTAGAGAGACTTCATGATATCTCTAAATGGTAAGGCATAGATCCAATCCTTTCTAAAATTTGAATGGGTCTTATGTATATAGGTATTAGTTTTCTCTTATAACCTAACTTTATAAAACCCTTTAATAGAGATAATTTCTATAAAATGTGATCACCCACAATAAATTACAAAGCATTCCTTTGTTGATCAACATATCACTTTTTACTACATTGTGCTAATTTTATATGTATTTGAATAGAATTTATCTTGACCATTCTTTCATCCAAAATTTCTGGGAAAATAAGATTCCTTTAACAAACATTAACCCAAAAAGTTGGAGTATGACCTCTTATCTTATAATTCTTCATACAACACCATTTGAATACATTAATGGAAAATATTATTATAGGAAAAATCCACGAAAGGTATATACTAGTACCACATTCCATGAAAGTTAGGTGATCAAGGCCTTAACATGAATTATAATATTTGAATATTAATTTTGGATTGTCTATCTGTTCGAGGGTTTTAAGCGGTGCTCAAATGGATATCGGTATAAGGGGATTATGAATAATTTTCTAGCATTTTGATATAAATCATGGACCAAAATATTTTTTTTTGAAATTGGTGCATCATGAATCCAAAAAAATTACTAATATAGATATGTGCAAAGTACTCAAAAGGAAAATTTTCTCTTACGGCTGGGAAATGCGAAGATTTGGTGAAGTGATCAACAATAACCCATATTGCATCATCCTTACTAGGATTATTAAGTAATCCAGTGAGAAAGTACATATTTATGTCATCCCATTTTAACATAAAAATAAGTAGTGTTTGCAATATTCGTATCAAATTATTTATTTCATCCCTCACTTATTGATAAACTAAACATATTGAAATGTAATCATCAATTTCATACTTCATGTTGTACCACAGAAAGGGTTCCTTCATGTTTCTATACATCTTGTTACTACCTATGTGTATAGATAAATTCGAGATATGTTTTTCATCCAAAAATTCTCATTTGAAAACAGGTATAGATAAAACACATATTCAATTTGAAAATTTAAAAATTCCATATTCAAACATTAATTATATCAATTTTACATTATCCACAACTATAATATTATTTTGAAAATTATCATCATCAGTTTGAGATTTTTTTATCTATCAAACAATTATAGTTTAGCGACCATTTGAAATGAGAGTGATGTATCCCCTTCTTTAATTATTCCCATATTCATATTTACCAAATCCATGAACATAGGATCCCTATCAATGATTATTTTTACAATGAATCCATGATCTTTACTTTTCAAAGTATCTTCTACATTATTTAATTTTATACCTTGGTGGTGTATTGTGCAATCATAATCCACGTGTAGCTCAATCTATCTCCTTTGTCTCATTTTGAGATATTCCGGCGAGTAGATGTATTTCAAACTCTTGTTATCCCTTTATATCTCACAAATTTACCCATAGAGATAGAATCTCTATATCCTAAAAGTTCAGATTATGGATTCCAAATTAAGATCATGGATTGGATAGTTTTCCCATTAGTCATTAACTTCTTCAATGTATAAGAAATAAATTTACCATTCTACATTAGGAAACAACCAATTACCTACTTCAATGTGTCACTAAATATTATGAACCCATAATTTTCCAATGGTAGAGTTAATATAAAGAATTAAAAAATATCCTCTCTAATTCTTTAAAAGATTATTCACTTTCCATTATGTATTTGAACTTAACGCATTTAAAATTTAGTTTGTATAATGGGTTATCCGATTGAGATTTTTTTTGAATAAATCATCCATAATAACCCACCAAACCAATGAAACTATGTACTTCAGTTATGTTCATTGGTATATGAAATTAATTTATTGGATTTGTATTAATAGTATTAATAAAGATCCCTTCCTTGGATAAAATATCTCCAAGAAAAGAAATACATTGAAGCCAAAATTTACACTTGATAAATTTCCCATATTACAGTTTTCTTTTAAGAGTATCAAGAATTATCCTCAAGTGTTTATTGTATTCCACATCACTATTAGAGTACATCATGATATAATCATTAATAAAAATGGTACTACTATGAACTCATAATTTCCATACATATTAAGAAATGATTTATTTGGAATATCTTCTTTCTTTTCCCATAATTGATGATAAACATAATGAAGTTAAATCTTTAAAAAATATGGAATTATCCAATTTTTATATAATAATTCATTGATTTGAGTTAGTGGATATTTTTTCTTTTTTCATAATAACATTTATTTGCCTATAATTAAGGCATAGCCTTATAGATCTATCTTTATTTTAATTAAAAGAATATGTCATTCTCAAGTTTAAAAACTATTTTGTATAAATCCCTTATAACACAACCTATCTAGTTTTTTTCAACTCTACTATTTACAAAGTTGCCATTCTATAGGGTTTTTGGGATATTAGTCTTGCATCATGGATTAAATCAATAAAAAAACTCAACATCACATTTTGGTGGACGTCTAAGTAATTCCTCATGAAATAGATTAATTTATTCCTTTAAAATAGGTATATCCTCAATTTTAAGATTACCTTTCCCACAAATATATTTATTCTTCTCTTATTCCCCAATGATCTCTTTCAAATGAGATACTCGGTATTGATATATACATGAATCAGATGATGAATTATCCACTCTAAATACATTTAATTCCATATCTTCATCATGAATTATAACTCACTTCTCTTTTTAATAAATTTTGACCTATATTTTTAAATCAATTCTATAATAAGTATTATATAAAAATCAACCATAGGTATGATAATGAAGTTATAAAATAAAAAACATTCTTGTGTTATTGTGGAACTAACTGACCTATCCTTGTTGTGGTGAGACTTCCATTTGAAGTCTTGACTAATAATTCATTTCTTAAGGTTCTAGGAAAATATCTAATTTTCTTGGAAAGAATGGAATATTTAAAAGATTTTGAAGATCTAAAATCAAATAAAGCATTATCTATATTTTATTATATAATTAATGTACCTACCATCACATAATTAGGTACATAAATCTATTCTATTGTGAATGAATAAGCTTGGCCTTGATCGCTTTTATTTTTCTAGGGAAAATTTCCTTGATGCCTAGGAAAATCATTTTAACAGTGTTCCATATCATTAAAGTAAAATCATTGATCATTGGTTTCTTGTTTGTTTCCCTTACAATGAAATCATACTAGAATTTACCTCCAAACTTGTAGAAAGCCTTAATTCCATGGAATCATGTTCAACGGTGTTTTTTTACACATTTAATATAAGATGGAAATTACATGTAGAGACCTAGATATTAACGTACATGAACATTACATTACTTTTGTGGAATACTTAAGACATAATAAAAACCAATACTCAAGGACCATAATAATTTAGTGTCTTTGGAAACTAGGAACATAATATTCTAATCATGGTGAAAGATCGTCAGCATCTCCCATAAAGATCTTAACCTTTTGATTTCTTAACTAAAAACTTTCTTTAAATCATGGGGAAAGTAAAACATATAAAGGGTGAGCTCAAATTCTTAGTAAGGGTAAGCATGGATAAAATAAAACAAATCATATACATTTGACCTTAAAAACATGAACATAATGTTTAAACATCGAAATCACGAGCAATGACATAAAACATGGAAGTACATAAGGAATAGATAATAAAAGAACACTAATCATGATAAAATATCATGGGAATAAAACATGTAATTGTGGAAACCATTAAGCACATTATATGATTTCCATAGTAGCCAAGGTATTTCTGCCAAGACCATCTTAGTAGACAAAGTCCCTTTCTGAATCGTGTTCACTCCTCGTTCTTGTCCTGTATTACTAAACTAGTTTAACTTTCCATTACAGCCATGTCTATATCATGAGATATAAATCTTTACCCAATTCATTGGAGGGAGATATAGGTCCCACCCATCTCATAATGAAATCATTCTTACTTTTTCCACAAAATAAACATACACCATTCATAATAACCCAACAAATAAAATGGGTTTCATAAACATCATCCCATCATCAAATAATCCATATAAAATAAATGGATATCATTTCATAATAAGAAAAGTGAATCCATGTAAATCATAGAGACTTTATACTTGAAATATAAACATTTGAAATAATGTCATCTTAGATGGAAAATGGTTTTGATAAAACACTTGAAATGAATTCTTGAGGAAAATATCCTTTCTTCTTCAAAATCAATTTCTCTTCACAAAACATCATGCAATTTTAAAAGAAAAAGATTTTGTTGAAAATAGTCATGAAATATTTTGGAGGAAGCTTCATGAAAATAAGGCTTTATAAAACCGTAAAAATCCTTTCATGCTGTATGAGTAAAAAAAAACATTCTTCTCGTACTTTTGCCGGAAAAGTCAAAAAGTACCTCGTAAAAGAAAGATTCCTTGGATACCATGTAGTAAAAGTAAAAAATTGTTAAAAAGGACTTTAAACATACATGAAAACATTTTTATAAATCTTGGACATGGATGATAAATATAACCCCAGTAAATACTTACGTAAAATCAATCTCGGATAAAAATGAGATTTGAAAAATTATCCCTTACCTTAGGTCCGATATGCTTCTCATGTATCTGAAACTCCTTTATAATGATTTAAATAATGTAATTGACTTATTAAAGAATCATATTCATTGTTATGATATCATATATGGTTCACTTATGACTTTATATTACCCGTTTGTTTGTAAATTCCATGTTAAAGAGCGTTTTGGGTAAAATCGTTTCATTTGTCGTCCGTGTTTTGACTTATAATTATTCATATGATTACTTAGATTATGATTAATTAATTCCAGAATATAAAAAATAATTTATATATAATATATATTCAGAATATACCTATATATAATAGATCGATAAATGGAAAGAAATACACCGTTCATGGAGATGGTAGGCCGTACGTACACATGAACGATATTTTCGTTTCCTTATTGAATTGAATGGAATTAAGTATATGAAATACATATATATATAAAAAAATACAGTAGAATTATTATGTCATATATTTTGTGATTACTTATTATATATATATGATAATCATTCTTGAATTGTTAACATGGAAAATGAATGTCATCGCATCGTGGAGACGGTAAACTGTACGTATGCACGAGCGATGATATCTTTCCCCTATTTATTGAATTGAATTGGAGTGAATTATCTAATATCATAGAATCCGTATGATGTTATAATAATCATTTGTATTTATTCTTTACACCATTATACCCATCCATGTAAGGTGGTGGTGGAAAAACAGATTACATCACGACGTGGAGACGGTATTCTGTACGTATGCACGCACGGTGATTTTTTTTCCTTAGGATGGATAGAAGGTGAAATAGGGTTTTTTCATATTTATAATAAAATATCAGTATATTAGTTATACTGATGTTATTACTTTATAATGAAACAACTAAATAAGAAGAATTTGAAGTAGAAATAAGCTTGAAATAATCGGTAGAAGAGATTACCTCTTCTTCGACGCACCTCCTTTAAAATTTTTCCTAGGGCACTGGGGTTGGTGTTTTGAGAAGACCAGTAACTCTATAAGGTTTATAAGGAAGTGTGTAAGTGAAGTGGTCAGAGTTTGGATGAGCTTCAAGACCCAAAATGGTGTGAGGAAGAGAGGGACGAGAAGCCCTTTTATAAGGGAGGAGAGGGGCACCTTTGAAAATATAAGAAAATATTAATTTATATTAAATCTCAACCCCACTTAAAAACTTAAAAAATGACTCAAATAATAATATTAGATGAGATTGGGTTGTAATCTCATCAACCAATAAAATTTAGACATGTTAGGAATTTATTTTAAACATTATCAACTTGATTTATCCTTATTTAATCAATTTAATTTTATTTGTGGTAATAACATTATAAATTTTAAATTTTTATAAATGATTACTTATTTGTTGTGAATTGTCCATAATTAGATAATTTATAACATTTTAGACCATATAAATTTAAATTTATAATTTTCAATTTTTTTTGTGATTTTAAACAATTTTATAATATGATATTTTTATAAAATAACAATAGTGTCAATTCTGACACTATTCATTTATTTGAATTTAAATAAAACATATATAGAAGATATGTTCTAAATAAAAGATTTAATAGATTAATAACATGTCATATTTATCTAGAAATTATTGGATCACATTAAATAGTTCACATAATATTTATTTTAATATTTTTAAAACCATTTATTTGATATTTCTCTTAATAAAATAATTTCAACATCACCATTATGTCACCTTTAATGATACTTATTTAATCCCTAAAAATTATAAATAAATTTATATGATTTAGATAATTTTATTATATTTCTTGAGATTATTCATGTTCTAATTTTCATGCATTTTATCACTAAATTAAAATTATTATACTTACACGATTTAAGAAAGTGACATGCTATCACTTTCTTTGGTTTTAATAATAATTAAATTATTTTAATTAACAAAAGTCCATTAAATGATTATAATACGACCCTTAGGTGATATGGGTCTACTTTTAGTCATACAATAGGATTCTGTCAGGTGTTAGGGTCATTTTATAATCTTATATTTACCCTTAATTACCCGATTTACCTTTAACTATGGAAAATAAAATTTACCGTAGTTACTATTCATAATGCCCAAAAATAAAAAATTAGCCTATTAACATAATTTTAACCCACTGATTTCAAATATGGAATCCAATTTTCAAAATTCAAAACACATAAGTTGTAGTAATTAATTTAAAATTAATCCCGTTGTTAAGAAAACATGTTTTACAAGTTAAAACATTACCAAAGATTGAAATGTTTTTACCTATGAATTCAATGTGAAATTAATTCTAATGACTTACATTATATTAAATGGTAAAAATATATTATAATTATACTTTAAAACCATTCAATATTATAATTTAATCATATAAATTATTATGATGAAAATGTTGTTTTTAATTAAAATAGAGCGTGTTTTTACTATTCATTAAAATATGAAAGTTATCAGAATAATATGAAAAATTTATCCAAAGTAAATTTTTATATCATGATTCCAAAGAAGAATTTTATTTTGTCAAATTGAACTTATAAACTTGTCAAAAACTAGATTTAAAGTTGGTGCGCCATCAAAAGGCGGCAAAACTGCATTTTTTGAAAAATACTTATTTTACTAGAAAATTTTATTTTATTCTCATACCATGTTCTAGAAAATATGTAAGATGAATAATAATGCTATAAAATTCAAAATGTAGTTAATAATATTCATAATGGCTAGTCCATAATAATATTATAGCAATATATCGTTGTTTAGTGAAACCCGATATTGCGTACTACACACGCTATCGAGGAAGGTCGCGATTGTGTGTAATGAAAGACAAGGTAGGGTTGCGTGTTGTGAAAGACTCCTTCGTTTTTTTGTATAACAGAATCCAACCATATTTCATTTATACATTTAATATATATATATATATATATACACTCAATGTTGCGTAGAATGACTTCTATCAAACAAACTCGAAATTTTGTGTAACACGATCCAAGAATAGTGTTGCGTATACTACAAGATAATACGGTGTACAACACAAGATAATCTTAGTGTAGTGTACAATAGAACACATCACAGAAATTAAAAATAATATATCTTATAAAATCTAAGGTTGTTACATTCTACCCCCCTTAAAATGAATTTCACCCTCGAAATTCTTCGGGGTTATAAATGGTTTTCTACTAGAAAGTTTCTTTAATAAAAACCCAAATCGTAAAATGCAATAAAAAACATAAATTTAATAACTAAAGTATAAAATGTAATGGTTACCCAAATTAACTAATCATTTGGGTTTCCACATAGGAGGACATAGGTGAAAATATGGGTATGGAGGAGAAATATAACCATCATGTTCTGATGGAGAGTGGTAGAGGATATGACTATGATAAATCCAACAGTCACAAAGCCATAAATTTGTTATGATCTAAGGTACCATCTTATTCATCGGATATAAGATCACTAAGACAACATTTTTTGTTTTCAATATCATTTCCCTAAAGTTGAAAATTTTGAATTAGAAGAAATACATGCTTGATTTTGGTACAATATCACTGTTGTTCATGCTTTGAAAAATTTCCTCTTCATCTCTTAAAGAAATGAAGTTGAATTTGTTATTCGTGAAGTGTTAATAGATCATGTGATATAATTATGGGTCATTCCATCTGTTTCAAACAAAATGTTAGCAAAAGTTATCAAATATACATAAGTCCATCTATGGTGAGGTTAATCATATACGATTCCAAAAATGGACTTATACTTCATATATCATACTGCTTAATAAAATAAAACTAGTTTCTACTAACCAGGGACATCCTGTGGGCCAGTGGTAGGTGATAAAGGCCAGTCACACTTCGGTTGTGGGTTCAATTCCCATAGCCTTGTCCGACGCGATGGGTTGTCGCCCGTCCTACAGGTTGTCCTTTTTCTAAAACTACATTACTATAACATCCCATCAATAATATCAAAAAAAGTTCTATCCTTAAACAATACTAACTTATATCCAACATAATCCATTCCAATCATTAGGCTTATCTAAAATACTTCCATCCAAGATCATAGTATAAAGAAAACAATTACTAGAAAGGTTATCTACCAAGAATGTGAATACAAGCATTTATCCCACATATATCATTAGATATATCTTATTGGTTGTATTCCAAACATATGAATACCTTATTCATATATTCTCTTGAAACATAAATTACCATAGAACCTTAGTGAAAACATGAATACTTTCAAAAGGTAACTCTTTCCACATACCAAAATCCCAAAAATTCTATATACTCAAACCATAATATCACTTAGTCCTTATATCAGTCATGAGGTCATGAATACAATCAAACATCTCATTATGTTCTTATCCCTTCATTATGTGCATATCATCTACTTTCCAAAAATATCTAAATAACCTTCCATGGTTACCGGTACCATTCTACATATACTTTCAAATACTTCATGAAAAACAATAGTGTAACAATCCTTAGATGATTCTTTATTCCATAGTACCATAAATTATTCTTTATAAACATACAATCATTCTACTAACTTCTTAAGCCACTGACTGAGCTTCATCATATCTTTCATCTCATATTGTAGGACCCCGGGACACCCTGAGAGTGGAGGGGTGAATCAGGGTGTCAACCTTTTCTTCTTAATGTTGTGGATCTTGTTCCCACGTTGGTAGGAACTACTTAAACCTGTATGATGGATATGATCAACAATGAAACATTCACATGCAAAGAGATAACACAACAATTTTACTTGGTTCACCACTAAGGGCTACGTCCAAAGAGAATATGCCGACATGTTGTCGGTCGTACGAAAATCCACTATGATTCACTGGCTGTAGATTACAAATGTTCGGGTACAGTCACTCTGTCCCAGGCTCACTGCCATTACAAAAGTTTAGGGATAGCTCATTGCGCCCCTCATGTCACTCCCATTGACTCCCCCTGGCTCACTGCTGTTGGTGAAGTCCCACTGAGTTTATAGACGTGAAGTTCTCTTCAATAGATGTGCATTGAAGTTCTTTGTCTCCTGTTTAGCATGAGACTTTTCTTGCATCAGATTTCAGAGTTGATGCCCTTTTTAGTTCAATCCTTCTTCTTTAGTGCAATGACTGAATGCACTAGATCTTCCTCTTCTATTCATTTGATTCTAAATACTAACACCTGAGTGTATTGATATATTCCCCTCTTTCTGGGCAGATCTGAGTTTAGTTGCACGATCCGTTCTTCTTCTCTTCACAAAGCACAATGAGGATGTTAAAGACCAGTCATGTGTGTGCGGTACCACTTCTCTTCATAAAACCAAATGGTTTACTATTCTTCCATCTTTGCAAAGTAGATTTGAGAGTGCTAAGCACCTGTCAAAGGCCTACGGGACCCCCAAATTTTCTCGCTCCATTCTCGGTGCCTTATGCATAAAATTTAAACCATGCGCGCAAAAAATAACTTTTGGCACGTAAAAGACTTTTCGTGCAACTCTTATTTTTCGCGCAAATCTTCCCTTTTCCACACAACCCTTATTCTTTTCACGCACCACTTTATACATCAATTTTTCAGTGTGCCAGAGCTTGGGATCTATCTAAGTGTCGAGCCCCACCACCTGATAGGGGTTCAACTCATATTTATAGGCGTTTTGATCCTGCGCGTAAAACCCCTTCTTGCACGTAAAACTGTCTCTCAGTTCTTTGAATTACGCGCACCTTCCTTTTATTCTCACGCACCAAATTGGTTGTTTGAGCATATCATTACTTCAACATATTTCATCATTATGAACACGAATCCCCTCTTGCGCGGAATACTTCAAACCCACATTTTTCAAACAACCAACATTACGTGCACCAATTTGATTTTCCACGCACATGGCGGGAATATCTCCGATTTTTCTCGCGCCTCCTGCCTTTGCCGATTTTCCATATTTCTGATTCAGTACACTGCTTGCGCGAAAAAATCACCCATCTATTCTGTGCACAACATTTTTTGCGCACATTTCCATTTTTCCGCGCACAGCTCTGGTTTTCGCGCAGCCAATGCCTTTACCCTGTTTCAACGTTCTGATTCTGAAACATTATTTGTGCGAAAAAATTCGCTCCACTATTTCGCGCACCATGCTATTTTGTGCTCCATTACTTTGTCGACGTTCTTGAATCAAACATAGATCGTTTACCATAGCTCTTGAACTCAACATGCCACTATGAAATCTCTTTTGTCAACAGATTTGTATGACATTGTATGCTTTGTCAACAAGCACAATCACCTATGTGATTTTACTTCTACAACAACTCTTCTTCTTTTATTACAAACTCCACTATCATGATATGTATCCTTTGATAGATCAGCTTTAGCATCATCATAGTTTGATACAATGTGAAGTTCATGGCCATCGCAGAATTCCAATGTGCATGGCCATTGCAGAATTCCAATCCCTTGCACATTGTCTTCTTCTTCAACCATCATGTCTTCTTCTTCATCCGCAGATGGATTATGCCTCACCATTATTCACTGTTGTAAACAATGTGTCACCTTTTACACATGTTCTTTGAACTTATGATTAGTACAACAATCATCTGAATTTTCACTCCTCCATTTCATTGGAGTACTTCTTGATTACTTCTTGATCTCCTTCATTTTGATCTTCATTGACAACTATTGACAACAAATATAACCTTATACACAAAGTGGTTCCAACACATATTTCATTTGTAGTCTCTTCATCATCATCCACATAAATACTACTCATATGACCATGCTGATTTTCTTCATGATATTTTCCCTTAGGGCATTGTTTTGCATAATTCCCATACATTCCACATTTAAAACATCTAATCATTGTTGATGTCGTAGCAATACCATTATCCTTGTCCATGGTGTTAACTGAACCTTTTCCTTTTCACTTACTGGCTTTGTGTCCTTCTTTTCCACACCCAAAGCATCTTCCAGTTCCTTTGAAACATTCTCCCTGATTCCTCTTCCCACAGGATTTACATGAGGGGAATTGAACTTTCTTTCTTCTATGATCATCATGAAACTCCATCTTTCTCTTATTATCTGTGTCGGGAAACTTACCAAAGTTGAGATTATTGATCATAATATGAGATTTCTGATTAGGCATAATAACGATGTTTGGAATTCCAAATCCCGTTTCATTTGGTTTTTCATGAAGAATATCATTCCATTATTCTTTATATCCGCCATTATCGTGAATCTTCCTGTTTCCAGCCATTTTCTAAAACCCAAAAAGAATAGTGTGAGAGGAAAAAATCATGCTAGGGAAAACAACATAGTAAAGGGGGAGTATCCTCAATATCTAACAACTTAGGTTAAATTCTAAGATCATTACCATAGTTCTAGGACTATATCCTATACGTATACTTATCCTTAGGGACATCCCTAGACATACCTTAGAAATATCTCTAGGGATCTCACTTATGTTTTCACATCCTAGTTTCCAAAGGTTGACTAAACCTTTCCTCTGATACCAACTGTAGAGACCTAGAGCATGACGTACATGAACATTAAATTACTTTTTCAGAATACTTAATACGTAATAAGAACCAACACTCGAGGACCGTAATAGTTTAGTGTCTTTGGAAACTCGGAACATAATCTTCTAATCATGATGAAAGATCTTCAACATCTCCCATAAAGATCTTCCCCTTTTGTTTTCTTAACTAAAAACTTTATTTAAATCCTGGGGAAAAGAAAACATATACAGGGTGAGCTCAAATGCTCAGTAAGGGTAAGCATGGATAAAATAAAACAAATCATATACATTTGACCTTAAAAACATGAACATAATGTTTAAACATCGAAATCATGAGCAATGACATAAAACATGGCAGTTCATAAGGCATAGATCATAAAAGAACATTAATAATGATAAAATAGCATGAGAATAAAACATGTAATTGTGGCAACCATTAATCACATGATATGATTTCCATAGTAGCCAAGGCATTTCTGCCAAGACCATCTTAGTAGACAAAGTCCCTTTCATAATTGAGTTCACTCCTCATTCCAGTCCTGTATTAATGAACCGGTTTAAATTTCCAGTCCAACCATGTGTATCTCGTGAAATATAAATCTTTACCCGATGAATTTGAGGGAGATATAGGTCCCACCCATCTCATAATGAAATAATTCTTACTTTTTTCCACAAAATAAGCATACATCATTCATAAAAACCCAACGAATAAAATGGGTTTCATAAACATCACCCCATCATCACATAATCCATATAAAAGAAATGGATATCATTTTATAATAAGAAAAGTGAATCCATGTAAATCATAGAGACTTTATACTTGAAACATACACATATGAAATAATGTCATCTTAGATGGAAAATGGTTTTGATAAAATAGTTGAAATGAATTCTTGAGGAAAATATCCTTTCTTCTTCAAAATCAATTTCTTTTAACAAAACATCATGCAATTTTAAAAGAAAAAGATTTTGTTGAAAATAGTCATGAAATATTTTGGAGGAAGCTACATGAAAATAAGGCTTTATAAAACCGTAAAAATCCTTTCACGCCGTATAATTAAAAAAAACATTCTTCCCATACTTTTGCCGGAAAAGTCAAAAAGTACCTCGTAAAAGAAAGATTACTTACATACCATGAAGTAAAAGTAAAAAATAGTTAAATAGGACTTTAAAGATACATGAAAACATTTTTATAAAACTTGGACATGAATGATAAATATAACCCCAGTAAATACTTACGTATAAGAAATCCCGGATAAAAATGAGATTTGCAAAATTATCTCTTACCTTAGGTCCGATATGCTTCCTATCTATCCGAACCTCCAGTATAATGATTTAAATATTGTCATTGGCTTATTACAGAATCATATTCATTGTTATGATATCATATATGGTTCACTTATGACTTTATATTACCCATTCTTTTGTACATTCCATGTTAAAGAGTGTTTTGGGTAAAAATGTCTCATTTGTCGTCCGTGTTTTGACTTATAATTATTCATATGATTAATTAGATCCTGATTAATTAATTCCAGAATATATAACATTATTTATATATAATATATAATCAGAATATACATATATATATAATAGATCGATAAATGGAAAGAAATACACCGTTCATGGGGACGGTAGGCCGTACGTACGCATGAACGCTATTTTCGTTTCCTTATTGAATTGAATGGAATTAAGAATATGACATACATATATATATACATAAATTAAGTAGCATTATTGTGTCATATATTTCATGATTACTTATTATATATACTTTATAATCATTCTTGAATTTTTAACATGGAAAATGAATCTCATCACGTCGTGGAGACGGTAATCCGTACGTACGCACAAGTGATGATATCGTTCCGATATTTATTGAATAGAATTGGAGTGAATGATATAATATCTTAGAATCAGTATGAAGTTATAATAATCATATGTATTTATTCTTTACATCATTATACCCATCCATGTAAGGTGGTGGTGGAAAAATAGATTACACCATGGCGTGGAGACGATATTCCGTACGTACGCATGCACGGTGATTTCGTTTTCCATAAGATGGATAGAAGGTTAAATGGGGTTGTTTCATATTTATTATAGCATATAAGTATATTAGTGATACTTATTTTATTACTTTATAATGAAACAACTAAAGAAGAATAAGTTGAAGAATAAATAATCTTGAAATAATCGGTAGAAGAGATTACCTCTTCTTCGACGCACCTCCTTTAAAATTCTTCTTAGGGCACTAGGGTTGGTCTTTTGAGAAGACCAGTACCTCTATAAGGTTTCTGAGGAAGTGGGGAAGTGAAGTGGATAGATGTTGGCTAACCTTCAAGGCTCAAAATGGTGTGAGGAAAAGAGGTAGGAGATGCCCTTTTATAAGGGAGGAGTGGGGCACCTTTGGAAATATAAGAAAATATTAATTTATATTAAATCCCAACCCCGCTTAATAAATTCCAAAATTACTCAAATCCGAATATTATATGAGCTAGGGTTTTAATATCATCAAAAAATAAAATCTATACATGTTAGGTATTTATTTTAAACATTATCTACTTGATTTCTCCTTATTTAATCAATTTAATTTTATTTGTGGTAATAACATTATAAATTTTAAATTATTATAAATGATTACTTATTTGTTTTTAATTTTCCATAAATTGATAATTATTAAAATTTTAGACCATATAAATCTAAATTTATAATTTTCAAATATTTTTGTGATTTTTAAACAATTTTATAATATGTTATTTTTATAAAATAACAATAGTGTCAATTTTAAAACTATTCCTTTATTTGAATTTAAATAAAACATATACACAAGATATGTTTGAAATAAAAGATTTAATAGATTAATAACATTTCATATGTATCTAGAAAATTAGTGGAGCATATTAAATAGATCATATAATATTTATTTTAATATTTTAAAACCATTTATATGATATTTCTCTTAATAAAATAATTTCAACATCACTATTATGTCACATTTAATGATAATTATTTAATCCCTAAAAATTATAAATAAATTTATATGATGTATATAATTTTATTATCTTTCTATATACTATTCATGTTTGAAGTTTCATGTAGTTTATCACTAAATTAAAATTATTATACTTATAAGATTTAAGAAAGTGACATGTTTTCACTTTCTTTGGTTTTAATAATAATTAAATTAGTTTTATGGAAAAAGTCCATTAAATGATTCTAATCCAACCCTTAGGTTATAGGAGTCAACCTTTAATCATCCAATAGGATTTTGGGAGGTGTTAGCGTAATTTTATAATCTTATATTTACCCTTAATTATCCGATTTACCTTTAACTTTGGTAAATAAAATTTACCATAGTTTCTATTCATAATGACCAAAAATAAAACGTAGCCTATTAACATAATTTGGAACCACTGATTCCAAATATGGAATCCATTTTTAAAAATTCAAAACACATAAGTTGCAATAATTAATTAAAAATCAATCCCGTTGTTAAGAAAACAGGTTTTAGAAGTTAAAACATTGCCAAAGATTGAAATGTTTTTACCTATGAATTCAATGTCAAATTAATGCTAATGAAATAAATTATATTAAATGGTAAAAATATATTCTATTTATACTTTAAAACCATTCAATATTATAATTTAACCATATAAATTATTATGATGAAAAAAGTTATTTTTAATTAATATATAGCGTGTTTTTACTATTCATTAAAATATGAATGTTATGAGAATAATATGAAAAACTTATCCAATGTAAATTTTTATATCCTGATTCCAAAGAAGAATTTTATTTTGTCAAATTTAACTTATAAACATGCCAAAAACTATATTTAAATTTGGCGCGCCATCAAAAGGCGACAAAACTGCATTTGTTGAAAAATACTTCTTTTACCAAAAACATTTATTTTATTCTCATACCATGTTCTAGAAAATATGTAAGATGAATAATAATGTTATAAAATTCAAAATGTAGTTAATACTATTCATAAATTCTAGTCCATAATAATATTATAGCAATATATCATTGTTTAGTGAAACCCAGTATTGCATACTACACACGCTATCAAGGAAGGTCGGGATTGCATGTAATGAAAGCCAAGTCAGGGTTGCGTGTTGTGAAAGACTCTTTCGTTGTTTTGTATAACAGAATCCAACCATATTTCATTTATACATTGAATATATATATATATACACTCAATGTTGCGTATAATGACTTCTATCAAACGAACTCGAAATTTTGTGTAACACGATCCAAGAATAGTGTTGCGTATACTGCAAGCTAATACGGTGTATAGAATAAGATAATATTAGTGTAGTGTATAATAGAACACATCACAGAAATTAAAAATAATATATCTCATAAAATCTCAGGTTGTTACATTACACCCTTCCCTTCTTCTAGTTTGTCACATTTCTTTGCAATGTTCTTAGTATCCCTCTTCTCATATTTTTTACATAGAAGACATACGACTTGGAGAATTAGTTTTCTATATTGATAAAACATGATACTGTATCCTCCTATGATGAGAATGTTTTGGATACTAAGTCCCTTAGAAGGATTGGATTTAACCCATAGAAAAAATAGTCAGTATATCTCTTTAGAGTATGTACACAGTCTACGGTATGACCTGTGTAATGAACCCACTTTTGAGAAGGTAAAAATATTTTTTTTCTTATTTAAATTATTTTTTATTCTAGAAACTCTATACTATAGCCACATTAAGGTATTGTGATCATTCAGGGATTGTTCAAAGTCTGGAGCTCTGGAAAATTGACAAATAGAGTGGACGACATAGTTAGTGCATGGTTAGTACTAACCATGTGACTCTACAATGAAGGAAACTTGTGCACAATAGAAGACCACATAGTTTTTCTACAACTGTGTGTTCCATGATGCATGACTGTGTGATTTTTCATAGAAAAACTACATGGCCATTTTGCATGGGCTCCACACAGTTAGCCAGACTGTGTGCCACTCCTACACGAGGGGGGGGGGGGGGGTAATTGGACAATGGAGGGAGCATGGTTGGTGCAATGTTTAGGAAATATTTCTTCCAAAGTGTGAAAACCATTATTTTAGGGTGATTTTACATTTTTTTTTCAATTAAATGTTTTATAAAAATATCTCTTTATTTCTTTTCCTCAAGCAGATAACACCTAACTCTCACCCTTTCATGTTGAATATATCTATACTCTATAGTTATTATATTGATAAATCCTACATCTAGACTCTTATTTTATCACTATAGGTCACTATAGATCCAAAATGGTCAGCTTCATAAACCTATTTCGTCATATATTAGTTAATATTTCCATATCTTGCAATATTTTGGTGCGATCTCATTTTCCCTATGTTCCGCGATTTTGTTTATTTAAACGATTTTTTCTGTTCTTCATCGAATCAAAGGCTAAGAATGGATTATTTGTAATCCAAACACCTAATTTAGGTGGTATATTAATTTTACATCAAATTCTAGACATCTTTATAGCATTTCTTAATTACTCTACATTCTGAAAATCTCCACGCATTGACTTAATTTTTGTTTACATTTATAATTAAATTTCACCATGAATATTTAATTACATAGGCTTGTATTTTATTTTTAAAGGTTTCCTAGATCATTCGTTACCACCACATAGGGTGTTCTTAAGTAAGTGCCATCTTTTATGTAAATTTTTAAATGACCAAAACACTATCTAAGTGTTTGGTCATTCAATGAAATGGATTTTTCTAGATTAATAAATTAAAATGACATAATTCAATTGATTAGAAGTGGGTGGGAATTACATTAAACATGTTATATATACTTAATTGAATTATATGAAATGAAACACCATTTGTTATATTGATATTTTTTGGTTAACAATAGTTAAGGGTTCTATTGAGCATGATGATTCATTCTCATATATAATTGTTGATGGCAATGACATATCACACCATTTATCTTTATCTAGTTGATGTGAATGAAACTCCACATCCATTTAATTGGGTTTTGGACATGATGACTCACCCCACCATATTTAGTGATGGTCATGATGTCTTGCATTCATCTGATATTTAGTGTTGTACCCTTTGCTGGAGCTATTGGCTCATTAGACTAGTTATGGATGCCTATCCAATGAGCCCGTACTCGAGTGGTAAGGGGTCCTACTTGGAATCCAAGAGACCCAAGTTCAAAACTGGGTGGTGGTGATGTTTTGGGTACTATAGAATTTCTGTAATAGCACTATAGCAGGTACAGTTTAGTACTGTAGCAGCCGGAAACATTCACCCGATTTGGGCCTTCGGGCCACCGGTTTGGGCCTATGGGTCTCCAGGGCCTTCGGGTCATCAAAGGTCTTCGAGCCTCATGGAATTCGAGCCAAAAAGACCAATGAGTATCCCATTTCACACAAAATATGCCCCAGAAGAGGATTAGAGAAACCAAACTAGAGTTCACCAGAAGTAGAGCTACCAGATTAGAAGAATGAGAGGGTATGACAACCGCCATCTGGACTGGGCACCATGAATCTTTGTACGAGGGAATGCTAGCTGATCCGCAATGCAAGGTGGGGAGCTAGGTGATCAATGATGCAGAAGCTAGGGGTGGGTCAGTTCTAGTGGGTTCGGCCTACGAGTCATGTATTGGGCATAGTATGCCTCTGGGCCTTCAGATCATGTATTGTGAGTCGTGCCAGGCCTTGTGCCTTGGGCCTATGGGTCATGTATGGGTTCCCCTTAATCCCTTAAAACCATTGGGCCATTCGGGTTATGGATTCCTAAGTTATGCCCCTGGCCCATCTATCTCCTAGTATCGATGTAAATTACTCTAAATTTCCTTATTTATAGATTGCATATATTCATATACAAAATACCTATATATATATATATGTATATATGGTTATTTATACATGGTACACTGATCAGACTCATTTCATCCTATAATGAAGTAGGTAGAGTTTCTGAGATGTCCTACGAGAACCTGGCCCAACCAGTATTTATTTTCCAACACTATTTATGTTTCATTATCTTGCTCACTTCTATAATATGTAAACTGACTGGATTATCTATAGACATCATTGGTGCTGGAATACTGAGTTTATCTCTCACCATACTTGGGTTGCCTTCAGTACCTGAGTAGGCTACATTTATACAAGTGTTGATAAGATTAGTCACCCTATCATGGATTCTTAATCCATTTTTATTATAGATTGAAGCATGGTAGAAGAGGACCGGTCATATTATCTCCATGCAAGTGGAGTTACATTATTGGTATTCTGTACTTTTTTATAGCATGTTTTATATGTCTGTTACCTATGTACCCTATTTACCCTTTTAGTATATCATCATTTCATTACATCATTATGTATATGAATTTTCCTATGGCTTTTGATTTCTATTACTTTTAATTGTGTTTTTATTCTTCCATAGTTTATTATTATACTTATTTACACTCTTCCATCTATTATATTGTTATTTTACTATTTCTAATTATTTATTATTTCCACTGTTATACTTTGTTATGTGGGTATAGAATCTCCACTATACCATGTTGGACCCTCATTGTTAGTTAGTATCCTATGGAATATGGGGAGGGGCGATTGAGGCCATATGACCCATTTTCTATAGGCATGATTTAAGTGGATCCTAGTTCGAGATATTTCAAAGTAGTATCAATTATTATTTTCTACTTTTCTCATACTGTTTGGGTATTAGATAGGAGACTAAGATGTAATGGTCTTTGGTAATGATTCTGTTCATGGGAGTAGTTAACCCGCCTATAAGTAAAACCCAAATTACCTGGGGTGGGTATTGTTTTTATTAGATTACACTTGTTTTAGTTGATACAATTTCCCCATTTGGTTACACATGTTTTATGAGATTATTATTTTTATTGATTTTTCAACGTTTGTGGATTAAGTTTTACCTTGGAATAAAAGGTAATGAATTACCATCTCATGCATAATTATAGGAACATTAAGTCTAATATTCCATGTACTTTTCAATGGAATGTCTAATTTATGCATGCATGTTCCTAATTCATATAGTTAGTGCCTTGATTAATGTATATGGAAATGTTATAACATTTATTGTATGGATATCATAATTGGATATATTATTTTTACTACAATAACCTAAATAGAATTTTCCTTTATCAATTGATGATGAAACCTTAATTATACAATTATACCATGTTATTCGTTATAGATCTACTGATTCCGCGGAATCAAACATTATTTCATTGGATTACTTGAATTCTAATATATATTTATAAAGAAAGTACTTATATTGATCCTGAATGGTTATTATTGTAATCAAATCATTACTTATGACGTATTACATCAGGATACCATATGTAAATGTCAGGTTTCAATTAAATGACATGCCAAAAGAAATTTATAAAGATTATCACTTTTATAAATTGAAAATGGTTAAAAATATAATTGGACAATGATATATATATATAAAGTGTATGAAGTTAAATGAAATTAAAACATTTAAATGAAATGGTTACCACTAAATGAGATTCTAATCAAAAAGTAAATGGAGTTTTCCCTATACCATGTAATTCAGTCTCAATATATCAGAACCTCTATCATCTTATACAAGACCTAGAACCAAACCCATCATTAGTAGTGGGTAGTTGGGACTATCTCTTATGGTTATTATGGCCTGCTATGGTATTACATTATCGCCTAGATCTAGATTTAGAAGTTGGAAAAGGGGTCTGAATATCTTTATAGGGAGGCTATTTACCATTAAAATAATCTATGTAAAATATTTTCAACTAATAAATTATATTTTGAGGCATGTGTTTGACATTATGGAATCATGCCACTATGACAACCCTGAGTCTTACGCTAGGATGGCATTGGTGACAATGCTCCAGAGGTGGTGAAAACTAATACACCAGTGACACCCCCCGTAGTGTGACCTGGTACACCACTTGAAATTACTAACCTGGTAACTAATACCTAGTTTCAAGAGGTATTTTTCCATATGATTCAGTATGTGCAGGGAGTTTCTCATCATGCCCAAAATATGGAAATGTTGACTTGGCAGTTTAGGAAATAATATCCACCCACATTTTTAGGGGATGGAGGAACTCATGATGTATATTCATTTATGGAGTCCATACTATCTATATGTGATCATATAGAGATTACTCTAGAGTGGAGGTTTATGCTTTTTACCTATATGCCACATGGCTTTGGAAAGTGATTGTGGGATGTAATTTCCTAGGAATACTGAAAATGAGATGTGATCTGAAGGGATTTTCATATGGTATTCTATAATTAATTATTTCTATAGACATTGTGGATTTACCTAGAAAGTGACTTCATGAAGTTTTAGTAATGAGTGATTTTAGTGATGGAATATTCTACTTTTTTTACCTAGCTATAATGATTAATGCCTACTTTATATTGGGATGAGATTATGATTGTAAGGTGATTCATGGATGGGATGGTATATTCTATCTGATCACAGGTCAGTGTATGTTAGTTGAATACTATTTCAGAGATAGTCAACTAGGCCCTCATTATTAAGTGAAATTTTAGGGTAGGAGATTGTGTGATCCAGGAAGGTCCAACACCTAGACTTTCTTGTGGTTTTCTAGTGGAAGTATCTTTTTGAAGTTTCTCATTGGGGTAGTAGAATCTTGGAAACTTGTACTGAAAAAACTGATTTATATGTAACCGGTATGAGAATCTATGACATATATAACCCTAGTATATGTAGTATCCAGCTAAATGTTGTGTCTGTGGAAGGTTTTTGAATATTCTATGATTATATAAGAGATTTACAATAGTACCTAGAAGAGAGAGAGAGTGTGTCTACACTGAATCCACACTCTGGAGTGGGATCAGTAGTACCTCGGTAGGTGGGAAGTAGGAATACCACAGACCGTTCAGGCCAAGGAGGTGGTTGAGGTAGAGGTAATTAGACTCAAGACATACAATACTAGTAAAGTGTCCAACTCAGGGAAGTCTGGTTGTGACTCAGGGCCATGGTACGAACCTATTACATGCTGTGGAACATATTATAGAGGAGAAGAGTGATGTGCCTTCTATAGTTGAGGTACTATTCTAGTATCCTTCACTTTAGTTCTTTATTTATTTGACATTGGTATGCCATACTATTTTATATATTCAAAAATTTTAATTAGTATAGGCCTTGATATTGAGTATTTCTATGGTGTGATGAAACTTGATACTTCGTTCATTATCTGATCAGAGACTATTTTCTGATTTAAAGATTTTTCCCTTGAGAAAGGTGGTTATCTGTTTGTATGGTACTTTTTCATCCTTGACATGACAGGGTTGGAATTAAGTGTCAAGATGTACTAATTGGTTCTTTATTGATCTCATATTGATTGTTAACACCAGAGGGTGGAATTTACATCACCATGGGGTAGTAGAGATTTTTATAAGGGTTAATGGTATGTCCATGAATCTGGAGATTGACCTGAATAGTAGGGGTTGGGTAGAGTGAAAACTCAGATCACCACTATTTTATTGGATGAATAGAGAGTTTGACCTATTCTTTCACCTACTTGGGCATATCCTTTTAGGGATGTCTTCCCTGTTGACTTTTCTAGGTTACCTCTAGTGAAATAGGTAGAATTCACCATTTATCCAATTCCATGAGCGGCTCAAGTGCGCATTACTCCTTTCAACATGGAACCTATAATGATTTTGGAGCTTAAAAAATATTGGAGGTCATAATGAATAATGGTTTTATCCTAACTAGTAATTCACCCCAGGGTTCACCAGTCCCTTTTCCATGAAGTTAGATAGTACCCCCAGGCTCTACGTGGATTACTGTTGGATGAACTAGATAACGATAATGAATCAGTATCCACTTACTCTAATAGATAACCTCTTTTATTTTATCTAAGGAGAAATGGTGTTTTTAAATATTTATGTGGGGTATGGATACCATGAAGTATGTTTTAGGACATCATACATACCTCACACAACTTTCTGGAGTATGTATTGGATTTATGATTACATGGTAATACTATTAGGTCCCATGAACGTGATAGAATTATTTATAGATCTAATGAAATGGTGTTTTCACCCATATCTGGATTAATTCATGGTAGTTTTTGTGGAATACATCTTTGTATGCTATCCATCCCTTTATAACCAGGCTAAATATCTTTAGATCAAGCTGAATACACTGATAGAGCACTAGATTTATGAAAATATCATCAAATTACCCTTTTGGATCAACAACGTGTATTCCATGGGTCATATAATCTCAAAAATATAAGTATTAATAAAACAAAAGAAATTTAGAGTTGTATTTTCCTCGGACCATCCTAAGGTTGTCTTTGATATACAGAGTTTCTTAGAGCTATCCAAGTATTACAGAAGCATAATCCATGATTTTTCATTCCTATTATCACCTCTTATGTGAAAAAATAAAAATGGTGTGAAATTAAATTTCTTAGCATCTTGTGAAAGTAAATTTTAGTATTTGAAGGTATGATTTACTTAAACACTGATCCTGATTCTTCCCGATCCAAGAAGGAGCTACATAGTTAGTTGTGACACATCAGGTACTATGCTGGGATCATCTCTGATACAGGATGAGTGAGGCATAGAGTAAGGATCTGAGCCTAGGAAATGCAATTATATGGATGATGTTTTGAGTTAGAATACTTAAATACTGATAGTTTATGAGGATAGTGGTTATTTATAGCTTATGGCATTGTTTTTAGAGATTCATCTTTATATTTATGAGGATCATGGCCACACTATCCTCACAACTTTAGTAGTGAACTATACACTACTAGAATGGGTAATAATGAGGAAACGTTTTGATCCCAAGGGATTAGTCCTGAGGTATAGTATCTCATATGGGGATACCTCACCATGTTAGACTGTGGATGTAGATTAGACCCTATAGAAACATTTTCATGTCAGTGTTCTAGCAAAAATTGAAGATGAGTTGATGTTGGAATTTCATGCCTCATTTAAGGTGGTACATCTAGGGGTTACCAAGATATATCGAGATCTATGTAACATGTATTGGTTTCCTGGTATGAAATGTGAGATAACTGTATTTGTCATTCAGTGTTTCACCTATCAGTTGGTGAAGGTTGAACATTCGTGAGTAGTTGTACTTTTACAGCTTTTATCCATTCCAAAGTATAAATGGGATGATATATCCATGGATTGTGTGGTAGGTTTTCTTATATTTCCTTGTGGAAATAATTGAGTTTTAGTTGTTGTTGATCACTTGATGAAGGTAAAAAATTATTTGATATACAAGAGACTTTCTCAGTAGATATTCCAGGGAGTATATATGTTAGGGAGGTCATATATATTCATGGAGATCCCTATTCTATAGTATATAAAATGGAAAATAATTTCATTTCTTAGTTATATCATGGATTTTAGAAGTAATTAGTTACATAAGTTCTACTGATAATGACCTATCATCCCCATACCAACATATAGACAAAGAGCATGATTCAAGTGTTAGAGGAGTTTCTCTATACAAGTGTCTTTGACTTCTTGGGTTATTGAGAGAATTAAATATCCCTAGATGAGTTCTCTTATAAAAATATCATTCAGGATATCATCCTGATGCATCCTTATAAAGTCTTATATGGTAGGATATTTCGATCACCTATTTGCTGGTTAGAGGTATGGGATAAAGCTTTTTCATGGAAAAATTCTCATCCAAGAGACTTTAGAGTAGGTTCAGCTGATCAAAAAGTGTATGTTAATAGATCAGTCTAGACAACAATCTTATACCAAATGCTATTGATGACTAGTTGAGTTTGAGGTCAAGGACTAGGTTTTCTTGAATGGGTTTCCTAGGTTGGGCCATTGAAGTATTTAGAGGTAGGGAAATATTTCACCTCATTTTGTTAGACCCTTTGATGTTTTGGAGTGAATAGAGCCAATATCTTACCAGATTGCTCTTCCTAACAAATACTTATATATGAAAAACATTTTTCATGTGTCTTAGATCCAGTAGCATTATCCAAACCTAATTGGTGTTTTATATCATAAGGAGGTTGAGTTTGATATGGATTATTTTTTTGGGGGTACCAAGTGCATATCGTGGATTGGAGAATGAAGAAAATATTAAAAAGGTCCATCTCTATGGTACATGATCTATAAAAGTGTGGACAAGTGTACGACGAGACCATGGAGTAGGAAAATTACATATATGCCTTGTGTGTAGATTTTTTCTCAGATGAACCCTCTTTACCCTTAGAAGGATATCTCATGGATGGGTTATATTAAGGAGGGGAGGTTGTAATGACCATGATTTTTTATAATAAAGGATCATTTTTCCCATTTAATTTTTTTTATCCTAGTGATGGTGGCCTCTAGAATCATGAATTTATTCAAAGAATTCAGGCATTTTTTCAGAGCTCGAAGCTCTAAAAAATAGAAAAATAGTGTGGGTCACATGGTTAGCACACAATTAGTGCTTACTGTGTAACACAATCTTACAGAGCACTTGTTCAAAGTAGGATGCTACACAATTTTTTTACCATCATAAGAACCTGGATGAAAAATCATGTGATTTTTCTCAGAAAAATTACAAAGTATTTTTTCATGGCTTGTACAAGGTTAGCCAAACAATGCACCTACCCCATGTGAGAAGGGTTCTTAGAAAGTAAAGGGGGAATGGTTGGTGAAAAATTTTCTGAATCTTGTAACCAAACCTTATGAACCCTTATATGAGTTTTACTTTACATTTTTTCAATTAAATATTTTAAAAAACTATATCCTTATTTCTTCTCCTCTAGTGGACATGACCTCACCCTTACCCTCTCACATTAATGATCTCCCTCATCCATAGTTAGAATCTTTATAAATTCTATATACAGACTCTAATTTCATCACCGTAAGTCATGTTGGATCCAAAATGTCATGATCCATAATCCACTTACTTCCAATATCAGTTTATATTTCCATACCTTCTATTATTTTGGTGCGAGATAATTTCCCCTATTTTGAAGTATTTTTAATATTTGGTAGAGTTATTTGATTCTTCTTTGAATCAAAGGATGATACCAGATGAGTGGTCATCCCAAATCCCAAGGTAGGGGGTGTAGTAATTTTACCTCAAATTTTAGATATATTTATATAATTATTCCATTACACAACAGAATCAAAATCTCCACACATTTCCATGAAATTATTTTACCTTACTAATTAAATTACACCATGTAACTACACTCCCATAGGGAAATATTTAGTTTTTATCAGATTCCTATCATAGTCATTGCGACCCCTTTAAGTGTAATTAAGTAAGTACCCACTTTTAATTAAATTTTTAAATGACCAAAACACTTTATAAGTGTTCAGTTCATCACTTAAATGGATTTACCTATCTTAAAAAATCATAAAAAATTTATTAAATTGATTAGAAGAGGGCGGAAAGGCAACAACATATGTTATATATCTATATAAATGAATTATATGGATTGTAACACCCTTGATTAGATTTTTTGAAATGCTTATAAAATCCAAGAAATAATCTATCATGTTAATTATTATTATGAGTATTCTATTGTTATTTATTGGTGAAAAATGATTAATATTTATTTTTAGAATATAATTTCATGGTCCCTTGTGTTGGGTTATGGGATTTATGTCTTAGACATTTCATCTCTTTTTGGGAGATTGGAATGAATTTCTACACCACGGGCATCGGGTGTTGGGAATGATGGCTCACCCAACCATCTCATGTAATGAGAATGATGTCATCCATTTATATAATATTCCAGGATTATACCCCTTTTTGGATTCATTGGATCATTAGACTTGTTATAGACACCTGATTTACACCCAGGTCCAGCTAGCAACTAATATCCATGTATATGCCTCTAAATTTCCTCACACATAGACTATTTATACATGTATACATTTTAAATTTATATATATATATGTATATTTATATATAGTAGACTAATTGAACACATTTTAACTTATACTGAGTCATCTAGATGTCCTATGGAAACCTTAGCTGACTAGTATTTATTTCTTAGCACTGATTATTATTCATTATCATGCATAATACTATGCTATGAACACCAAATGGATTATTTATAGACAACGTTAGTGGTGTACTACTAAGTTTATGTCACTCCTAACCTATGCCTCCTTTTGGTACCCAAGTATAATTTATGACTTTAGGTTTGGATAAGGGTAAGAACCTTTTCATGGATGCATTATCCATTTTTATAGGTTGGAGCTTCGAAGAAGATGACTGAGTGTCTGCTCATAATGATAGTGGAGTAAGTTTTTTTATATTTTTTAGTTTTAATAGAATTTTCTGTATGTTTTTTCCTAATATCACCTATTTACCCATTTTATATGTCAATATTTCATGCAATCATCATGTATACAACTTTGTTTATGGACTTTTATTTCAATTACTATTTCTTGGTTGATTTTTATTTCCCAGTTGTTTATTACACTTGTTTCCATTTTTCCATATGTTATATTGTGCTTTTTATATTTTTAATTTTTTATTACTACTAATGTGGTACTCTGATAATAGGGTGTTGTCTTTCCATTGTACCACCTTGGACCCTCACTACTATTCGACAACCTCTTGTGTATAAGGAGTGGTGATTGAGGCCATGTGACGTACTAGATCTATTAACTATTTATGTTTCTCTTGGTTCAGGATGTTTCAACCTACTAACCTTGTAAAAATTTATTCAAACATAACAATATTATTCTTTTCCTTTTCTCTTAGACTCAAGAAATTACTTTCTGTATCTACTCATTATTCACGAGGAAAATATTATTCAAATAAGATTACCTTAAAATCATTCTATTATTTTTTTATATTTCTTATTCATCCTTAGTGTGTTGAATCAATGGACACCATTGATCTTTATATATTGGGTGATGATAATTTTCTTTTACAAGATCACCCCTTTCATTACCTCCCAGTGTGAGAAATATATTCCTTAAGGAACTTATCCATTGATTAAATACAAATGGATTTGTAGTCCTACTGAATGATTGAGGTTATTGATGTATTAAGAAGACTAAAATTGTTACAATGTGTGGTGGATTAGTCGACTACTCTATATGGGAAATGTAACTTCTCATAACCTGTGTCATTTTACCTAATTTGGTTATAATTTGATTGGTTCATACTACAACTCCATCTTTATATTCATTATCTTTCCTAGTGTTCAATCCCCATGTGAGATACATTTATTGATACAATTCCCATTCCATCTATTGGGTATCATTTCTAAATAATGGTATACACATAATTAAAGAATAACATTATTGAACATAATTTTCAATAACAAAATTGGTGAAACAATTAATTTTAATTGTAAATTTTATGAATAGGTAATATGATAATCATAAACAAGGTTTTTTTGGAAAATTTGTCAAATCATAAAAATATTTTCAAATCATTCATAATGGTTTTTATAGAAATTGTGAATTAAACCGAGTATATCCTTTAGGAGTGTCAAACCAAGTGCACATTAGGACCCATTTTTATGTACTAGGTTATTATGGATTCAATTTTGACATACCTTTTTTTGAGTTATTACCCGTAGGTACTTCTATTTTCGAACCATCTCCTCTGGAAGTATCCATATTGGGATGAATTTCTAGGGAAAATAACATAATCTCTAGCTTACCAAAACTTTAGTATGTTCTTATATAATTATCCTCAATTTATACCATTAGGTTATGCTCCATAATACATTTATTCAAAAATCAAGTTTCCAAGTTTTCTACTAAATAGACTCTGAAACTAACTATCAATACGCCGACTTCAGTAACCTAGGGGCAATTTATAATTTATTACATTGGAATAATATATAAGGAACCACATACCAAAAGGCCAAATAGTTTTTTAATGTTGGTAATTATATACATTCTTTAATCTTATTTTAAAAATGGAAACGCAGAGTATAAATAAGTTTTTTCTTCAAGTGCATCATTATTTACTCTAGCATAACCCCATATATCAATTATAAAACACATCTTGGAATCATGGGGAAATAAAAACAATAAAGGTGTGTACTCAAATTATCTATAAGGGTATTAATACAATATAATCTATCATTAATAGATAATACATATTAATTATAAAAAGATAAATAACTGAAACATATACCATTTAATTAATTACTTGAGCATAATACTATATAGATAAGTGATGACCACATAAATCAATATAAATAGTCACATGAGATTGAAAATTAACAATGGATATTATAAATAACAGAATAATTTTATGAACATAAATAAACAATTTCATAATGATGTAATACATAATTCCAGAAATCATAACCATATTGTCAAGGCACCAAGTCAATACGTCCTACATAAATGGGTATAACCTCATCTAAAAAATACCCAATCTAGTTTGTCTCATGATACCTAACAATGCATTAGTGGGTTATAAAACAACCCACCCATCATTTACTAATTCAATTACATTCTTCGTATAAAATAGGTGAAACATAATTTACATAGTCAATCATATTAAAAAACTAAAATATGAAATGTTAATAATTACCCCAATCAATAAACATAATCATAACCCATTCTGTGTAATATGGGGAATGATTTCAAAATAGTACATACTAAGTTAAAATGATCATAAACCATCCATAGAAATAATAAGGAGTCTATAATTGTGTTATATTCCCATTAACTCTTAAGTAACTCTAATATATGTCATCTTGTATGCAAAAGTATTTTGGACTATCACTTGGAACATTTCTTATGGAAAATAACATTCATTTGAAAATTGATTTTTTAGAAATAGAAAATTAAAAAAAATATATATTCCAAATCATTTTACTTGAGGATTTATTTGGAAAATTATAATGAAATCTACCATGAAAATTATTTCTTTAATGGAGGAAAATTCCATTCATTCCATATAAGTTGATAGAAAATATTCCTTTCACATCAAAAAAAATTGAAGAATCAACTCGTTCAGAAAATGACAAGAAGATTCATTTTATTTTTTTTAAAAAAAGTATAAAATGGGTAAACGTTTTTTTAATAAATACTATGTGGATTTATAAAACTTTTTTTAAATTATTTTCCAAAAAATGGATATGAAAGAAAGCATGTTTTTTACCGAAGAGACAAATAAAAATTATTTTTCTTAAAAGCATTCAATTGAATTCTTGTGTAAAAAAATAGAGGAAAATGAGTGAAAAACATATATTATCATGAAATAAAAAGAGTATAATAAATTTTAATAGTTTTTTGGGAGATATATCATAATAATTAATCATTGAAATAATAAACATATACAATCATTATAAATAATGAGATTTTATTAGAAAACCATTACCACTTTGGTTACATTTATTCTTAATATCCCTGAAAGAATAAAATTAATTGGAACTTAAAATAGAATTATATAAATAAATTAAGGTCATTAAATTTTAAATGGGTTTTAAATTCACCACATAGAACAATATAGGTGAATAACATGAGATATGTCATAAAGAAAGCATATTGAGACAAAAATCTATTACCACATGATTAACTTTACTGGAATGTCATTTAAACTCTTTTATAGTGGTTTAAATAATGCTATTAATTTATACTAGAACTATAATCATATTTATAATATCTTATATGATTGTAATATGACATTTTACACCCATTTGTTAATAATATTTTATTGTTTTCATTGTTTCGGGTGTAAGTTGTGTGGTTTTATCATGCATATTTTTCCATTAAAGATATATTTCTCATATATGGGATATAAATAAATAATTTGAATAATTATGATAATTCTTTAAGTTACATATTTACTTAGAATACACATTATTTGAATGATTCATAAAATTCAGACATGGAAACTGAATCACATCGCTTTGTGGATACGGCAGGATGTGCATACACACGAGCGATGATATTATCCCCTTAACAGGTGAAAGGGTAATGAATTTTGTAATTTATAAAATTTCAAAAATGTATATAATATAATATATATCACATATATTAATTAAATTTATCACTATTACATTCTATTTTGAGAATAAGGTAAAATCAAATCACATTGCTTCATGAGGTCGCAGTCAACCGTACATACGAGCGACATTATCATATTTTAAATGTATGGAAATTTAAGATGGTTTATGTGAAATTAAAATTATATAAGTATAATATTAACATAAATATCAGATACATGTGTTTAATCCATCCTTATATCCATCCTTTAATGGTGATAATGGAAAATGAATTACATTAGTTTGTGAGGCTGTAGTCCACTGTACACACGATTGACAATTTCATTTCCTATTTGTTAGAAGAGGAGATGAAAATTGGACATAAAATTAAAATATAAAAAATATCTGTATATGTAAAAAAGAGAATTTATTATATAATAATTGATCAATAATATTTTAATTAGGTGGAAGAAGAAAAAAAATAAAAACGATCTTTTAAAAATTTTACATCTTCTTTCAATTACTTCTTTAGGTTTTCAAAAAAATACTCCATAGGTTTTTTTTATGATAAATAAAGGGATAAATTATGTTAGTAGGGGTATAATTAAGTGATTTTTTTGGGTTCTTCTAAATCAAATGGATCTATAAGTGTGATTTGGTGAGGAGAGGTGGTGGCATTTCATTAGTGGGGTTGACGACACACATGGAATTATTAAAACAAATCAATTAGAATAGAATTTTAATCATTAAAGAAGCATAAAAAATGTTTCATTATCTACCTTCATATATGGTAAGGTAGAAATATTATAATAAAATTGGTTTTTGAAAAGTTTTTAGGCCATTTTAACCCTTATATTTTTAGTTTTGGTCCCTGGTAAATCTGTTTTTACCTTAACCATGACAATTATTTTTTACTGCTTATACTATTCATGATTGAAAAAAATTAATGTGACCTAATTAGGTAATATAATTTTTTTTATTCCAAGTATGGAATCTATTTTTCCAAAATCAATTCATATAATTTTAAGGATCCAAATTAAAATAATACCATTATACATGACAAAAAATTGGGTTTCCAAAGAGAAAATTCTCATATGTATGAAAGGTTTGGAATCAAGATTCAATTTAAAAATATTTACCCTAACCAAAATTTTATTTAATTTAATAAAATTTAAGTTACATTAATTTAAATACAATTTTACATATAATTTAACTTTTGAAAAATTTAAATCATAATGGAGTTTTCAATAAAAATTAGTATCTTTCACTATTCATAGAAAAATAAAACATTTCCAAAAAACCAAAAAATACAATAAGTTAATTTTGATATGATGATTAAAAAAATGAAGTTAATTTTATCAAATTTTTCTTTATAATTTTGGTAAATATAAATTTTAAATTATCTGTGCAAATCATGACTAAACCCCCTTATAGAAGAAATAAAGTTTGTCAAAAAGCATTTCCCTTTCTTTGAAATGGTTCTTATTTTATTTATAATGAATACATAACTATATAATTTATTTTATAAATGTGTAGAACATATTATTTAAACAATATATCTAGTCCTACTCATATCCTATAATTTAATGTCTATGTTATAGTGGTATACTATATTACTATTCATTTAGACTCGAGGTTGCATGTTCCAAAAGATTTCAAAAGGGTTGAATTTGTTTGAAAGGAACTATGTCATTAGTTTTTGGGGTGTTAAAAATATACTAAAAAATTAGAGGAGGATTTTGGTATTTTCCTTGGGAAAGAGAAAGTTATTGGATTAGGTTACTTACCTCTTCAAACTTTGTGTCCACTTTCATCAAAAATTCAAAAGTCTTCACCTCAGGGGAACCTATTGTGGTTATAATAGAAATTTTACCAAATTATTGAGTGTTTTTTGTTCAATGTTTTTGATGATATTACATCTAGTTATTGGGGTGTCTTCAATTAGTTCACCACCTAGAGTAGCATCAGTCTTGTTATGATTGGTTGGAATAAAAAATTTATAAAGATATTGTATTAGAAGTTTCAAGATTTTTTGGTGGTGTGTACAACTTGAAAAAAATCCCTTTTTTATGTTAACAATTTTTATGAAGTATTTAATAATTATATTTTATTATTCCAAAAATTCCTTTCCTTATTTTTATAGTTATATAGACTAGACAATATTTTCTTAAGAAAATGGTGATTAATTTCTACTTGACCTCTAATTGGAGAGTTAACAAAATACTACAAAAGTTTTTCTATGCCTTATAAATAAAATGGGAATTCCTATCTCAGCCAATTATTTATCCAAATTATAAGGTTTTATTATTTATCATGCATTATATAATTCCTTTAAGATCTTTTTTTGGTCCACTCCATCTTGTCTATGAAATTTTGGTAATTAGTGAATAAGTCTGGATTTGAGTTCAAAATTAGTTACTTTACATTGTATTTGAATTTATTTGGGTTAGATCAACAAATTATGTGAGGTTATTTCTTATAATTTATAGTTATTTTCAACCATATTATTAAATTTAATTTTAGTCCTCATGATACTTTTTTGAATAAGAATAAGGATCGAGAAGAGTGTAAATTCTTTGTGTGTCCTACATTAAAGAATCATTCAGTTCTTCTTGGAATCAATTAAAAAATATCATCTCCACTTCATGTTAGAAAGGAAGTAGTTCATATTAAGAAGATAAAATCATTAAGATCAGATCATTCACATGTCTAAAAAAATATTTTTTTTAGAAAAAAACTTAAAAATATTTGAAGGATGAAAAGAAAAACACAAATATTTAAAAAATGTACAAAAAACATATAATAAATGCATACTAAAATCCAATGTGATCTCCAAAAATTGCACAAAAATTTGGAAAAATTGTCATGAAATGTTAAATTGATATTTTTTTAGATTAAATGTATTAAATTTAATACGCTAAGTAATCTATCAAGTATCATTGATGAGTATAGAGTGCAAGTTTTCAATAAGTTTTTAAAAATAAAAATTGAAGGGGTGGGGGGTAATGGTGATAAAAAATAAAATTACTTAATTTAAATATTTTAATAGATAACAAAAAAGTTTATTTTTAAAATTATATGATATGTATGTTATCATTTCAATGTTACTATACAACTTGAATTGTTCCTTATTATTAATTGATTTTTAGGTTTTGGTGTTATCCTTTGTTTGAGTGTTAACCAAGATAATAGTTTCCCACAAAGCCTATAAAATGATACACACATGACTAATATTTTGAATAAAAATCATGTATTCAAGTTATAGAATATTATCATGCATTATGTTTGGTAAAGTACCATTTAAATCTCATGTGTGTCGCTCCTTCACAATGATAACCCACTGTTTATCCCACCATTAAGAGGATAAGTATGTTCAAATGGAAATATGAATTCATCCTTGATCTCCCTATGAGTATATACCCCCTATAACTTCTAGGATGAATAGTTGAATCCCTTGGGTCTCCAAAATGGTAAATCCTTTCCCCTTGGTCAAACATTCAAATGGGGTTCCCAAGGTTCCAATTTTTAGGCAAAGTGGAAGGTGGTTTTGGGTACCGATATTTAGAGATATCTCTTGTCTCATGGTTTTGGTTGACCAGAGATTTCTATCTAACATTATAAAAAACTAAAACATTGTTTCCCCACTACTTTTTTTATCTATATAATTTTTTTTCATCATTTAAAGGTCTTCCTTTTAAGATATGGCCGAATTACATAAACGACCTTGAGATTGTGAACATTGAATATTTTCTCCAATTATGAAACATTTGGGGCCTCAAAATGGAAGAATTGGATTCATATTATTCTATATAAATGTATCCTACATTCCTGCTTCTTCTCCAACTAATTTTTATCCAAACTGGTTGCACATATTGGCCAAAATATTCATTTTAGTTCACATATGTGCTTGGACCCCTGTGTAGTTTGGCCTGTTTTGCTAGTATTTCATCATGGGCTCTCCAAATCACCTCCACCAATAATGTAAAAACTAAAAAAGTGATATTTCCCTTTCAAATATTGAATATAATTAACTTATTTAAGAAAAATTGAAGTGAATTGTTTTATTATAATTGAAATATACCATACGAAATCTGATTAACATAGTAGTACATGGGTAGACATGAATAGTGAATCGCTACCCAATCAACTTTGTTTCTAAATGATATTGTATGAACTATTCTATAAAAATGAATGATAAATCTATTTCATATTTCTTATAATATTATTAATCTCATTGATACTCACAATAATACCTCCCCCAACTTGTTTCAAATTGCGATTATGAATTTCTTTAATGAGTAATGATATATAATAGGTTTGATTTGTAATATAGTTCCCTAAAAATTTCATTCGTGTATTATAATTGATGAATAAAAGGTAAAAATTTCAAGGGTGGTTTCAAATATTGTTTTTATAAACTGATCCTCACAATCAATACCTTATTCATCTTCTAAATTTTTTCAATATACTAATGTTTTTATAAAAGAAATAACAAATTCTTCCTAATAATTCAATGATTGGGCCTCTCAAGAAATGAGGGTAATATAAAAAGATATCAAAAGATTAATATGAATAATAGGAATATTATAATATAATTATTTTATATATCAATTCATTATATTGAAAAATTAATTACATTTCCATTAATTTTATAGATTTAGAATTAAGAACAATGTTCCATTTACTAATTTATGTAAGTTAATCTACAAAAATATAACGATTTTAACATATTTTTCATTGGTTTTAAAACTCATTGGAAATTCAATGTGGCTCAAAAAGTTTAAAAATCACATAAATATCAAATTCAAACACATAAAAAATTCATAAAAACATTAAAAACAAAATAAAAGAAATACAATAATTCCTAAAATATTTTACTCACTCCCAGTATTGATTTTTATAGTGCCCTTAGTACATTAATAATAGTTTTATCAATTACGCACTTATAAAATAAGGTATAAATAAATTAATTCATATTTTGGGATAACTTGGTGATTATTTTATAATAATATTAAGGTATTTTTATCTACTCCACAAATTATTAAGAAAGGTTACCATGGTAATTCATTAATATTTTTCTAGTTACAGTTAATGGTTATTTACCACCATATCTCGTGAATTTTGATTCACAAACAGTTAAAAGGAAAAAAACTCAGAATTAATCTTCCCATCTAGATAAAATCTACACATAAAAGAATTTGGATTCAGTATTTTATAATAGAAATTGATATTATAAATGTAAGTCCATTTTATGAATAAACTTATCCTAGAAATTTATTTTCTGTTCATTGATAATTCTTGAGTTCTCAAAATACTCCCCACAAATTTCCACTAGGTCTTGTATTTATAATATACTTTTATTTATGTCTTATTCCAAATCTATATTCATCTAATTTATTTCAAAAAATCTTATATTATCCTCTTAAATAATAATATTAAAACTATTCCCACAAAATAACATATTAAATCTCATTCAAATGAGATATTTATGATAATTTCAATAAGTTTGTACTGTGTCTTCAAACCGTTGGTTCAAATTTTATTATTGGACTTAATAGTTTTCTCTTTGTCTTTAATTATCAATTTGAAACTTTCTCATACCCATTTATTCATTGGTGGAAAATAGAAAATTTATTTTGAGTAATAGTATATTTCCCCCTCAATGTGACTATGATTAAATTATACAAGCGATTCATCTAGTCATTAAGGATAACACTTATAATCATAAACCTGTAAAATATTTGAGTCCAAAAAAATTCCAAATCAATATATGAGTTATTAGTTCTTTCTAAATTAACCTCAATCTAATTTTACACATAGTAAACAATAATAAATATATTATATTATCCAAAATAGTTGGGAGTAATTTATAAGATGTCTATTCCCTCATAAATTAAATAATTCCTAAAAGTTTAGTATCCTTTAATGAATTTATTTTATTTTCAAGAAAATTTCCAGTTAACTATTTTTTTACAATTATTATATATTTCATGTGAGTCCTTAAATATTAGGGTCTAAAATAACAAAAAATAAATCATTTAACTTGATATTATTTAAGAAAACTATTTTTCCTACATAAGATAATATATGATACTAATAAGATGTATATTTTTTATGAAAATAATGGTTAAGATTACTAAATCCCCTCCTTTATGATTTTTTATAACTCTTAGAGGTGTGGTGTGGGAATTCAGAGAAGTTTTAAGTGATTTTAAATGATGCTAATCTATTTTTATAAGGGAATATCTACCATAGATAGTAAAAATTCCTTTATGGAGGGAGTTCCATTTATAATTGATGCTTGAATGAAATTTATAAGGGGAAAAAACTTAGTCTTGGGCATGGGTGGACATTATGTGAAGGCATATGAATACACGAGTATGTTGGAAATGGTTATGATATAGTCTATACACTACAGTTCTTACAGTGGCGAGTCAAAGGCATGAGTGGTGTCATACTAAACCATGTATATGGCCATAAAGGCCATCTGGGTGAGTGAAATGACTAGTACCATGCCATGGTGTAGGGGTGGTAATGATTAAATTTTTCAAAATGGAAAATGAAACTACTAGTCTTTAGTTAAAAATATATAGTGATAATATGAATTTTATGTTTAAAATCTAGGGAGATAAATGTTTGAAGGTCGTGTACTTAATATATATTTTTTTTAAAATTTAAAAAATAGTTTTTAAAATAAGTTATGGTTTTAAAATATTAAATTTAAAATAAATGAATTAAAAATAAGATAAATAATTGGAATATATGTGGGGGATATGGGATGATATGAATTCCTTCTGGAATTCATGGAACTAATGCGAAGGTGTTTATCATACTTTACTATAGTTGAGTGAGGGAAGGTGCGCTGTATTTTGGATTGAATCACTAGTTTTCTAGGGCTCATATACTATTCATATATAATTATTAATATATGTATATTATTTTTTCTCTATCCCTTAATTTCTATTAATAATTGTGTTATTTTAAAATGTTTCATGATCATAGGAGATAGTGGACGATCACTAAGAACCATTGAAGTAATTTAGACCCTTTGGTTGGATAAACCTTATGATTTTGGTTGTGCCATCCTTCTACATCCTTCTTACAGCACTTGAGTTGTTCTACAAATATCATTATTTCAATCCAATCATTATGATCATGGACTTGAATAAATTTAAAGCCTTGAATTTATTATAGGGGATATGATACTTCTCTATTATTTTTTGTTTTGGATTTTGGGAATCATGCTTTTATTTTTATTATTTTAATGGATGGAAGTAATCTTAAAAAAATAACTAATCTAAAACATCAATAAGGATTATAAAATTAAATGGGGCATATGCTAAATATTATTTCATGATTTTATAGATGAACAAAGTATATAAAAAATAGGGAAAAATAATATATAATGAAGATAATAAATCCAATTCAATAAAATCACATGTAATAAGAAAATATTGATATTATCACTAATATTTTAAAATAATGGAAACTTAAAGGATTCACATGAAACATTTTTAATAATTAGTTATATTTTTTTAGAAAACTATTAAAGGGAGATGAAGTGTAATTTCATGAAGATATTTATTATTATTTTATTTAATATATAGGAAATTAAATTTTGTAATTATTGATGACTATTTGATCTTATGAATGAATAAATTGAAATAAGAGTTTATCTCTTGTATAAGTTATCTTACTTATATTGACAATTATTATCGCATGAATTAGATATTAATATTTGATAATCTCAAAACGTAAGATATGAAATAAATATGATAATATTGCTTGTTGTACTTTATTATTATTATTTCATGATATAAATTATATAATTTTAATTGGATTTTTTATTTTAGGAAGTCAGTAACAATTATTTTATATTATGGATTTAAATGTTTAAAATTGATATATGTTATAACATTTAATTTATGATTTTTTATTTTCCCCTTGATATTTAATATATAGTGTGTTTCTATTTTCAATGGTTGTTGTTGTATCATTTTTTAAATTGATAAAATTTTATTGTTACCAAGAAAACCCATTCTCGTTGTGGGAGGCTTGAATGCATTGATGCTTCCGAATTTCTTTCCCTTGAGTGTGCAATGAACATATATTGTTGCCTTATATATCAACCCTAGAAATTTGGAGACCTGATATAATCTATGAATAATCTGGTATGACTAGAACATTAATGAGTTGTATATGGTAATTCTCATGGTTTATAAGTATGTTTGATGCCTCTGATGGCGTGATGAAATGTATTTTTTGTAACTGCCCAAAAATATATTCTAGAAATAATAAAAGAACTTTCTTTTCATAATGACAATTTTACTATATTACACAATGGAAGTAAATTGAAATAATATTGAAAAAAATAATATTATATGTCATGTAATAATACTCATTACTACAATAAGGACTATTATGTTTTCATAAAAAATAAAGAATAATGACCACATGATGGTATACTTCATAGGATCAAAATCTAGAAGGAATATTACACCTGCCAAAAAAATTGTTCCAAGAAAAAAATCATTAGATATATAATACACATCATTTAAGGTTTTTTAAAAACCTTTGGGAATGAAGTAGAAACTATTAATATTTGGTTATATATATGTTGAATGTAACTAGAAAGGTTACCATTATGATATAACCATTAAATAACTATTTTATAATGATTGGTTAATATAACTATTGGTCTATATGATCATTGGAAATTATGACCCCTATTAATAATGTTACCATTAGAATTAGTGTTTATAAATGGTAATGAATAAGTATAATTGATGTAGACAGGATAAACTATCGGTTTAATAGTTTGGATCATGCATTTGGAATCCCATTTGTGAGAACATGGGAGTGTGATTACTTCCCCAAGGTTCTCGCTTGACCAAGCCCAAGAACAACTTCAACTAGTGATGCTTGAATGAAATTTCCTATAGGATAAGTTCAATTTAGTGTAGATTACCATAAGGTCAATGTTAGTAAAACCACCCCTGAAACTACCTCCATCACACACCTTACCCTTGGGGAATATTTTGGTGTAATAAGGGGTTATGTATCTAGACCTTAGTATTATAAAAGTGTAATTTCCATTATATAAATGAAATATTTATGTGTTCAAATATGAATTTGAATTATGTATTATGCGTGAATATAAGATGAATTTGGAAAACTTATTTTGGGATTAAAATAAAACATAATTTAATTTTTAGAAAATATATTTAGTCTTATAATAAATTCAATTATTCTAAATAAAATTTATTTTCATAAAATAGTCCTATAAAACACAATTTATTTAAATAATTTGAATTTTTTTTCCAATGTTTCAAATATTATATACTTCATATGACTCACATGTGGTATATTTAATTATTTATAAAATTAAACTTTCCCATTATGATAACTATTATGAATATGTGGATTGACTTTGCACAAGATAGATAGAGGGATATAAAATGAATGTTAGATTTATTTTATTATTTTTTTTGAAGAAACATAATGAAAATTCAAGCCTCAAATATAGGGGTTTGATGGAGAGACATGAGAAACATTTTTACCAAGCAGTTGGTGTAAGCCTTTCTAGTATGATAATTATTGTCTATAAAATCCTTTTATAAAATTATATATTAATTATATAATGACATATTCATTTAATCATAAATTATTAGAATCTATGAGATCTTACCAAGAGATCAAGTCATATAATATATTCCCTAATACTTTATCACATAGTGGGTATCATTTACTAGAGGATAAAGAAATTTCTGATAAACTTTATGAATTAGAGATAAATCAAATAGTGGACTTAAAGAGTTTAAATTTATTACTCTACCACCCTACACAACAAGATAAATAGAAAATGAAAATAATGATAAAACATGGTTTTTTACTAATCCATTAGAAGAAGTTGATGATAATATATTTATAAATTAATTATTATTTTTCCGTAACATCAATATTATTAAAAAATTTCACCGTAATACAACATTAATACATATAATTTCATATTTCATTTAGGATAATACAAAATAGGTAAACCTTATCCCAGAGGGTAAGATGGTTATTCTTTCGAATTTTTTAGTTAAATGAGAACACTCATACCACATAAGCCGATATTTACTGTGTGTTAGTATCATAAAAGTTTTTGGAAATCATAGTTTGACATCAATGGAGGAATAATATAATGGTGAAATAAATTCCTTAAAGTCTGATCTTTGAGAGATTAATTAATTAATTTATTATTAATTAAATAATCTGTACAATATATGTCGTCAAAATAGTGAGGTAAACACAACCTATGTAACTTGCCTATCCAGATCCTTTACCACCTTTTTCAAACCTAACTGTTTACTATATGTTACTTTCTAGGGATCCTCATTTACATTTTGCAACATATATAATTATACATAATCTTGGGGATATTTTATATCCTCAAATTATGTTGTCATATCTTGTAATAATAGAGTTAGATGATAATATTTATCTGACTTCTCCGATATTGTTCCTACCAAGGAGGTGGCCAATGTTGGATAGAATATGGAACATTTTTAATGTATCTACCCTTATATATTAATCAATTTACATATGAATCATTTGTTTTTTTAATTTTTATTTCAATTTTAATATTCTTGTAATGTTTTAATACATTTACGTTATATAGTTTTATAATAAATATAATGAATCATTACAAAATAAACAAAAATATCAAGAACTGACTCCTTTAGATAGGTCTTCTGTTTCACTAGGGATTAAAAAAAATAAAGGTGAATTATTTCATTATGATGGATTTTTATGAATTTATGATGAGTTATGACATATGTGGGGGATATGATTAGTTAATAATACTTAAAATATATCATGGTTTTATATTAGTAATGAGATCCCTAGACCACTATTTCAGTTGTTTTCCATGTAATTAAATTTCCATTTAAATTTTTTATTTCATTAAGAAGATACGACATAGAGTGATTTAATTTATTACATATCAAATTAGGTATATTATCACACTTTTCATACAAAGTAATAAAAATTTTATTTATGTTTTTAATGATGTATAATAATTTTCAATGGCTATGAAATACCTAAATAATCATACAAGTATTAAATATATATCTAAAATATTGGAAAGGATGTAGATTAATTGTTGGTTTCTTCTATTCATTGATAGGTAAGAATAATAATAAGATTATGATTTACTATTCATTATAATATTATTCATCGTGAGTTTTTTTTTTGTATTTCAGTGCACATTGGATGTTATGAATAATCTTCCCACATAAATTCACAACCTATTAGTTATTCTCTTTACCAATTGACATTTATGGAGTTTTTTTATTTTTCTTTAATTTTTATTAATTATCATATTATATTAATTATTTAATCTTAATTGTTTTTATTTTTGATACGTTTTGGTAATAAGTATATGAAAATACAAAATTTCATGAAATATGTTTAATAGATATGAATTCTCTATAAAAAATCCAAATGAAATTAATTATTCTTGAGTACGGGTAGATAAATAATATTTCATATTTTGTTGAATTAAATATATAATGTTTATTATTTTGAAATTTTTATTTAATAATCATAGTTTCATCATCAAAGTATATTATTGAATGAATTTATTATGCTTCATGGTTGTTTTTTTATATTATCATGACTGGAATGATAAATTTTTTTCAAAGGTTAGTTTCATTAAAACACTTATGTTTTCAAATAGTATATTGTATTTTTAATTTATAACATTTTTTGTTGATTTTTGATGATGTTTCATCAAGTTAGAAATTAAGTTTAGACAATATTGAAGTTTAATTTATTGAATATTTTATAGGATTCATTAATTTATATATGTTACTTAAAAGTTTCTAATATGTGTATTATACTGGGTAATGATGTCAAAGTAATGTTTGAATTACTTTTTTATATATTAATTTTTATTAAAAGATTTATATTAATAGGGAATTGTTTATTGTTTCTTAATATATATATTTTTAAAATATTAAATAAGTTTTAACATCGTTTATTATAAAAAATGATGTTGAAAGTAACTTTCAATGTTAGCTATTATGAAAATTGATGTTAAAAGTGAATTTCAATGCATTTTTTCTTAATAAAAATCATTTAAAGTATCTAAATAATTTATATATTTGAGAATTCATTGTTAATAATAAATGTTAAAAACAAATTTAAATATTTTTTTATAAAAACATTCATTGAATGTCTCTCTGTATCTCTATTTAGTCAAAATTTCAATGTTGGTTTTAATCATAATCAATACTAAAAGTTACTTTCAATGTTGGTGTTTTAATAAATAATGTCATAACTATAATTTTTTACTTTGTCTATATTCACATTTATTTTTAATTATTGTTAAAAATGAAAAATAACCGATGTTAAATGGGTTACTTTCTAATAGTTCATATGATCGTTGTATAAATTATTTTATTCTCCCTTGTGCTTCCTCTAACTTTAGTGATGATTATAATTGAAAACAAATTGTGTTGTATACCTTTAATGTGGATAATAAAATTATAGGCTATATATCTTCTTCTACCAAATCCACACATCCCAATATCACATGCTCACGATGCCCATCTTAGATTAGGTGATACCTATCTATGATTTGTAAAACATTTGTAACTTGGTTAGATAATTAATTTTAAAAAATTAATTATTTTTCATGGCTATCGCATTCCCCCAGAAAACTATCCCTTAATATGAATTATTTTCATCATTCCACCAATTAAATATTAGTTATCTCAACTCGTTGAGATTATTATTGGATAAAGATGATTTCTAATAGAGTGACCCAATATCAGTATAATTGATTATTTAGAATTAATTTTTCAGTATAATTATATATGAATATTATATAGGATAGACTTGGATTTACAATTTCATTTGTGATGAATTACTTCTAGAGATATAATATAGGAATATTATAAGTAATTACATTCCACTGTTCCCTATATACCGTTATAAAATTTATCATTTCATACCTCTGATGGAATATAATAGAAAGAAATACATATCACACAATATAATATGTATAAATATAGCCTACACCATATTAAATTATTGTACCCATTCCAATGATATACTGATATCTTCATGAAAAATTTAACTTTATTCCTTTCCCCCAAAAATAGATCACTATAGTTGGGTCATAGTATAAGATAGTCTTAAAATACAATTTAATTAATATTAATGACATCTCTTTATCATAGGATATGTCATAATCAGGGTGAGTGATATTATCAAATTATATATAATGATATCCTCAAAATTATTAATATATATCAATTAATACTTGGAAAATACCTTAATAATAAATGTGGTCTCATTTATATGTATATAAATCCCCATGTCATAATGATGAAACCTAATATAGCTAGTGAATAATCCATGACACTAGTCTGATATTAAATTTTTCATTGAATATGTCTTGTTATAACATGGATAAAAAGATATCATATATTTGAAATTAAGGTATTTTATGTGTATTAATAATTATCCTTTAAATTTATCATTACCCAACTTCAATGAGCTTTAAAAATGGTCATAAGATCCCTCGGTTCAATCCATGACCTTCAATTTATTTATTATTCTATCTGTTTATGATTTCCCTTCACTTCTGTGTGGAAATTCCTAAACTTTTTAAAGTTTTAGAGTTTCAGTAAAGGGAACAATGTAAAAGAAAATATAATACTAGTCATGTGATAAATGTGTATGTTACCTATAGGTTTTAATAGAACCATTTTGTGTAGTAATCACACAATTATTTATACTATGCGACCAAATTGTGTAGTTCTTCTAGTGCATCCAGTGAGGGGTGCATGTTTGGTTCATGATTTGGTTAATGATGTGGATAAATGGTGTGACTTACAATTTTTTTTTGAAATTTAATGTCCTCTTCTCTCCTCCCTATTTTTAATCCCTTAACCTCTACTTCTTCTTAGTATCGTGAGACATAACCAAGTTTTACCAGGTTGGCATTTTCTTTCTTCTCCCTTCTGATTTTAAGGACCCTTCTTTAATATTTTGGAAATTTCATAAGGTTTGACTTATCAAGTTCTTCTCCCTCTCTTTCCTATTTCTTTTATTCTTCCTATTTTTCTATGAGTTAGAATTTTCCAAACCCTAAGTGGAATTTGGATCTAATATATTGTTTATTTTGTTACTAGTGTGTGTAAAGTCATCCCCAATATTCCTCTCTCCATTATTTAAGGACCAACATCATCTGCACATAACCTAGGTGTGCATTTTAATTCTATTTACCTATTTATAGAAGTCAAGGTTGTGATCTGATTTTTAAGTTCATTGTTCTCAAAATTATATATTCCATGCATACACATAAGTACTTAAAATGTTTTCATCAATTATTAAGTTCTTTTTAAAGGAGAGTATTTGATTTGATAGTTTATTTCCATTGGTTACAAGAGGGGTTTTCATGGAATTTATTTTAAATTATATTATTGTTTTATTTTGAAATGATTTTATTTTTTTTATTAATTATACATGTTTATGGTATTTTTTATTATTTTTTAAATGATGTTATGATTTTTGGTTTTAGGATTCATTATTCTTTGTTAGTTTAAATGAAGGTTATTCTCCTTGGTCTCAAAAGGGTTTTAAAATTTCACATGATCTCAATTTTTTGTTCAAATAAGGTTTATATATATAAAGATAAATGTGTTCCTATGCGAATATATATATATATATATATTCATATACCTAAATATATATATAACTGTCATTTTGGAAAATAAAGGTATACTGAAAATTTTAAAAGGGAAGTTCAAATATGGATTGAAATTTGAAATTATTCCTTAAAGAAGGATTTGAAAATGTATCATTCACTTAAAAATCCAAGGATTTTTCTTACACTTAGGTAGATAGTTTTAATTTCATAATTCAAGATTCCCACACCTAAATCCCTAGGTAACTATTATTTTAATATGTTTGATGATTGATATTATTATTTTGGTTTTATTTATATGAGTTGGAATTAGGTATTCAGTGAGGAGTGTGTAAGGGTGGGTTGTGGTTTTTCATGATTTTGGTTTTAATTGTGTTTTATTACTAGTGTGTGTCTATTGAGAAAAATATCCTTCCTAAACTCCAATTTTTTAGTATCATGGGGATCATAGGAATCATCATAAGATATTGAGGGATGGGGATTCTATAGTCCTGATTAGATCGACTAGATACCCTATGGAATTAGAGGCCACATGAGACTTCCAATAGTGAGGCTATTTTAGTGAATTTAATTTGTTATTGAATAGGGTTAAATAGATTGGCTGGTAGAAGATCCCACCATTGTAAATCTTTTAATATCTCACTAGATGACTTTAATATTCCATGAGATTATATACTTTACATTGAATTTTTATTTACTATATTTTTTTACGATCTTTCTTATTTATCCCTATTACTTCCCTACATGATCACATTTACACTCTTAAAATGATTTGATTCTTCACTTTAGAATCTTGTCTAGTTAATATTCTAAATTAATCTTTGATTATTTTTTGGGTCATTTCTAAATCAATTTTATGGAACTTATTTTTGAAGGAGGATTTTTTGGGTAAAATTTTAATGAAATTTTTGGGAAATTTTCTAATGTTTCATGAGTTGTTTTCAGGTTTATTAAGTCATTTTTAAAAATTATTATGAGTATTAATACATTAAAATAAGAAAAATAAATTTTATATTAATGTATTTGAAATTTTGTGGCTAGATTATTTTGAAAAATAATAATATATGGAAACTTTTTTGAAATCCTACTAGGCTGTTTACATTTACAACCTACTTAATTCACTCAGTGTCTATAGAATAAGTGGATTCCATTTAGGTTTGGATTTAGGTTCTTTTTTTTGGATGACTCGTGGATGGCGCATGTTTTGGATGAAGAGTTACCCTAGATTCATGAGGATATGTCACATAGGTTTTCATTCATGTCATAGTTTTTTGGCCAAGTTGGCATAATTTGTAGTCTAGTTTTTGTAGGATTCTATATTATTATTGAGTTTCATGTTTATTATAATTGTACCTCATTTTATTTGATATTATCTTGTGTATGTTTATTTTTTTAGGTTGGGATATTTTATGTATAGAGTGTTCATAATGATTATCCTGGTGGAATATTCTTGTATTTTATTATTTTACTTGGTGAAAGTGTTCTTTCATGCCTTTATCTAATGTATTATCTCTTATCATGAGCCTAGGGTGATTAAGAATACAAAAAATATGTCATGGGATATCTGGGGTCACTTTATTGTGTGAGTCCCCAGTTATATTATGAAAAATTTGTTTTGGAGAAAAGTTTCTTAAGATATCCTATGTTCTTGGAGGTTCGTTGTTAATTGGGATGCCTGGTAAATTGGATATTGGGTCACTAGAGTTTAGAAGATATGTTGCTAGAAGGTTTGTGACCACCATATCTCATGATGAAACCTAGTTTACTTTGAGATATTAGGATTAGATTCCCTATTTTGGGATTTATTTTGGTACATATTTTTGGTTTTTTAGACTGATAGATTATTTATTTTTATGAGTGTTTCATAAATAGTTTTAAGGTATTTTGAGATTTTTGGGGTGGTGGGGGGGGGGGGGGTAAATCAATGTAATAAATGCAAGTGAATAGTTTTCCTACATAGCCAAAAAAACCAGGTCATACCCATGGGACAGTTCTATGTGTCTCCCAGTGGTATGTTACATGGTTGGTGCTTGGTTTGTAAAACTTTACTCTTAAAACATGCATTTCCCCAAAACCCTTTATTTTTTTATCTTTATTTATTTTTCATTTGAATTTATGTTAGTTATATTATTATTTGAGATATATTTAAAAGAGTTTTACGGTATGTTAATTTTTTTTATAGTTTTATTTAATCAATATTTTATAATGGTATTATTTATCTTACAATGGAAATGATTGGTTTTAGATGTTGATAAAGGATTTTTCTAATAAAAGTTTGAAAAATATATATATCTTGAAATTTTAAATGATTTGGGAAATAAATGTATGATTTAAAACATTATTTCATGTCAAATTACATTATTTTAAAAGGGGATTGAGGTTAACTATTGAAATTTAATTAAACTTATGTTTATTTTGTCAAAGAAGTGTGGATATTTAATTGAATGGGCCATTTTCATTATAATGGGTTGTAATTTGAATATTTTAATTTTGGGATTATATTTTATTTTTTATTTATATCCAACCTCCATGAAATTTCTAGAAAAATTATAGGAAGTATATATTGTGGTGTGTCCCTTATCCTAGTTTATCTTATGGATTTGATGTATTTATTCTAGTTATTAACCCTACCCGACTCTGTATAGAGTGGTAGAGATGAACTCTCCATTGTTTCCTCTTCTATTTTATAGTGACTAAAGACCCTAGGAATCCATTATGTGGTTATAAAAAGATGATGTAGCCTTAAATTCATTATAAACTCCATGGGATTGAATATTTTATTAGACTTGTTAGAAGTATTAGGTCTATAATAGTTGTGGACCACCATTCCCCATAATTTTAAGAGTAATATGTCATTGGATTTATTAATGACCACATTTATTTAGTTTTGTTTCCTCAAGAATGAGAAAGTTTTGAGGGTGAAAAAGATAATAAACCTATATTAGGGTGAACAACTGGTGAAATACTATGAAACACATTATGACCCATTGACCCCTTTCTCAATGGAGCATGTGTTTGAGGACTTATTGACATTTTCCCCATTTGTAAATTGTATTTACCCGCGAAATATTTATAGACAACTTTCATTTGATTTGTATTCATTTAAAGTGTTTTCTATAAGCTTGGTTGGTGGAATTGGTCTATTAGAGTCCACATAGTGGGGGTAGTCAGAATGGTTCCTTCAAAATTAATTATGTTAAAAGGTCTCATGATAATTATAATTATGATAGACCATATTAATGAAATTAGCGTAACTTGATGGGTTCTTCTAATTATGATGTTTCTTTCAGTGTAAAATTAGCCTCATTTTTGTTACTAGTGTGGTTAGTTTGGGTATTATAATCCCTATAATTTTAAAGTGCCAAAGACATAACATAACTATGGTCACTAGAAGAATATTCAAAATTTATATATTTTATAGAGTCACTGAATAGATCAGTACATATCCTAGTTTGAATGTTAATGGTTATAAAACTAACTATCTTTGATGTTAAACCTCTCTTGTTCTACCTTGTTAACATAATTTTTAGGTCACTTGATTTTTGTTTTGTTTTTGGAATTTTTATTATTTTATGTCTTTTATAGATTTATACAAGTTTTATGTGACTATTGTTTATGGTTAGGTTTAGTTTTTTTTTTCAGTCCCCTTGATTGAATGGGTTTAAGTATTGTTTTATGGAATCTTCCTCTAGGGTCGTCAGTCTTTTTTACTCCATGATATATGTATGACTTATATGATGGAGATACTTATGAAAAGTTTTATTTTTTTAATTTTCCTTTTTTGGGTTTCCCCTTTTTAATCCTTATTGGAACTCAACATAATTTTATAGGTAGAGCTATATCTGGTTTTTCTTTGGGTATCATTTATAATCTTGAAGAATATTGGGTTTTATGCTTTGATTTGATATCTGTAAGATAAACTTGGTCATTAGCGAATTTATAGGTGATGAAATATTTGGAAAGGATAATTGTCACTCCCCAACCATAAATTTATTAATAATTTATTTATTTATAAATGATTATTTTTTTCATTTTTTTTCAAGTTGAACTTGAAAAAATGTTTGATATTTTGAAGTTCCAAAACAAGGATCAAGATTGGAGAATGGTTAGTGAAAACTATGTGGTATCCATGAGAGTGACATGAAGTTTTTTGAAGATGCACTTTTAGTGGTTCACACATTATTTTTCTATCTATACAACCAATCCATGCATCACTACAAGTGAGTGTAGTGACAAATGACTGATGGACACAATGTTTCATATACAGTGTGACATAGAAAATTTAAAACATGAAATTATAATTTTATCCCTCCTTATTTTTATCCATAAACCCATATCTATCCTCCATACCATAAAAACCAACCAAGTTACACTTTGGGGGAATCCTCTTTCTCCCATTCTATTTTGAGGATTCTCTTTCAATTTTTTGGTTATTTCATATGGTTTTAGTGATCTTATTCTTATACCTTTTCTTCATGTCTTATTCTTCCTATATTATTGTGGATGGGTATTGGTTGAACCCTAAGTGGGTTATGGATCTAATTTATTATGAATTTGGTGCCTTGTTCATTAATTTTCATACTTAATTCTTCTAGTCTTTATTAATGGAGGGTTTGGATCATCTTCACTTTACATAGTTTGATGTTTCTATAATTTTCTATTTTTCATAGAAATACATGTTGAGTTTTGGTTTTATAAGCTCGTTTTCGTTAAAATTATTATTTTCTTGAATACATTTAAGAGACTATATTGTTTTCATAAAAGAGTTAGTTTTTTAATAAGGATTTCAATGACTTTTCTAGTTGATTTGAATTGGTTATCGGAGGATTTTCATGAAAATTTAATTTAAATGGTCTTATGGGCTTGTTTTGAAATTATTTTATATTATTTATTGATTATATATGTTAATGGTTTTTGTGTTATTTTTCAATGATGCTCTAATTTATTATTTTATTTCCCCTTTTACTATGTTAGTTTAAAGTAAGCCATTTCTTATTTCAAAAGTGTTTTCAAATGACACATAATCCCAAATTGGTGTTCAAATAAGGTATATATATATATATATATTCACACACACACGCAAATATATATATATATATATATATATATATTTGTATATATATATATATATATTTAAATATATATAAAAATACATACCAATATATATATATAGATGTAATTTTGGAAACTAAAGGCCCGTTTAACACTTTAAAAGGGAACTTGAAATGTGATATTGATTTGTAAATGATTCTTAAAAGTTGGATTTTGAAAGATATAATCAAATTCAAATTCAGAGTCCTGATTGGAGTATATGTAAATGGTTTTATCTTCATAATGAAAACCCCCCACACCTAAATTCTAACAGATATAGGTTTGGATTTTTTTTAATGATGGATATGATTGTTGTAGTTTTGTTTATATGAATTGGAATGGTGTATTTATTGAGATGTGTGTGTGAGGGCGGCATATGGTTTTTAATGAGAATTATTTTCCTTGTATTTTATTATTAGTGTGTGTCTGATCAGGAACACATCCTTTATCACACTTTATTACTAGTATCATGTTGATTTTATGCATCATAGTGTGAGACAAAGAGACAATTACTATTTGGTCATGATAAAACCTACTAGATCCCCTATGAAATTGAATAGTATGAAGGATTTCCACTAGTGAATATAGTTCAACAAATCTGTTTTTTTATATAATGGGGATGCATCGATAGGAAAGCATACGACTCCACCGGATAATATCTTGGATCACCTCACTAGATTTTTTGGAGCATACCATGATTTTAAACACATTAATTTTCAGTTTTTTATTACACTGGACTATGTTATTACTTATTTAGAACTATTAACTCCCTTTAAGAATAAATTTACACTATTATATTGGTTTGATTTTGGATTTTATATTTCATTTCAGTTACTCAAAGAAGTACTTCTTTTATTATTATTATTTGGTTCATTTCTCTTGTATTGTTTTACAATTTTGTTTTAAAAGGTTGATATCAATGGATACATTTAAAAAAATTGTTTGAGGAATGTTTCTAAATTTTTATATGTTTTTAGGGTGTAAAATAATTATTTGAAAAATGGTTATGGTATCTATTTTTTTAATAAAATAAAAATATATTTTAAATATTATTATTTCAAGACAGTGTTTCTATACTATTTTGAAAAAGGTAATTCATTTACTCTTTAGTGAAATCCTGCTAGGATATTTATATTCCCACTACACACACCTCACTCAATACCATTTGATTAAGTTTCTTTCTTACTTGTTCAAGTTCATGTTCCAGTTTTTGGATCGTGGATGGTGTAGGCGTGTTGTGGATGACGAGTCATATTAGGGTCATGAAGATATGGTACTTTATTTTTTCATTCATGTCTCTTTTATTTTGGACAAGTATTTTTACTTTGTCTTATTTTTTCAATTCAATTATTTATTGTTATAAAGTTTTATGTATATTCTAGTTGCAGTCATTTGTTTTGTTATAATTTTGTATCTTTATATTTTTACTATACATGGGTCTCTATGTTATGAAGTGTCCATTCTGAACATACCATATGAAGTTCCATGTCACTCATTATTTATCTAGGGGAAATCAATCACACATGCTTTTTTTATTCCTAGTTTCTTGTATCCAGCCCAAGGTGATCAGGGATGCACCTCAGGTTGGTCACATACTAGCTTGGGTGCCCATATCTAGGGTGGACCTAGTTGGTTCAGGAAAAAATCAAATCTACCTAATCATTCATTTGGTAAAGGGAAAAAATATTTTTCTCATCTATCCTTCATAAACTATAGTGAAACATTAACACCATGAACTTGACTGAATATTCCTAACACATAAAAAATAAAATCAAAGGATTATATGGATTATTGAAATCATTTTACCTCCAAAATCAATAAATCCCTTAAATAAAAAAATTTATTTTATGAAATAAAATTTATAAAAAATATAATTAAATGAATATTAAAATTGAAAATAAAATAAAAAAACAATTTTATAATAAATAAATAAAATAAAGTGAATTTTATTCAAATTATATATATTTATTAATTTCCTCTTTACATTTCTCCACATTTAGTTTCTTATAGCTGTGATAAAGAGGCCATCAAATTGCAACCTAAGAAAAACTCTAACAATATATCACAATGAGAAATCATTTTTAATCCATCATACAAAAAACTAATCATTCCTTATACATGCTCACAATTACTACTTATTTTTTTGATAAATCTAATTCATTTATATCTTCCATGTTCACCCCTATACATTTATACATACCTTATATTAAATAATTTAATTCACCTCTGAAGATTTTTTTTGAAAATGTTTCCTTTTCACAATCTCATTTAGTGGTCACTATAGGGTTTCTATGTCTATATATAATCTCCAAAATTTGAGTAAAATTCATAAATAAATCATAAGTTCTTTCAAGTATGTTTGTTAGTATATGGTAAGTATATTTTCTTTAAAAAAATGGATTAATTAAGATGTTTGGATCTTGTAAAGTAAAATACCTAATTTTTAGTTTTATACTTGAGAAATATAATCCAACTCAATCCTAATGTAATAAATAACTGAAAAATTATATTTACATGATACGCATTAGGGTTAAAACTATTAGAACAATGGATATTAGAGACCACTAGGTTATCTATGATTCTCATTCTAGTATCTCATGTGTATGATAATAGATATTTTTTAGGTTTAGTTTTCACCAAGATACAGGTACCTATGGCCCACAATGAAGTAGTCCCTATGGGAATTCCCGTGACTTGTGGTCATTGGATATTTTGTATTCACCATCAGTATATGATGTATTTGGTTGGTAAACTTAGCAGTGTGTGTGTTTTATTTAAAATTGTACATTCTTTAAAGTATTCCCCATGAAAAAAATCTTCTTTTAGAAGTTGCACCTCTTTGAAAAATGGGTACTACCATTATTTCATATAAAACTAGTAAGTTTTTTTCTTGTAATTTTTATATAATTGAACCATGTTTGGAAAAAATACTTATATATATTTTAATTGTAACTTGGAATTTATATTTCTTTTGTTTCAGAGTAAGTTCATTGGAAATAGATCATCGGGCCAGTCTACTGAGTTTTAATACTCACACCTATAGTTTTCTTCTATTTTCATCCATCGTGTAGGTTTTAGCTTGAGTTCCATCTCCTTGTATGATGTGTGATCATTGTGTTGGGGTGTTAATAGAGGGTTCACAAAGAGTTATCTAGTTTCTAGGCTCGGTCGGTTGAGTTATTGGTTCTGTTGTATTTTCACTTTCTTGTACAAATAATGTTCAGTTCATTTTTTATATGAATGTTTGTTAGGAAGTCTGTTCTTTAAGATATTATATTGTTGGTTATATTTGGGATAGATCATTCCCTTTTCTACTCTATTAATTACATCATTGCTTGTCTTCATCCAAGGAGGATTGGGAACACCTCTTGGGAATTGTCCCATGCTGGCCTGGGTGACCGGTTCATGGTCGACTCAGGTTGGTTTGTTACAAAATGGTATCAAAGGCGTGGTTGGCTCCTAGAAAACATTTCAATTTAGAGCACTATATGTTATTTGGGGATGTCATGGTAATTGTAGTAGGATTTCCAGGACTTGTGGGGTAGTTTTGAGAATAGCATTGTGAAATCTTACTTGTTCTTACCCTCGGGTGTCCATGTGAAGTCCGGTTGTATTAGTGTCTTTGGTTCTTATTGTTTTTTTGGTGTTAGGATATGATAAGGGGAGTTGGAATAATAGTCTCCGTGAGAAAGAAAGGACTAGTAATCCATATAGAGACAGGGAATGGTCTTAAGATGGATATTTGTGTTTATGGTGTGTTTGACATATGGTCACCAACCATATGGTCATGTCACCCATCGACACTTATTCCATTTTGTGGGTATTTTGGACTTTTCTTGAATTCAAAATTTTGTTTTGAAAATCCTTGTTTTAAAATTGTGAAAATCATTTTTAAAGGAATGGATGGTTATTGAAAAGTGGAAAATAAGTTTTCAAAATTTAAAATGAGAAAGGTTTTAGAATTTTGGGTTTTGTGAAACAAATCATGGGGATAAATAGGAAATGATTTAACAGAATAGAATTTTATTAATCTAAACTTATGGTTTCTTGAAATGAAATGTTTTGAAAGCTTGGATTATTTTGAAGTGATTCTAATTTTTTTAAATGGATTGTTTTGGGATATTGAAAAGTGTTTGAATCTGATGAATTGGTTTTGGAAATTTGTTTTTGAGAAGACTGTGTTTTTCTAGAAAGGGGTTTTGGCCTTTGTGGTTGTCAGATTTTGAAAAGAGATCTCACTGAATTTTTGAGAAAGGGAAAGGTTTATTTGGAATAGAATATTTGTTATTGAATTTTCTATTAAATTAAATGGGTTGTTTTTTAATCAAATGGTTCTTGATAATGTGTGGTTTGTTTTTTGAAATCTGAATGTGTTTTTTTGATTTGGAGGTTAATGTGACTTTGAAAGGTATATGATTCTTTTTGAAGTGATGATTGTTTTATTTTTGACTTTGTTGTTTCCATGGATGCTCACATGCATGGTTTTATGGATATATGGACTAATGACAGGTATGACATGGATGTTGGGTGACTGGGGTGGAACGAAAACATAAATATGAGTGAGGTTGATGAAACACCATTTGTGAATGAAAAAAATCCATAAATCTGGTTTCTTTTTCAAAATTATTTTAAGTTGGAAAATTATGGTGTTTATTATAAACTGATTGTTATATAGATGGTTTATCATATATATTAGATGTTTTGTTTATTTGTTATACTTCATTGTGATATGAAATTCATACCCTTGTTGTGACTTGATTTGGGATCTCATTGGTGGCTTGGTTTTGGAGAAATGTTCAATGAGTTTCTAAAGATGTGTTGTATGTTGTAATGTGGCATCATATGGTTCTACATTGGAAATATTTCAAGGTGATCAACATAAGGATTCATTCAAGATGTTAGATCAACCTCTTCGAATGATGCCTCATCCCTTTGGTTAAAATAGAGAGCTTTTTGTGCCCTATTTAAACTGCCATTCCATTAGGATGTCCCTCTCAATTATGGAAGTTTTTATCATTGAGGTTTATGTGTTTATCCCTGTACCATGTCCATTATTCTACACATTTGGAGTGAGAGAAAATAGTGTTTCATATCTTAAAGTTATTGTTTGGGTAAAAGTGTGATGTTTGATGCAGAGAATTTCACGGTTTCCCATATCTATTGTTATGGCCCGGGAGAGTTATGTGTCACAGTGTGGAACTAAGGGAAAAAGTTCAAGTTAGGGATTATCAAAGCCTGACCATGAGGTAGGATATCCTTCATCCTTTAGAACACTATCCATAGGTCTTGGAGTGAAGCTGGTGTGTAGTTAGGGCTCTCAGGAATATGGATAGTATTTCTAAGCTCATGCCTCTACCATTGCAGTGAGGTATTTCCTTTATTTATTTTGTGATTTTAGTGGACCTATGATTAGGTCTCCTTTTCTCCCCTCTCCATGTTGTGGGGGTTTTGATCCGTGTAGAGTGTGTTGGCCCAGTTATTGTTCCCTTCATTCAGGAGTGGGGGGTTTAAATGTTCATGTTTTGTTCCTCTTAACATGGGTTGCTAGGTTATTGTGGGAGAGTTTCAGTGGGACTATGTGGGAGATACCTGTTCCTAGTTTATATTGAATTCTTGTTTGGTCATTGATCATTGGTTCTTAAGGATGGGGAGAACCACCACTGGTTTCGTAGAGTTCTCTCCTAAGAATTTGTTAAGTGATTTTTGTTTCAAAATGGTGGGGAGTCAATTCTAGACTCCCCTAGAATATTTGGATTTTGTGAGTACTCTTTGGTTTGGGTGATCGTTGGGTTTATTTGGAGAAGTACCAAAAATCTTGTTATTGGTTTGGTTGTGGAGGTAGTGACCCAATCTTTCGATTGATTCTCGAGAAGTGGTTTGGAGTTGGTGTTTTGGTTGAGGTAAGAGGCATTGGTTCTGTTAATGGTGGACGAGGTGTCATTGGATTTAGAGTTTGGACCATACGGATAAGGATTCCTTAGGTGTTGATCAATCATCTAGAATGTGTAGTGGCTTTACAAAGGAGGAAAGTGTTGGACTCCTCATGTACTAATCATGTTTTAATGATCAAATATCATATACAATCTGTAAATCATATTAATCCTATTAAATATATCTTGAATCATGTGTACAGTTGATTAGTTTCTCCATGTATTAAGTAATTATTGTAAACTATTTTTTATAATTAATTTATCTTATGAATGATTAAGTTTAATTCATTCTATAAATATCACTGTTTATTTTTATGTACAGATATTTGACTAAGTCTGAGAAACCGTGAGCCTGCCACTGGTTGAGTTTTTCTGGAAACACATCCAGACAATGTGACCATCCAGACACTGTAACCATTCAGACACCGTGACCATCCAGACCCCGTCACCATCCAAACACCATAACCATCCAAACACCGTGACCATCCACACATCGTAACCACCTAGACACCATGGCCAAAAATACACCATTAACATCCAGAAACCGTGACCATCCAAACACCATAACCATCCAGACACCATCACCAACCAGATATCATGAACATCCCGACACCATAACCATCCTGACATCATGACCATCTAGACATAGTGACCATCCAGGCACCATAACCATCCAAACACCATGACCATCCATACACCATTTCAAGGAGAAACTATTTCATGGTGACACCATTTACAGAGAGACTGTGACACCATTTCTTAATCTGTTTTGTATTTTTTCAGTATAATTTCAAATGGTCACATTTGAATCTTTTAAATACATTGACATAATTAATGTTTCTTTATAGACATGTTACCAGATATTATGAGGTACAAGGTGCAGAATACATGCATCTTGTCAGCTCCATCACATGCATTCCAAGAATAAAAAGAAAAATGTGGCCAGTTGAAAAGTGTGTGATCGTGGTAACTGTAGTGACAACAGTGTAACAGAAAAACAAGTGTATGCACGATAGCGAAGAAGCACGAGCTTTCATGAAACCCTACATAGCTGAAGAACACATGAGGCATACTGCAATCCTAGAGTCAATAACATTTTAGAATTATAAACTACATGAATAACACGATCCAGATATAGCTGACTTATACTACTATGTTTTTTCCGAGAGGACTCAATTTCTACATATGCTTCATCTTAGAAGTCCAGAGTTGCATAGAAAAACACTCAGAGCACTTCTAACCTTATATCATCATCTCTAATCTATTTTGTATTATTTTTCTCATCTTTCGAGCAATGTGTGTGTTTGTATTAAACACACACTGTCTTATGCATTAAACTAATGGATACAAGATATCATTTCTCTTACATATTTTTACACTTGTGTATTCTCACGGATAAATGCGGAAAAGGTTGTGAGTTACTTGTTAGTATATACCCAAAAAGAAAACTGTTTCAATCACTCCCTTAGAGGTTTTGTGTGACATGTTAACTTACACTCTTTATATTTTCAAAATTCTTCATGTTTAAGTGTGTTTCACAAAGAGTCTTGGTTTTGGAATAAGAGAATATAACACTGTAACAATGAATCCCTTAGAAAGTTAACTAGAAAAATCTTATTCGAAGACATACCCAAACTTGATTTTCTAAATGATAAAGTGTTTAATCCTTGTCAAAAAGGAAAGTAAAACAAAATTTCCTTCAAATTAATGAAAAAAGTGTCAACTTCTTAACCTCTCGAATTGGTTCACATGGATTTGTTTAGACCATCGAGAGTTTCTAGTTTAAATGGGAAGAACTATGTTTATGTTCTTGTAGATGACTTTTCTAGATATACATGGACTTTCATTTTGGATAATAAAAGTAAAGCCTGCTCTCATTGTACCAAATATGACAATACTATAGAAAATCTTAGTGGATATAAATTAAGTCCTTAAGAAGTGATCATGGACATGAGTTTGCAAGTCAAGAGTTTGAATCCTTCTACTCAAAATATGGCTGTAGTCATAATTTGTCTTCCCCTTGAACACCTTTACAAAATGGAGTTGTATATAGAAGAAATAGAACCCTCCCAGAGACTTCTAGAACTATTATTAGTGAATATGACTTACCTACTTACTTTTGGTCTAATGCTGTAAATAAAACTTTCTACAAAATCAATAGAGTATTGATTCAACCTATCCTTAAAAAAAACTCCATATGAGTTGTGGAACAATAGAAAACCCAAAGTTAGCTTCTTCAAATTATTTGGTTGAAAAGTTTATATCCTTAATACTAAAGACAATCTTGAAAAATTTGCATCCAAGAGCAATGAAGGAATATTCTTAGGATATTTAATTTATAGTAAAGCCTATAGGGTGTTTAATAAAATAACTAAATGTGTGGAATAATTTGTAAATGTCAAATTTGATGAAGTAAATCCACATGAGCCTAAGAATACTCTAGAGAACCTGGAGGATGATGTATCAAATTTGGATATCAATTCAAAATCCCCTAACCATCCTGTAAAGCAATCTATGAAAAATTCCAGTTCTGGAAATTCTTCAGATTCTGGTCCCAATGAACCAGATCCTGTTGCGGAACCTAAAATCACCAGTCCTTATTTTTCTAGAGCTGTTAGAACTCTTAAGAACCATCCATTAGATGCTGTTGTAGGAGACTTAGACAAAGGGTCTCAAGCTATAGATTCTCTTAGAAATCAGGTTGAACATCAAGTCTTCTTGTCACAACATGAACCTAAAAACATTAATGATGTTATCAATGATGAATTTTAGATGATGGCTATGCAAGGAGAACTTAATCAGTTTGAATGGATCAATGATTGGAAACTTGTTGAAACACTGAAAGACACATTCACCATAGGCCCTAAATGAGTGTTTAGAAATAATGTAGATGAATATGGTAATACAGTTAGAAACAAGGCCAGATGGGTTGCACTGAGATACAATCAAGAAGAAGAAATTGACTATGAAGAGACCTTTTTAGCAGTAGCTAAACTTGAAGCCATCAAAATTCTTCTCACTTATGCTGTACATCTGAATTTCAAACTATATCAAATGGATGTCAAAAGTTCATTTCTATATGGGTATATAGCTGAGTAAGTATTTGTTGATAAACCCACTTGTTTTACAAACCCTCATTTTCCAAACCATATTTTTAAAATATCAAAAGCTTTATATGGTTTATAACAATCTCCAAGATCTTGGTATGATATATTAAGTACATTTCTTCTTTCCAATGGTTTTTAAAAAGGAATAGCCGATCCAACACTTTTTATAAAACTAATTTCCAAATATGTTTTAGTATTTCAAATTTATGTAGATGACTTTATATTTGGATCTTCAAAAAATTCTTTATATATTGAATTTTCTAAAATGTTGGAAAATGAATTTGAAACAAGTTTAATTGGTGAACTTAAATTATTTCTTGGATTTTATATTTCAAAATAATGATGGTATTATTTAAAATCAAATAATATATACTAAAGATCTTTTAAAATGTTTTCGATTGGATTATAATAAAAGTAGTGATACTCCAATGAGTACTACTTTTATGTTGGATCTTGATGATGATGGAAAATATATTTATCAAACCACTTACAGAGGAATGATTGGAAGTTTACTCTACTTAACTATTAGTCAACCTGACATTATGTTTACTGTGTGTATGTGTGTTCGGTTTCAAGAAAATCCTAAGGAATCCCATTTAAATACTATTAAGAGAATTTTCAAATATCTCAAACATACACCCAATCTGGGATTGTTCTATCCCATAGGAAAATCATTTGAGTTATTGAGTTATTATAATGTGGAATTCAGTGGTTGTAAATTTGATAGAAAAAGAACCTCTAGAACATGTCACTTTTTAGGCAAGTCGCTAGTATCATTTTGTAGTAAGAAACAAAACTTTGTTGCATTTTCAACTACCGAAGCTGAATACAGAGCTGCTGGAAGTTGTTGTGCACAAATTTTGTGGATAAAACACAATTTACTAGATTATGGATATCAATTTAGTCATATAACTATAAATTGTGACAATAAAAGTGTTATTAACAACTCAAAAAATCTGGTTCCACACTCTAGGTCAAAACATATTGATGTAAGGCATCACTTTTTGAGACATCATTATCAGAAAGGTGATGTCACTTTGGAATTCATTGGAAATGAATATTAGCTTGCTGATATATTCACCAAACCACTAAATTATGAAATAATACATTACATCGTACATGAATTGGGAATGATAAATCTTAAGTAGTAAGTATACTGTTTCACAGTTTAAGTCTTTACAAGTCACTATCTTGAGATTACTATTTAACTCTAATAGTTCTATAATTTTACTATCTCAAGACTTGTTGTTTCATGTTTACGGCCTCACAGTTACAATTTCTTGGTTACTATCTGGCACTTACTATCTCAAATAATATGATCTCACAGTTTAGAAATCACACTATTACGGTCTCACCATGATTTCTCGTTACTACCTCACTGTGATTGACTGCTACGATCTCAACATGAAGACTTGTTACAATCTCACTATAAATATTATTTATTGTCTTATTTGTACATTATAACCCATATCATGGTAATTCATTGTTTTATCCTTTTTTACATTCCTGTGCTTTTTATCTTGTGTTGCTTGATATGCCTAAATGATAAAATAAAAGAAGTTTCACTCGTTATTTACTCGAGATCTCTTCAACCAAACCATAACACTTCTTTCAACCCTTTTCTCTCTCAAACCTTCAGTGAATTCCTAGGTTGAAATACCCATCTTCGTCAACTGCTGAGAAGTACATTTCAAATAATAAGTTGAAAATCACACTGAAGTTAGCATCCAAAGGCCCACTAAATCTGAATCTAGTGAACATAGTAGTGGTACCTGAAAAGAAAAAATTCCCAAAGTGGCTTCAATAAAATAAGTCTTTGGTGTTGAATTTTCTAACAGAGCAATGCTAGATATATTGGTTTACTAAGGAGGATATGCCAATTTATCAAAAGCATGTTTCCCAATTTTACCAGTATGTTCCATTCTCTTTTGATTCAAAAGATGGTTATGTTGTGTGATGTTGGATCAATGTTCATATTTGTAACTTTTCTTCACGGTTATGGGATACATGACTTAGGATACCTCATGAGGGTATTTGTGAGGAATACCAGAGAGGTCCTCCACCTTCGAATGAGTTATTTGTTATGGAACAAGTTTTGAGAAGTTTAACTAGCAATGAAACCAATAGGAGAGCCATAACTGCCAAGATTTATGGTGAATCTTGACTCTTTTTTAAGTTTTTTCAGAATTTGATTACCCCCAAAAAAGGTGATTTTGTTGTACTCAAGTATCAGGATGTATTTTTGATACATCTCATGACAAATGGACATAATATAAACCTATTAAATTATATTATAAAACATATATGTGAGTTGATCAAAACAACCTCCAACTCAACCTCCCTGCTTTATTCAAGGCTTATCTTATCTATGCTTAATTTAAAAGAATTGGTTGGACCAGATGAAGAATTCATAAAGGATTATGAGTTATGTATTTAAAATGTTACAGTAAAAGTAATGAAAATCAATTGGAATACATTAAGGAAAACATGGGTGAAAGATAGTGATAGAGTTTATGAAAAGTTTAATCCAGTAGAAAACCCTTTTAGACCTAAGGATACTTCTAATCCAGGTTTGGAGCCATATGAACTTGTTAAATATCCTGATGTGGAAGAAGAAGTGGCTATTATACCTCCAAGATAAACTATTTTATTTGAGGACTATAATGAATCTTCTCCTAAAGTCTTATTTGAAAAGGAAGTGAGTATTCATGAAAAAGTTGTTGCTCTGGAAGAACAACTTGCTTCAAAAAAAGAATCTATTGCTAAGGTAATTGGAAAGAATGTTGTAGAAGAGAATATAGAATAAGATCTTCCTCTTGTGCAAGAATCTTCCCTTGAGGAACACCCAGCCGAACAAGATATTACTTAAGTTTTTCCTTCTACTAAAGAGAGAATGAAGAAATCCTTTTAGTTGGATAGAAAGGAAATGGTTAAGGAAATTAGGGATGAATTCATTGAAATATATCAAGAATCTAAATCTCTCAGTCCTGAGAAAGATGCACCAACTGAAGGGTACTATCCCCCCAACCTAGAATCTGTTGATGTCCCTAATCTGATTGATCCAAGCTCAGTGGATACATGGTATAAATTACCCCAATTATTTAGATGTGACTAATTCCTAGGAAATATCAGTTAAATGAATTGATCTATATACTATGTTTCATTTGAAACTGGAATACGAACCTAAAGCTATATCTACCAAGGTACCTGATCCTTTCTCAGCTTCTATTCCCAAACCCTCACAAGAATCTCCTAACTTTGTGAATAAGGATGATCTGAAAGAATTTGGAGATACCGTATTGGCTGGATTTGAGAAACTCATGAATACACAACCAACTTTTGCAACCAATCTGAGTGAAAGAGATTCTTCATTGTAGTTGAAAAATGTCATATGGTAGATTCATCCCGATATTTTTCATGAGATTCAAGAAGTTAGAGTTGAGAAAGAACTACTCAGTGATGAAGTGAAAACACTAAGTGGTATGGTTGAAGAAATACAGAGAGTGTTGACCTCAAGACTAGAACCTGTTTCTTATACTATTGAGGATATTATTAGTTAGAACCCACATAAAGTAGCCTTAATAATTTAACCTCATCTAACTTACTTAGCAAAAAAGGTAGCTGAAAGAAACAAGAAGATTGTTTAAGAGATGTGTGATCTTGTTATTGGTCCTAACAATTTAACTGATGAGTATAAGGGTTGTCTCCAAAAAGTTCTAAATCAACTCAAATCCCTTACCTCGACTATCAATAGTTATCGTACTTTTTGAAAATTGTCTCAACCTTATTTATACAATGATCTACTTCGAACAGTTTTCAAAGAAGAACTTCAATATGTGCTTAGTGGATTTTACAACTAATCTCTATATAAAGTTACCATGAATATTGACAGTGTTCTTGATTTAGTGAGAATTCATTCCAATATTTCTAGTGATGCTCAACAAGAAATTTCTTAGAAGGTGGACTTATACATCAATAAGATCTTCTCTAAGAATGACATGATAAACCAATTCATGTACCTTGTGGATAATCTGAGGATCCCTCCTATAACTCAAGCTTTCAAAAATCAAGTCCAAAAGCATAAATATTTTACTCCATTTTTGGATAATTTTATGGAGAAAAAGGATGAATTTGAGAAAGAAATTAAATATGGTGGTGATATCATTTCCAAATTCAAAAAAAATTTTCATCCTTATATTCATGTTCAGAGTACTGCCATTGTCGCTCCTATAGCTGCACCCATGAGATCTGGTTTTCCTACCTTTTCATGCTTTGCCCCAACCTCCACAACTATGTATGTCTTTCATGATATGAGTTAGATCAGGCCTATAATCCTTGATCAACATTTACCTAAATATTCTAATGCACTTATGTTGGACCCTTTTATTTTTAAAGGACTCCCTTAACGTCTCTTCCCACTTGTTCACTTGCTTCTTCCACTTCTACCTATGCTCCTATGGCTTCTTCTTCAGATAATTCTACCAAGGGAAAAGAGAAGAAAATCCAGTGCTGAAGAATAATGTTTAAAATATTTTTATGGGGCTGTTTTATGTATTATTATTCCTTACTACTTGTACTGACACTTTTTATTTATCTAATGCGTTGTGTGCTTTTATTTTATACTCCTTATTTACTCTTTTTAATCTATCTTGAATCATGTGTACAGATGATTAATTTCTATATAACATAAATAATTATTTTAAACTATTTTGTTTCTAATTAAATTATATTATGAATGATTAAGTTTAATTCCTTCTATAAATATCTATATTTATGTCTCTATAAAAAAATTTACTAAGTCGGAGAAACCGTGAGTCTACCACTGGTTGTGTTTTTCTAGCAAAGCATCCAGACATAGTGACCATCCAGACATTGTAACCATTCAGACACCATGACCATCCAGACACCGTAACCTTCCAAACACTATTACAATCAAGACACAGTGACCATCCAGACACCATAACCATCCAGACACCGTGACCATCTAGATATCGTAACCATCCAGACACCCTGAGCATCCAAACACTATAACCATCTAGACACAGTCACCATCCAGACACCGTGACCACCTAGACACCATAACCGTCCAAACACCATAACCTTCCAGACACCATAACCATCCAGAAACTATAACCATCCAGACAACGTGACCTTCTAGAAACAATGTCAAGAGGACACCATTTCATAGAGACACCATTTACATACAGACTGTGACACCGTTTCTTAATCTATTTTTTCATTTTTAAATTTAATTTCTAATGGTCATTTTTGAGGCTTTTAAATGCACTGAAATAATTAATGATTCTTTTTATATTTGTTACCTGATAGTACGAGGTACAAGGTGCAGAATACATGAATCTTATCGGCTATAACACCTACATTCCAATAATAAAAAGAAAAACATGGCCAGTAGAAAAGTTCGTGATCGTGGTAATTGTAGTGACAACAGTGTAACATAAAAACAAGTGTATGTGTGATAGCAAAGAAGCGTGAGACTTCATGAAACTTGACACAAATGAATAACACACGAAGTGTACTCTAATCCTAGAGTTGAGAAAATTTTCTCATTATCAACTCCACGAAGAACACGAGCTAGATCTAGATGACTTCGATACTGTGTTTTCTATGAGAGGACTCAATTTCTGCATCTGCTTCATCCTAGAAGTCCAAATCTGTATATACTAACATTCATTTCACTTATAAACTTATCTAATCATCTCTAATATGTTGTGTATTATTTTTATTATCTTTAAAGCAGTGTGTATATATATATTAATCAAACACTTTCTACTGCATTAAACTAAAGGATACACAATATCCTTTCTATTACATCTTTTTACACTTCTGTATTCCCATAGATAAGTGTGTAAGAGGTTGTGTGTGACCTGTTAGTTCATACCCAAAAATATATGTGGAAGAGTTTATGAGACCAAGAAATTCATGTGTACTATATTTATCCCTGATCTAGTGTGTGGGTCAAGTTAATTTATATAAACTTCTTAGTGCTAGGTGATCACCAAGTGGAGTGGATTAGGTCTTGACTTGAGACTCAACCACTTGTTTTATATCCACTATGTTGTTTAATTTTTTTTTTCTCTATTTTAAAATTTAATTCAGAAATCAATAAATTTACTTTGATAGTTAATCTTGTAAGGAAGTTATAATTATTTTTCCTTATTATAATAGCTTCCAAAGTAATATTAATAACTTATATTAAGATTACTGAGAATTAATCAATCTTCTAAGAAGTTATTTAAACAGTCAAACATTCATAACCGTATAACCTTGATTGAAATGGAGATATTTAAATTTATTGGGGAACCTTTTATGAATAATTTTGTAACATAAATTTTGAATATATACTCAATACACCCCCTTCGTGAGTGTTATACTCTGACCAACAGAAAGCTTTAATAGTGGAGAGAATTGTCCCACCTGTTTTTTTTTCATGTATTGGTTTTGATCGAGTAAGTTAGAAATACCATTCCTTTTAATTTGTTTTAGGTGAGATAAATTTTTATTTTTGAACTCACATATATGTAAAATAATTCTAATATGGGTTCCCCATAGATTTTGTGGGAGTTTTTGGCGAAAAGTGTGGTAACTTAATGATTTGGGCCAACTGTGAGCCCATTTCCAGATTTAAAAACAAAATTTATTTCTTTTATAAATCCTTTGTTTTTCAACATTTTTAAATCATTCAACTTCATATTTGGATTCCCATGAAAAATTAAAATGACCATATCCTTTTTTCACCCCTTAATAATTCATATTCATGGTGGATTTGGGTTATTTATTCAGGTATTGGGTCAGCCCATGATCAGATTTCTAGTTTTTAAAAAAATAATTTGTTTTTTATATATTAATAATTCTTTAATATTTTTCAGTTATTATACTTAAAAATTGAGTAAAGTAACACTAGTATCACACCCATGTTCCATTTTACCTCTTTGGATCTCATCTTAGTCTCAAATTATGGATAAATGTCTCATGTTATCTCAAATCATCCAGATTTGGTAAGGTAAATTGTTTATTTCATGAATCATTCATTTTTTATTATTTTTAACCTAAATTTTCTTTCCCTGGTTAGTAAATATCTAAGGAGACTCTCCAATAAATTACAATTCCTTCACTTTTCTATAAGTGTGTAGATCTAAGGAAAGATGAAGAGTTCTCTAGTTTCAAAGGTGAGATTCCTTCTCCTTTCTCCTCCTTCTTCATTCTACTTCCAATTTATTTTGGTTTCCTCTTCTCCCCTGATAAATAAAGACCTAGGGTTATGTTATAACATAATTTTTTATGGGTTTTTTTAAGATAGGTATTCATAGATATAGAGTGTTGGGAACCGCGACGGGTGATATCAGGTGTGCAGTTCCTTTTCACCTTGGGTTTGAGGTAGTATATCCCTTGCACAAGCCTTTGTCATTTAATTATCATCATTTTATTTTTTTAACACCTTATATTTATGTTTATTATTTTTTCATCCTTTGGATAAATTTCTTGGTGTGAAAAATGGTTTTTTAATATTTGTTTTGTGAAAAGTAGTGTTGTTTTCTTATAAACATGTACACAACTTGCTTACTTAAATGTTCTATTAGCTTATTCACATGTTTTATTGTGGTTTGAACATGGTTAAGTATATTTAATACATTTATGTCATGAAAATGTTATTTTATTCCTTTTCAAGTGCTTAAAATAAGATGTTTATTTAAAAGTGCATTTCATTTGTTCGGTAAATTTCACGGTTGGATTTTATGTAATTAGTGCAATATAAAATGATGTTTTTGATTTCATAAATACATCGGATTCATGAAAAATGGTATTTTGGGGTTCTTTTATGGTTCTAAAAAGTATATTTGGTTTTATAAATAAATAGTTTTTTTGTGGTAAATATTTTTTGGCCCGAGTTGCTAGAAAATGTCCACTTTGGCATCTATATAAAAATGGCCATGCTTTGGATGTTTAACCTGAATGTTTTAAGGGATTTATGAAATTGTTTTCTATGTTAAATGGTGTGTATAAACATATTAGTTAAAATTTAAAATTTTACCTTGGGAAAATGTTAATTTTGATAAATTCTTTAAGGCACGTTTATCATTTTTCTTGTAAAAATGGTTTCCATGTTTATTTCATGTTATATCATTTGGATACATTTTATTTTCCATGAAATTGATTTATTAAATGGTTTTGTGGATGAAAAATCTGGGTTTATATGGTATTTATGGGTGTTTGGCCTTAAAAGAGAATTTTTGAGTGGACTTTATGTGCAAGTCTTATTATATTTTTTTGAAATTTTTTTATGAAAATTTAGGTGGTTTATGGATCTATAAAAGAAATGTGAGACATGTGTCTAGGATGTTTAATTTTTTTATGATTATTAAATGTAATATTCATGAGAAAATGGTAATTTCTATATATGTAACTTGTTTGATCACAAAAAGGAAAACCTGGTTATGGTAATTTATATATGTGTAACTTGTTTGATCACAAAAAGGAAAAACACAGGTTTCTAGGAGGGGGGACGTGTACTAGTATGCTTGTAACCCAGAGGGGTTTTTTCCTTGTTTCACGTAGTGATTTTTATGATGACAACACAACTAAACTCTGATGAAGATGATGTTGGGGACCACTAGGTTATGATTTATTCTCCTTCTAGTGTCTTGTGTGCATGATAACAAATATTTTTTTATGGTTTCTTTTCACCGATATACAAGGTAACCAGGGCCTACAAAGAACTAGTGTCTAGGGGTGTTCTCGTGACTTGTGATCATTAGCTATTTTGTACTCATTGTAAATATCCAATTTATTTAGTTGGTAAACTCATTAGTGTGTGTGTTTTATTTACAAGTGTACATTATTTAAATCATGAAAATTTAAAACTATTTTTTTTGAAGTCGCACCTCTTTGAAAAATTGTTACTATCATTCTTTTTTATAAAACTTTTATGTTTTTTTTCAGGTAATTTTTATAGCACATAACCAGGTTTGCAAAAAATAATTTAATATATTATATTTAAAATATGGAATTGAAGTTTCCTTTATTTTAAAGGAAGTTCATTGGGAATTGATTATTGGGCTTGCCTACTGAGATTTAATACTAACACCTGTAGTTTTACTCTATTTTTATCCCTTGTGTAGGTTTCATCTTGAGTTCGATCACCTTGGGTGATGTGTGATCATTGTGTTGGGGAGTGACCAATGGGGTCACATTGATTTTTATGGTTATAGGTTTGGTCGACTGAGTTGTTGGATCAGTTTTATTTTCACTTTCTTGTAGAAATAATGTTTAGTTCAATTTTTATATGAATGTATATTGGACTTTCCGTTCCTTCCACTATTTATTTTATTGGTGATATTTGGGATAAATTGTTCCCCTGTGTACTCTGTGGATGACCTCAGTGGTTTTCTCCATCCTAGAAGGATCAATAATGCCTCTCGAGACTTTTTGAAGGCTGGCCAAGGTGACCGGGTCAGGGTCGACTCGAGCTGGTTCGTGAAAATGTTTGTTATCAACTCTCTCATGGATAATCAGCTAGATTACAAGAATGAGATCATACAGTTCAAGAAGTAATTATTATTGAAGGTTGCATTGTTTCCCATTTTTTTCCAAATTTTGTGTGTCAAATATTTGGATAATGGAATGCATTGAGAAAAGCCGTTTTTAGGAAGGCCTTATGAAAATAGGGAAAATGCATGAGTTTAAAAAATATGGGTTTCATGATTTGTGTTTCCCATTGGATTAATGTATTGTGATGGAGTTATATGCGATTATGAAAATTCAAGCTTCACAAAATGTATTTTTCTTGATTCAACTCTTCCTAAATAATGTAAATCCATGTATTTCATGAAGACTAACTTGAGGAATTAGAATATATGAAGTATTAAAATTAGAGATGGTGTTACTTCACGATTACGAGAATTGGAGCCCTATAGAAGCATTTAAAGTTTTTTCTAGAACTCTATGAGGTTACAAAAAGATTTTAAAATGGAGAACTTCCATGCAGATTTTATAATGGTGGAGTTATGTAGAGATGTTTTTAACTGATCTAGAAAATGTTCTAGAGCTGGTGGAGCCTTACAATCGACTGATCTTATAAATAAAAGGCTACCCCTCTTAATTTAAAATGAAATTTTCAATGAAAAATTGGAATAGATCTAATTTCACAAAGAAAGGGGTGATATATGCAACTAGTAGTATATAAAAGCTTGATCTTTAGTAAAAGACTATTCTAATATCTATTAAAGTCAATGATTCTAAGTATTGAGTGATTTGTAAGGATGGTGCGTTCTGTATTGGATCAGTGAGATTCAAAAAGGAAGGTTGTTCTGCAAAGGAAAGGGAGTTTCATGAGGTCTGTTGTTCTATGAATGCAAGGGTTCTTTGTGAAGTTAGTGTGTTCCATGAAGGTAGGGGTGGTTCGTGAAGGTATTTTTTTCTTTGAAGGTAGGGATACATGGTGAAGTAATCTTCATGAAGGAGCTTTATAAGAGGCAACATTAAACATCAGGTTTAAGTGGGCATGGTTTTGAATAGCACCAACTTAAGTATTTGATGCCAGCAGAGTCTTGGGTTAAGACCGAGACAAATACTTTAATTCTAATCTATTTAAGAAAACTACATGTTTATAAACCGGGTAAGGATTCTCTTTAAATAGTGAGCTAAGAAGAGTCAACAGAAGTGCTCCGAGGGACAGAATAATCTACCTCTGAACATTTATAAAGGTCTTGTTCCTACAACAGAGTGACCATGTCAAAAGTTCTATATTCCAAAATTGGTAAAGATTAGTGGATTTATATGTGACTGGCACACTGTCAGGGTATGCTCGTTAGATGTAGCCCTTAGTGGTGAACCAAGTAAAGGTGTTGTGTTGTCTATCTTAATGTGATTGTTTTGTTACTATTCTAATCCATCATATATGTTAATGGAGTTCATACTAATGTGGAAAAAAGATTCATCAATTTAAAATAAAAAATTGACACACTGATTCATCCCTCCCATCTTAGGGTGTTCCAGGACCAACAACATCTTTAATAATTTTCCAGTAATTATAGATTTCTTCTCAATTAACCACATTTTTTATTCAACGTTTTTTCAAAAAATTTTCTTAGTGACTGAGATGAGACTTTTTATTTCAAGGAAATTTTGTAAAAAATTATACAATAATGAAGGATAACCCTTTTTCATATTTCTTATAATATGATTAACATCCTTGATACTCCTAATACAACCCCCACTTAATTAAAATTTCGATTATGCATTTATTTAATGAGTGGGGATTGGTAATAGTTTTGGTTTGTAATATAGCTCTCTAAAATCATATTTCTAGTCCTAAATTAAAAAACAAGTGTGATAATGTGAATTTTATGCTTAAAATTATTATAAATAAATGTTTAAATGTTATTGGATTAATATATAGTATTTTTTATAATTTAAACAATGGGTTTAAATATATGTTCATGAATTTAAAGATGACACATTAAATAAATGAATTATAAATAAAGAAATTATTGTAATATATGTGGTGGATATAGAAAGAGTTTAATTACTTAATTACTATATAAAATTAATGTGAATATACACCCCCTACATTACTGTAACTGAATGAGGGGAGGTGTATAATTTTTAGGATTGAATCTCTAGTTTTACAGAGCTCAACTACTATGTATGTGTAATTATTTATTTATGTATATTATTATATGTATCTCCCTTTTATTATTTTAATATTAATGTTATATTTGGATGTTTCATTATTATAGGATATATTCAGTGATCACCAATCACTATTGAATCAATTTACACCCTTCACTTGGATGAACCTTGTCTATTTTTATTCCATGATCCTTTTGTATAATTCTTCCAGCATTTTCATTTCACTACAGCTATTGTAGTTTCAATCTTGGAATTATGATCCTGGTATCCCATACTATTGATGCTATAAATTTATGTGAGGAGATCTGAGTATTCTCTATTATTTCATGTATATAATGAGGGTGATTATTCTTCTATTTTTGTTCATTAAATTGATTGAATTAATCATAAAATGATAATGAATCTAGAAATTAAATAAGGATGAAAAAACACATCTGGTATATGATAAATAGTATTCAATGATATTATGAAAGAACTTATAAGAAGAAAAATAATATGAAGAAAATAATATACAATGAATATATGATATAAAATTCTGTAAAATCACATGACATTGGACACACTTGATGTTATCATTAATGTTTTTAAATGATGGAAATTGAAAGGATTCACATTTTGGGGTTTATATTTTAAGTTTCTATATTTTATAAAATGATAAAAAAGAGTGCATGTGTAGTCAAATACCGTTTCTTATTATTTTTATTATTTCAAGTAATAATAAAAAATCAATAATTGATGATTATTATTTGATCTTTAGAAATAAGGAATTGAAATATGTGTTTATCGCATGTGACAATGTCATTATTTATAGAGGAGATTATTATCACATGGATAAGTAGTGAAATAAATATGATATTATAGATTGCAGGAGTTTATAATTGTAATTTCAGGACATGAAATAGTGAATTTTAATAGGATCTATTATCACATGCAGTTAATAATCATTATATTATGTCATAAAATTGAATGAATTAAATTAGGATATTTTATGACATGTAATTTTTTCCTTGTTGTTGTTTCCTATTGATATTTTAGATATAGTTGTTTCTTTTTGTGATGTTTTTTTATCACTCTTTATATTCTTGGAATTTTGTTAGTGTTAAGGCATCCAATTCTCATTTTGAGAGTCTTGAATGAATATACACTATAGAAATTACTTCACTTGATTGTGTTATAAGCATATATCATTTCCTTGTATATAAGACCTTGGAAATGAGGGACTTGCAGTGGTCTATGAATAACCTGGTATGGTTGTAACATTCATGCTTTATGGGTGAAAATTTCCCATGGCTATTGTGATGGTTGATACTAGTGATGGTGGGATAGAAATTATTATGTGCAATAGTCCGAAAATTACTTATAGGAATATTAAAAGGAATCTTTTTTTCATCAAGACTATTTTATTTTATTGCACAGTGAAACTAAATAAAAATTCTATGAAGAAACTAATAATACATGTCAAGTAATGATACTGATTACTAAAGCTAAGACATTTACATAGTTATAAAAAATAAAAACAATAATGACAACACATTGAAATAGTCTATAGGGTTGAACTCTTCCCGAAAGAGTACACCTTCCAGGAAAAGATTTAAAAAAAATACTAAGAAATATAATACATTTTATCAAAGGAATTGTAAAAAACTTTGGGAATGATGTAGTAAATATTGATATTTTAAGGTTCATATATTGAATGTAATCTGAAATGCTACCATTGGGATATAATTGTTCAATTACTATTATATGGTAATTGGTTAAGATGACCATTGTTTAATTTGAAAGTGAGGAATTTTGAGCTTCAATAATAATTTTACCACAAGAATTAGTGTTTATAATGGATAATGAAAATATATAATTGATGTAGAAGGTGTAAATAATAGACTCAACTAGTAGAAGAGTGCCTTTTGATGCCATTTGTCAGAATATGGGAGGGACATATAATCACCGAGGTTCTCTCTTAAACAAAATCAAGTAGATATTCAAAAAGTGCAGCTTGAATCAAATTTCCTATGAAAAGTCCAAGTTGATTGAGATCACCACTTGGTTAGTGTTAGGAGAGACAACAATTGAAAATACCTCTATCAAGCACCTTACCCTTTGGACATATGATGGTGTAATAAGGGGTTATGTATCTGGACCTTAGTACGATAAAATTTTAACTTCCTTTATACAAATAAAATAGTTATTTCTTCAAATCCCATTTCCATTAATAAAATATTCATAAATATACGATGAATTTGATAAATAAATTTTTAGAAACAAATAAACCATAATTGATTTGTTAGAAAATATATACAATATTATAATAAATTCATGTATTCTAAATAAAATTTATTTTCCTAAAATAGTCTTATAAACCGATATTTATTGAACTAAAAATATTAATAATCTTTTATAAAGTCTTGGGGAATATTTTATGTTTTATAAAGCTTGAAATATTATAAAGAATATTTTTTTAATATATATTTATTTTTTATTTGAATGTTTAAATTTTCATATTTGGGATGTTCTTTAAATAAAATAAACATTATATTTGAAATTATCTCATTGAAATTTGGTTAGGGTGAAATTTTGAAAATTTTATAAAAATTCATTATTTTTCAATGAGTAGTAAAAATAAAATTATGCATTTTCAATATATTTTATGCCTTCATAAATATGTGATAATTATGTAATAATTTATAAAACTGAATCCAAAACCAAAAATAGATTTTTTTATTTACGTTATTAATTTTAATTTATTTAATTAAATTTATAACCTATAATAGACATTCCAAATCCAAAAATAGAATTTATGATTTTCAAAATTATATAGTGTGGAAAAGTTCTATTTTCATGGAAAAAGTAATTTTAAAAATTTTATTCTAGTTCAAATGCATTAAAATATTATATAACCTGTGTTAAATTTTTAAAGCCATGAGCAAAAACCATGGGTAAGACATTGTTTTTTCATTTTCTATTGCCTTGAATTCCAAGACAAATATTTATAAATTATTAAAAAATTACTCATCTTTTATAATAAATAATCACCCGTCCCCCATTCCTCCCCACTCAAATTTTCTTAAGAATGATATTTTTATCACTTTCACACTCTAAATTACTTCCAAGTATTCTCTAAGGTCCAAATGTTTCCGTCTCGAAGAATGATAAATTTGCTTCCAAAGGTAAGGGAACACTCCCCTTATTCTTTCCCATTCAAGCACCTATTTTGTGGTATGTATTCAAAATGACGAGTTTCATTATTTTTATACACTTTTAATTATTACAATAACTTCATAAATTGTGTCTTATTAAAAAGAGACCTTTATTCCCTCTCATTATTCTCTTTCCTTAATCCAATTTGTATACCCATCATGTTTCCAAATTCATTTCTTGGATTTTTCTATTTTACATGAAAAATTATTATATTGAAAATCCAAAAAAATATTCATTTTCCATGAGTATTAATCTTGATAAAAAAATAATTCATTTATTGTGGATTTACATATATGAAACCTAGGGTTTAAAAATTATGATATGTTCATGCCTTTAAATATTTTTGTAATCAATGAATTTTTATGAAACCCATTATTTAATTACAATATGTTTTTGATAAAATATTTTTTTACAATCTATGCAGAATACATTAATTAAAAGATATGATTGGTGAAACCATATATAAATCCAATGAATTTTGTATATAATTAACCTCTAGAGATAATATGTTTTATAATACCTTATTGAATAACTTTGGTAATTATGTTTTATGAAACCATGATGATAAACCTTGGTGATATGCTTATGAATGCCTAATTTTTATGTTTTATCCACATTTCCATTTTATGATTTTTGTTAATTAAATGATTACATTTCCCTTTTTATTTTGGTCGTTCTCTATGTTTTATCCTCTTGATCACATAGTAATTTTTTTTATTTTCCCATAAGGATTTATGGCCAACACTTTATTTTGGTGTATTTCCCTTATATATGATATACATAAAATTTATCTTGGATGAATCTATAAATAATCCTTTAATGTTGATTAGAATAAAGTTAATGTTTTTTGTGCATTACATTCATAATTTCCATGAAACTAAACCTCAAAATATCCTCTATATTATTAAATTTCGTGCCATATAATGTATATTTTTTTGTATTAAAAGGCCAAATTACATAGTTAGAATAAAAGGAGCATTTATTTATTTTTTTAAATTAATACTAGAAATAAATAGTAAGTACCGTCGGGATAATTATAAATATTTAAAAAAATCACGAAATTTTTGGAGAATTATTAAGTGAGTGTTTTCAAACCAATGAAATACCTGTTTAGATTCCAAAAGTGGATGTGGCTCTAGAAAACATGTACCTAGGTGTAATAAGACTAAAAGATAACACTGGGTATTAACTTGATTTTTCTCTAGTTCCCAATAAAGAGGCCTTTCTACAAACACTTTTTAACACTCACGAGGGATATATTTGGTTAATGACGTGATTTTTATGTGTCATCATGAAAGATATATAGAAAATGTAATTGTAAATTGAAAATATTAAAGGATAATGTTCTTAAGGAACGTTTAATATATTATATACAGGTCTTCAAGTATCTTTAGAATTACAAGATTCCTAAAAGTAACATATTCCTCACTATGGTTTTATTATTCTAGAAAAATAATAGGAAATAGGTTGAACCTTATATATAATGAGTGAAAATGATAATGCATAGAAGAACTTCTTAACATGATGGACGATAGAATATAAAAATTCATGATTATTATGAATCAACTATCTCAAGTTATTAATAATAACCAAAATCATATTTAGAATATTGATTCACCTAAAAGGGAACAAATTACACATGAGTACTTATTATGTAAAAACCCACATTATTTTAGTGGAATCCTTGTTCAATTTATTTCAGAACAATAAATTACCTTTATATAATTTTTTTAGTACTTTGTTGTTAAGATATTGAGAAATAGAAATTGGAAATTTAATTCCTAGAAGGGGAAACTGATATATTAAGGATAATTATTAATATAATAAATCTAAGAGATTAAATTAATTCTATTAAAATGGAAGAATTTTGGGGAATTTTTCCCAATAATTATTTTTATTATTTCATTTGAACGAAATTAGATGATAAATTATTAAAGATGAAGTTGGAGGAAAATTAATTGGTGGAAAACTATAAAATATACTTTACTAAACTTTCTCGATACACCCATCCTTTGTTATCTGTCAAAAGGGAAAGGTTGATTGGTTCCTTGGTAGACCGAGAACCCATCTATGAAGGAATATAAAAATCAAGACTATGAAATATATGGAGAGATGTTACAGTGTTCTATGTAGGGTGAAATATATTTTAGAGATATGTATTGGTCTCATAGGCCAAATGTAAATAAAAGGGTGTTGGATCTAAAATTAAGGACAAATTTTTATCCTTGTAGATATGGTAAAAAACTACAAGTTACCACGTGTGGAAAATGTGGAAAGAAATATTATGGAAACTTATTTAAAGTAAGTATAAAGTGATAAAAGTGTGGAAGAGATAAAAATATAGCTCATAAATTTCATGGTGAGTTGAAAACATGACATATCAGTGAAAATGAAAAATGGAATAGAGTGTAAGCACAACTTAATGTTCAATGATTCAACTACGGATAGCTTGGTAACATTGTAAATAGATTCCCAAATCTGGAGAAAATGGAGAGTAACAACCATCATGCTTAGTATAGGCTAGGGGAGATAGGTTATGAATTCTCAATCACGGTGTCTGAATTAGTGGTTAAAAATGATTTGGTGGAAGGTACCCTTATTTTTCTACGAAGGATAGAAAATATTTTGTTTGAATATGGTTCTACCCATTATTTTATTTAATCCATATTTTTAAGAGTATAGAATCAAACCTGAACCACTATAAGTAAATTTTTTAGTAAAGACTCCTAGAGGGATTAACCAAGCATCAAAGTTGTATATAAACTCTAGTATTAACATATTTATGAGTAGAATATCATTAAATATATAATAATAATTGTTATAGTGAAATTAATCCTTATAAATAGGATGTACTAGAACTAAAACTATAATTCTGGGATAAAATTTAGAAGAAATGATATTTTAGTGGTCTTCAATGGATTACGAAGAATTATTTACAAAGGATAGATAACATAGCCTAATATTTTTCTATAATCACATCCAATAGTCTTCTTTATAGAGATGTTTGGTAAATAGGGAGAATAAAATAATAAAATAATGATTGAAAATGTCCCCATTGTTTATGTATGACTTGATGTATTTCTTGAGGAGTTACCTAGACCTCAGTTTGGGAGAGAGGTAGAGTTCTGAATTTTACTAATTCCTAGATCCAAGATAATATCAAAGACCCCAAATAGAATGAAATATCTTGAGTTTGAGTGATTAAAAAGAAACTAAAAAACAATTGTAAAAGGGGTTTATTCAACCAAGTGTGTCTCCTTATGGAGAACCTATTCTCTTTTTGAAAAGAAATTTATATAGATGTGGCTATAAATTTCTATATACTTATTAATGAACTCATAGTAAAGAAAATATAATGTATCTCCAAAATTCATTATTTATTTTACAAACATTTAGGATCTCAATTATTTTCCAAGGTTGATCATTAATCTATGTATCATTAGTTGAGTGTGCAATGTCTCCAACTTTTTAAATCATTTTTTTTCTTAAATAAACGTGTGTTATATATTATATAATATTATAATCATACAAAATAAATAGATACAATTTTTTTATCTTATTAATAATTATAGTTACAATATCTATATATGAGACCAATAAAAATTCCAAACATTAAAAATGAAAAAAAAACAAAATATAAGATGGAAAAGCTAAAATGAAAAAATAGGGATCATCCTGATCCGCTAGAATCATCACCCACATAGAAAATACAATAGAAATAAAACAAAATATTAGTTTACATATCAAAATCTTATGATATTTAAAATATTACATTATGTGGAATTATAGTGAATTCTGAGAGAAATAATAAATTGGTATTTATAGTGTATAAAGGGAAATTCGACCATTATAATTCGACCGTTATATGACCATTGTTCAAATATGAACATTGGTCAGTATAAAAAATGGTCAATATAGTTGTGGTTTTTCTTAGTATCAAGAACCCAATAATACTACATCAAGGATGGGGTTTCAAAACCAATTAGGCATATTATAATGTAGTTATACTATAGTAGAATATTAGTGGTGGAACAATTGTAGCCCCGATGAAACTATAGCGGTGGAGGGTATTGTAGTAGGAACTGTAATGGTGGAAGTACTATAAAAACTAGGTTAATTTAGTATAAATATTCATCATAGGGCCTTCTGGCTAAAAATATAGTCTTTTAGGGCCATTTAATGAGATTTAATACCCATTGGGCCAATGGGACATGTAATCGGTCTCCTCTACACAAAAAAGTCATTTTCCATAATAAAGAGTCTTCGTCCCCAACTAAAAAAAATATAACCATTCAACACTATACCCATGGGTGATTATTTTATTATTAAAATTAGTTTTTAAAAGTATTAATGACAATGGATAATTGATATAGAAAGAATATTCAATGGCCTTAACCTATATAGTCATACTTTTTGAAGCCCAATTTTTCAAAACATGAGAGGGAGTAAACATCAATGGGGTTAACCCTTGAAAAATCCCATGTTGATCTTAAATAATTAATTCTTTAATGAAATCACCTATGGGATAAGTTAAAGTTAGTAGATATTACCAATCAGAAAATGTTAGCTGATCCACCCCATGATACAACCACTATCACACACCTTATCCTTGGGGGATTTTTGAGTTTAATAAGTGGTTAAATGCCCAAACATTTGTCATATAAAGTGTAATTTCCATTGGAAACACTGCCACAAATAAAATATATCCATGATTATTTCCATGTATTATTGTCTCACTACTATTATCATGATGAATCCCTTATCATTTATTAGGGAAAGTTAGATACTAAAGATGAAACAGTCTTCACAAAATGACCTATTAATATTTTTTACCATCTTAATAAGGTGTTCCATGGGCATTATATTCCTTTAATTAATTATATTTGTGACATAGTGGCATGGAAGAGATTATTCATCAGAAAGGTAAAAATGTGAACTCAATATATTGAGTTTTTTAACTTTTCATTTTCCAATGTATTACTTGTATTTGAACTTGTTTTTTATTAATTATATTATCTATCTACCTGTATGCATAATGATGTATTCCTTAACTATCACTATTTGATAGGTATCTCCCATTAGAGAGTGTTTTTGGGATACTAATGTTTCATGTTTATATGTTTTTCTCATGTTTTGTTGATGGTGTGTGGTTATAGATCTACCATTGAGAGATATCTATAAGTGTGATTGTTAAAACCTCTTTTCCTCATATATGGAGTTTATTTTAAAATTATCAAGGAATATTATTGTTGGAGATCTATTTAATGTAAGGGCATGAATTTTTGAATATCTTTTTTTGTGATTTTTTTCAAGGCCTATAGTGTCACATTAGAGTTCAGTGGGGGTTTTGAGGCTTGTAGATGATTTTTAACTTCCTTTTAAAGTAATTACATTCCATAGGTAGTGAAATTCTTATGTTAGAGGATGTTTTATCTAAAGGCATATCCTACTTGAAATTGTCTGAGGGAAAACCCTTAGCCAAGATTATGGTTGGTTGTGGTATAAAAGAGTATTGTCACAAAAGTGTGTTCAAAATAAAAAATATATTTTCATCACACCATAGAGCTTATAGTGGAGAGGAAAAAATAGTTGGTTGTTCCACACTATGTATTTTGGATAGATGTAGTGGCCATTTTGGAGAGGAAAACTCCATGCACTATATTGTGGTGTAGGGAGTGTTACTAGTTAAAAATTTTCAAGGGATAAACTAAAATTTAAATTATTAAATTATAAATCTAGATTTATAATGTTCATTTTATGTTTAAAATATATGGTAATAAATGTTTCAAATTTAAATAATGATTCACTATGGTTCTAAATTGAATTTTAATTCTTAAAAGATGAAACATTAAATAAATGAATTATAAATGAATGAAATTAATTAAATATATGATGTGGAAGTTGTATGAGATGAATTCCTTCATTAATGAATGGAATTGAAGTGAACATCCTTTCCCTCATTTTGTATTACCAAATAAAGGAAAGTAATGAGTTTTGAGTACTTAATCGATAGTTTTGGGTGAACTAGTTTTTGTTCAAGTGTAATTATATTTGTATTTATATTATTTTAATTCTCACCCTTATATTTACTTATTATTTTTGAAATATTCAAAGGCTTCATGATTATAGGACACAACCAGATATCACTAAGTACCATTATAGCAATTTATACCCTTCTCTTGGATGAACATAGTGATTTCTTATTGTGTGAACCTTCTTCATCCTTCTTTCAATACTTTCACTGTATTTCTTCTATCAGAGTTTAGAGCTATCCATTGTGATCATGGTATTCTATACTATTTAAGGATTGAATTTTAGATAGGGTTACTAAGACTTATCTATCATTAATTGTGTGGTATGTGAGGAATAATTCTTTTTATTCCTAAATTTAAATTGATGGAATAAATAATAAAAAGAAAATGAATATGGAAATAAAATATGGATGATAAAATTTAATTCAATATATGATATATTTTATTTCATTATATTATGGAATAAATTAGAAGAATAAAATTAAGAAGACAATGTTATGAAGAAATATATTATAATTATGGAAAATAATATGTAGTGGGTTATTACAGATATTATCATTAATATTTTCAAATGATGGAAATTGAATGGATTCCCAAGATTCAGTTTAACTTAATAAATTAATATTATAGAATATTTTTAAATTTAGAGGATGTGTAGTCACTTGAATATAATTATCATTATAGTTACTTCAAGAACCCTAAATCACTTTCTCTAGTTCATTATTATTATAATATATTAAGAATGAATGAATTAAAATAGAAGTTTATAACATGTAGTGATGTTCTTATCTCTATAGGTAATTATTATCACATGTAATAGATAATAATATTTTACATTTTGAAAATTTAAAATATAAAATTATCGTCATAATATCATTTTTGGAAGTTCATTATTGTTATTTCATGATGTTAAATGGATAATTCTAATATGAACTATTATCACATGCAATCGATGATCATTATTTTATGTTATGGAATTGAATAATGTAAATTAAGGTATATGATGACATGTAATTTATTCCTTGTTATTATTACCTATTGATATTTACTAGATAGTTCATTTTTTATAGGTTCCATTTTAGAATTATTTAAAATCTTGGAATTTGATTAACAAAATAAAGCTAAAAAGATGGAAATAATTGATGAGATAGTCATATGTTAAATTATTCCATCACTTCCTTTAATATATATAAAATATGGGAATATTATAAAAAGAATATTTTTAGATGATTTTTTCTTTTTATAACTATTTATATTATGTTTTATTTTTAAAAAGAAATTTTATTCAATAAAACTAATAATTAAATAAGGTAATGAAAATAGTTTTTTGATACTGATAATTGATTGGGGTTGAGCGAGATCATTGTTTTTATGAGAGGAATTTACTTCTAGATTATATGGAAATAGTTTTCCATGACTGCGTGATGAACATATGTTGTTTCCATGTATGTAATTTCTAGATAATTATATCCAAGATGCACTCTTTGAATGACCTAGTACTGTTGGAATGTTGTTGAGTAAGGGGAGGTAATTTCCTAGGGTTATAGGGATAGTTAATATTGGTGATAGTGGGATAGTATGTATTATGTTCAATGGTGTCAGGGATGACACCGGTTTCATTTGGATGAGTTTAGAGATTTGATTTGTTATCAATATATTCATGGATTTTTCTTTTACAGTTAATTGTCTGAAAATTATTTGGTTAAGGTTGTCCAATAATTTTTCATAATTTGTATTAATGAATTGGAAGAAAATACTTATTTATGGTAGATTTGGAAGTATCCTAGAGTACCTAAAAAATTATTAAATGATAAATTAATTAATAAAATAATGGGTATGTTTCATGATAAACATATAGGGTGATGACATACATGAATACAATTAGAAAATAATGGTGTCAAAGGTATTGAATTGGTAATATTAAAGTGTTAATCTTTGTAAATTAATTCATAAAAATATTAATTAATTTGTGGTTGAAAATAATTAACATTACATATTGATTCATGTATGAATATATGAGATATATTCTGTAGTAGTGAGAGTTTTGTGTCATATGTGATGATAACTAAAGATGAGTATAAAATTGTATAGTTCCTTTAGTGTGGTTCTATATGATATACTTCATATTTTCTAATTTCTTAATCCTATCCATCCACATCATAAGGGAAACCAAGACTTAAATGTTGGGGGGGGGGTGTTTTCCTCAAAATCATGGTTGGAAAGGGAACATATTTCTAATTTCTTACTCTCCCAACTATCCCATTAACTTTTATAATATGTGTTGGAATACATGAGATGTGAAGACTTATGTTATAGGGTATGCGATCACACGGGTTTTGATAGATCTTGGATTCACTATAAATTATGTGAGGGCTATAGTGGACTAAGGTTATATAAAATTCTTTAATTTGGTTATGGTGATTATAGTATACCATTGGTGTACTTTCCCGAGTAGTAGAGGCTTGAGGTATAATGGTTTTACATAGGCTAATGTAGCTTTTGAGCTTAAACTTTGTTATGGTGAGATTATTTTGATGTTTTTGTGTGAATGAGATACAACATTTGATGTATGAAATAAAATAGCAAGAATACATAGAATAATTGTTATTATATAGTTTCCCAATTATTGGATGCATCATTTATGGAAGGGTTGAGAGTTCATGAAGTATAGAAGTGGGGCATGAGAGAGACCAACCTATAGGGAAGTGTAAGAGGGGTGCCTTAATATATATATATATATATATATATATTATTTTATGTGTATTTTATTTCTTATATGCAATTATTTACTAGAGAAACCTTGTGAGGTTGGGAAACTTGTCTTCCTGATTAGATCAATAATTTATTTTCATTATTTTTTCACTGGTATTTACTAAGATTCTTTTAAATTTTTCATGGGAGGTTTCATGGAGTATCAAACATTGTATACATGTTATTATAACAATATATATATATATATTTTTCTCTGAAGAGTCTGATTGGTGATTGAGTTTGGTTCTACTAGATCACAATGTTGTTCAAGACCTATCGAAGTTCAGGTTTACGACCAATGAATATGATGTAATTTTTATTTATATTTATCAATTTTTGGGGAATTAAATTTATTTATTTGGAAATATTTTATTGTAATGGGATTATTAATTATGAAATAGAGTTTCTGGGTGGTTTCTTTGTATTACCTCTTATTATGATATTTATATTTAGGTAAATGGCTCTTATTTGTGTGGAATATAAAACATTGGTTCTAGTATAAATACATCGACCTGTTGGAGGTGGTATTCAAGAGTAATTATCTTCCACTATTCACTACCATCTAAATAGGGGTACCTGTAGTGGGAGAAGATCATGAAATTCGATTTTAGGAAATAATGTTAAAATTAATTTATTTTTATGGAGACTCCTCATATATGGATCATACTGTACAAAAAAAATTTATTTGGATTTTTTTTATAATTTTTGTATCTTTATATTTAATGGTAATTGAGAAGTTCCAATATATTTATCTAGATATATATTCCAATTTATTTCACTATAAATCATGCAGATATACTCACTTGGAGTTGTTATATTTAGTTACACCTTTTTTGGTGTGTCATACTCTGTAGTGTGAGGTAATATATATATGTGGATATCACTAAATTCTTTTCAACACCTTTTTTTTATCTCTACATGATATTATTATAAAATATTGATCCATATAACCAATCCTAGTTTAGATTTAGATTTATTCATTTGATGATCAAATACTACCTGTTTAAATAAAATAGTGGCTTTATTTAATAATGACCATTATCTAAATTTTTTAAGTTATTTATTTTCAATAAATCCTTTTTTGGTTGTATAATTAGTATAGGTAGAATCTAAATACTTGAAAAATATTGAATTATATATTTTTTTCAACAAATATTCTATAAATGTACTATAACCGTAACACTATATAAATCATCACATAACATATCAGTTGTTTATTTTCAGATTCTTGGTTTCATAATAGGATTAGTGGTCAACCAACACATTATCTCATCAAATGATTTCCTATAATAATCATTAAAAAATATATCATTCATTCAAAAAAATCAGATAAAGGTAAAGAGACCTTATTAGAGTCTTTGATGAATTATCTATATAATCCATAACATCCCAAAATTTACCTCATGTGTTTTATAGTTGATGGGTAGTGAAGTGAAGTGATGATTTAAAATTTTTATTTATAAAAAACTATCCCATACTTGTATATCAACTCACCAATAAAAAATAAATTTTATCAAAAATTGAAATTCTCAAAATTTATCACTGGGATTTTCTAAATGATTGTTTTAAAGGATTATGTAGATTTCTTAGACACTCATTAAATGAATTTGAAAAAATATTTATGTCATAAAAAAATCCAAGAATTCATCTATGAAGTAAAAGAATACACATATTATAATCCTTTAAAATATACCAAGGGTATTACATAAATGAGATGAAATCCTTCAATAAAAAGAGTTTCTAAGAAGATAGTTAATTTGATTTCTCTTGATCTTTAAGTGTAATTGGAACCTAAATGTGACTTGAGAATCCATGATACAAACAATATTGAGTTTTACCATCAAATATCTCAAATATTTGATCACTGAATGGTTTGTGGAAATTATCATTCTTATTAACTTGATTTATGATTTTATAATCAATATTTACCCTATACTTTTTTTAACTCTCATAGGGTTTTTTTTTCATTTTGAAATATTGTAAAACTTGTCTTCTTTAGTACAATATAAACTTGAAATAATGAGGAAGGTTAAAATATTGGATATATTATTCAAACTTCAAGTATCTTTTAAACCCCCTTATTTGAAACATCAATCATTACCTGATTCAAAATTCCTTTTAGTGTTTTTATTTTCAAAAAAAAACTAATATTCATAAAATTTGATGACTAATTCTAAGAATATATTCCTAAAATCATCCAATTTTAACAAATTTTTTTTTCAAAATAGATTTTAAATTTGAATTAAATTCCAAAATAATTTGTTATTAATAATTATTCCTATAATATTTTATCTTTCCCTTATAAAAATACACTTAAGAATTAGTTGAAATTTTTAAACTCAAAATTGGGTGACCTAATTATATAAGGGATAAGTTCTTCTCATTAGAATTCATATAATTTATCTTATATATAAAAAATAAAATATTAATTTCATTTTCATTTTTAGAATATATAAATATATATTTCAATCTAATAAATGGTTAATTAATTATCTTTTAGTTTTATATAGTTTCCATTGATCTCACAATATACTTAGGAATATAAATGGTTACTCTATAAACAAGTTCCAGACCCTACCCAACCTGATTAAATTGGGTTTGACTATCCCTAAACTAGGTTTGGGTAGGGTATTGGATTTAAAATTGTTATCGAATTATGAATCAATCCAATTTTGGTAACTCATGTAGAGTATAAAAAACATGAATAAATAAAATTATTTTTATATTAATATTACTATTAAAATTTATATTCTGGGAGTGTATTATTTTTCAACTCTCATGAAGGCCCAACATTGAGGTGGAACGGTCTTCAACTCTTTAACTATTCAAGAAATAAATTACTTCATAATTATTTAGGATTTAACTCATGAGGGTTTCATAAGGCCGTGACGTGGTAGTCCAACATCGAGTGTGGAAATTCTTCAGTTGACGGGAGACTCTTTTAATATCACGAGTGGATCATAATTTATAATTATAGAGGGATAATAATTTACATGGCATGGATGGAATGTATTAAATATTTTACTCTACACCCCACTTCTTCCATTGATTTTCCCAGTCTATATTTTTTAATTATTAAATTTTCATCATTTATATATATATATATAGCATATAAATATTACATTAGTAAAATATGAAATCCTAACTACGTTTCTTATTAAATATTTAATAAATGGGTTTATGTTTAAATAATGTATTATATTTATTATTTAGACTTAGAGTTGGGTTTTTATATTCAATATTAAATGGATTTTGTTTGGGGTTCGATCATTAAATTCTTAATCAAGTTTCATTATATTAAAATTATCATCAACTTCACCTATTTCCATCTTTAAATATTCTACATTTTTTATTTATTTATGAATATTCTTTGTTATGATTTCCTTTTTTTTTGAAAAAATATTTTTATTTAGAATTCATTTTTTAAACATGTAAGAAATATTTACTGAATGGATTTTCAAAAATATGAAGTATATAGGGACTGAAGTAAAAATTTATCACTATATAATATTTAATAAATGCACCAGGGATGATATTTTCCAGACATATAGTCTGAAAAAAGTTTGAGAAACTTTAAATAGGATGTGTAAAAGTAGAGGAAGATCATGTAAGTGTAAATAACATTATTCCCATTTTTTAAAGGTTATTGATTTCCAACATCTAGAAAAACCATCCATAACATTGTATATGATTCAAGATGATGTTTTTGTAAGAAAATTATGTTGTTCAGTTTGTACAAAGTGTAAAAAGTCCAAAAGGAAAATAAGTACAAAGATTCTGATATTATATGTTGTAATTGGATAAGGAAAGAATTATATGATTAATGTATTTAAAATTTGAAATATTTTATTCATCCATATTTAATAGCACAATATTACCATACCATTGAATATGGAAGTTGTTGAAAAATAGTTTGTATGTCGATCATGTTCCAAAATCATATGTTACATTATTTTGAATGTTTGATGTTATGAATCGAAATAAACATTGATTAAATAACCACTTCTTAGTAGTTATTATAATCCAACAAAACTTTTATTTGTATCAAAGAAAAGGTTCCCCTATTTGATCCTTATCATAGAAGATCTCAACTAAGCGAATAATAGGTCTATTTATACCTTTGATCAAAAAAATTATCATGGTTGAAAAATATAATGATAAAATTTCATGAACCGTCCCCTAATGGATATCCATCCTTGGGGGAAAATGATAGGAGAGATATAATCACTCCCAAGTCCCACCTCCAGTGGTCCCCAAGTTGGCAACTAGCACCGAGGGTATAAAAAAAAAACAAATGGGAGGCATTACCCTCTAAGAGAACACACAGGAAAGAGAGAGATAAGACAGACACCAATGAACTCCTGCCCATACTACAATATAAAATATATCCCAAGTACAAATAAGTAATTTCATAAAAAAACTACTACAACTGTAAAGGAAAACTGAAAGTACAAAGAGAAAGTAAAATGACAGCGACCATAAAACCCTAATAGCCCCGAAAACCCCAAGCTAGTAGTAACCATCCCAATCTCCAACCTACTATAAGTGACATGAATAAAATTTTATGTATTTTTTGAGTGAGTATAACAGTATAATCATCAAGATCCTCCCTAGAGCCTCTCGATCAAAAGTAAAGAAAGCATGCTAAGACATAATGAACTAAAAGGGAAACAAAATCATCACATAAACAGGTATACTATGTTCTTAGCCGAACCATGGATACTCTCACCAAGTATTTCATACAAGATTATATAATATAATAAAAAATATCAAGGTTACCCCACTACCTCTTCCCCAATGGTTTTCCCATTTTCCCTAACATCACACATCCTAAATATCTCTCTCCAAAATTGCTTGACTGCAGACCCCAGGGTGAAGCACCACAACATGAACCATGTGCAACACAACCAACACATACATGTAACCAAAGTAACCATGTAGTTTCGTTGATCCACAATATCTCTCATGATGTGTATCATATATCGCGTGTTATACCTTAAGATATTATAACCTATACACTGGGTAAGGATCCTTAAGCCATCACAACCTATACACGTTACACCTATAATAGTCCATAAGAAACTATATCCATAATATATGTGTGTGAAAAACCACAATCTATTAAAGACCTCTACACACATATATGAGAAAAACTAACCCCCATGCCTACTAACACAAGTAACAACCAAGAGAAGAGATTGGGGCCAATGGTGGTAGTTTTCCATCTATCATCCCATCGGGATTTTGGGGAAAACATCCCCCAAATCTAAGAATCCCTGGGGTTTCGGTTTCCCTAACTGAAAAGGTGGAGTATTACATAGAAATAAAAAATTGAAAAAATAGTATATCTCAAAACCACACTATAAACATAACCTAGTATTAGACTCAACAATAGATAACATCTCTCAGAATCCTAGCTTCTACTGTTAAAACTTGGTATCCTATAATCACACAACCATTTAAAGTTATACATTAGATTATTTAATACCTTTTTCTCACTTTCACTTTATGTTAATTAATTTTTTTACCATTAATTAACCATTATCATTTCCACATTATATTTCATTATCATTCCAATAAAGATCTATGCCCTCCATGAATAACCAAACAAAGTCAAATATTACTTTAAAGTTAAACCTCAACATTGTATCCCAGCAAGCTCAAACCCCATGAGATAACAACATTTATTTGATCATTTATTAACAACATGATCAATTTTTCATAATTCCCAATCATTCTGAGCTACCAAACACAAGGGGCTCAACATGGCGATAGGGGAACTACCCATTGAGTATTTTCCACCTATAGTAAGAGCATAGACCCATTCATCGTAGATAAGAAAAACATAGAAATCATGTGGCATACCCCACACATATTTGCATATTTTTGAAGGGGAGTAAGTAAAAAAATCTACCTAATGAAGTTGTTAAATTAAATTTGATAACAAACAACTGATTCAACAATAACCACTTTCATAATTATAGTAGTACCAGATTCAACCCATTTCATCATCCCTAGTGTCCTCCTCGATACCCATATGTATAAACTGATGTATCTCACCACTCTAGGAATATACTACTTCTATAACGACTGGGCCTCCTTGCCCCCACATACCACAATAGTTCTCTAGGATCTGTAATCCCCAGCACACACCACAACACAAGTTACCGGAAACAAACATCATAGAAACAAGGCTCTAGTCCCTAAACAAGGCATTCAACCTTCATGCACAACAAGCACTCATAACTCTAAATCACATGTTTCTTGGCCTTTAAAAGCAATATGGTAACTCAGAACCCTTCAATCCATTATCTCTATTGCGAAACTGGATCATTAGTCCATATTGAATTATCCAATTCATTTAAACATTCATAAGTGCATCGCTTGGATTATCATCAATGCATAACAATAAAAACCAGATTCATTAAACATGACTCTTTATCTTTGGATGATTAATTTATAATTAATCCCAAATTTTTGTTCTTTACTAATTTTTGTTAATAAAACAATCTAAACATGAAAATCATAGATATCACACTATCTAGAAAATCAAGAGGAAATAACATCACTAAAAAAGTGATACCAACTCTTTTAATCCAGTTCATATATATATTGTGTTGGTTCCATTGTGATCTAGTGGATAAAACATGCTATCTAAACTACTGCAAGTAAAATAATAGAGAATCCACAAATACCTTACTTCAAAATGTTTTTGACGTTCTTTTCATGAGAATGGGCCAACACAATGGATCACGTTCACCTCTCCCACAATGACTGCATCCACACAAGGACCCCGCGATAAAACCACAACAACCAACACCCAATAAAGGTCAATTAGAAACATAAAGATCATATTTTGTAACATGTAAAGGAGAAAAAGATGAAATAGATCAATGATCCCACAAAAACTAAGATAAAACATACGTTATATTGAAGAAAGTTCAACACTTCCTACCTACACCAAAATAGGGGCATATAGGAAGGGAAAAAGCAGTCCAAGGTTATAGAACAATCACACAACTCATTAGGAACGAAATGTTTTGGGTGATTTGTACCAAGAGAAAGGATGATAAAAAACCAGGCAGAATGTATCTTGGCCTTTTGAAAATATGGATGGAGAAATGGTTTAAATACAGTTTAGATACTCTAATCAATTCAGATCATGTTATTACTACATAGTTTAACTGGGTGAAGGCACCCAGACACTTAAGAATATTAAGATAGGAATTATGGACATTGAATGGGCCTTAAATCCCATAAAACAAGGCTTTGAATGTGTTTAACATCAAAGAAAACATCCAAGGGGTAAAACTATATGAATTTGGAAACATTGTTCACCAATTTATTTTGTAAACACTGTAGCACCTACAAATAGATGAATCACGAACACATGACTCACTAAAAGACGACTCATCGATATATGACTCACTGATAGATGATGATGACCCACCAAAAGATGACTCATTGACAGATGACTCACTAACTAATGACCCACTCAAAAATGACTGACCAATAGATGACTCACCGACAGATGAAGATGACCCACTGACATATGACTCACCAATAGCACTATTCACAGAACTGGATACACTATTCACATAATTGGAAATTTGGAAATGTGTTGGGAATAAGTCACCTTGATCCCCCAGAACACCTAAAACACCAGATTTAAGTAATGGAATGGACAAGAGAGGTCCGAGAGGTTATATTAGATACCACTCAAAAAATTCTCATTCTCAAGAATACAAAACCAACCTAGATAGGAAACAAATTAAGTGTCCAAATAAACACCCTTCAAGATACTTATCAAGGCCCCCACCACCATAGGGTCCCAACAACTTCGTCAAAGTAACAACGTAAAATAATGAGAAAACTACAGTCACCTTTTAAATACTCTCCGGGTAGAGATACCTCTAAAAATAGATCTATCCATAATAAGAAACAATAGAATTCATCTCATAAGAAGGAAATTTCTACAACCACAAGTTGGACATAATTAGAAGAAAAGATCTAAAGATAAAAATATCAGGGTACTGAGAATATATCTATGACTCACATTGCAAAGTACTCTCCTTCACACCACTATGACACCACATGACACGAACCAAGGGAATATCATTCCCATGAAATACCTTCTTCTTGTAGTCATGGATCTTTACAGGCCACTCCTAAAAGGTCACATCATCATAAAAAATTACCTTCCCCCAATCAATGATGTTATATTTACTATTATGATAATGATAGAGATGTGACACATGAAAAAAATAATGTATCCTTTTCATCTACGGGGGAAGTGCTACCCAAAATGCCATGGCTCAAACACGAGCCAACACCTCAAAAGGCTTGAAAAACAAGGGAGAGGGATTAATCCCATGAACCAACATTCATTGCCCATGAAGGGGAGTCACCTTCAGAAAAATGTGATCCCTAACGTCAAACTCCAAAGGTCACCTCTTATGATCTACATAGAATTTATGATGATGCTTCATTGCCTTCATCCTCTCACGAATCACCTTTTCCATCTTTGTCGTGTTCTGTACCAGTTCTGACCTAAGAATTGCTGAATCTCCAACCCCAGTCCAACAAAAAAGAGAACAGAAAGGCATTCCATACAAGGCTTCAAATGGATCCATACCAATGGTGGAGTGGAAACAATTATTGTAGGAAAACTCTACCAAGGGTAAGTTGATTCATCCAAAAACCTCCAAAATCTTGGACACAAGTGCACCACATGACTTCAAGAGTATGGATAGTCCACTCTGTCTGACCAGATGTCTGTAGATGAAAAGCAGGGGTAAGGCATAACTGAGAAAAAAAGAATGTTGGAGGCCTCTCCATACCCTGGAGGTAAAATGAGGATCTCGATCGGAAATGGTCATCCTCGGGACTCCGTGGAGTCTCACCACCTCTTCTAGATATTGCCTTGAAAAAACCTCAATTTAGCTTGACTCCATGATCACTATAAAGTGTTATTTTTTCTTAAAATGATCCACTACCACCCATATAACATCATAACCTCCTTGAGATAAAGGTAAAATGGTAATAAAATCCACTGATATGTCCTCCAACTTCCACTGAAGAAAATCTAGAGGATGGAGAAAGACACCATGAACATGGTGCTCAAACTTCACCTTCTGAAAAAAAACATCGAGAAAAAAACTACGCATATGCATATTTCAACCATGGACACAAAAACTGACTCCTTAAAGATTTGTACAACTTTTTTACCCCAATATTTTCTAATATGGGAGAACTATGGAACTCTCTAAGAACCATCTCATGCATCACTAAAATAATGAAAAGCCTGCATGGAAAAAACACCATGTTTTTTTCTTCCTTAGACCAACCATTAGGGGCTTCTCTAGAAACAACTCATTCTCTCCAGATCCCCTCCTTAGGATCCCCCAACTAGAAATCGTTCACCAACATCACCAAACATGACTACACCATTATATTAAAAATACAAAAACTTCCCATAACTTCTCCCATATGAAGATGTAATGCTGAAATTTCTTCCATTATTCTCCAGGAATCACTTGATTCATTCACTGCACCACTACACAACTTCCTTCTTAGAACATCGGCTACAACATTCCCCTTACTAGGTGTATGCGATATTTAGAAGTTGTAATATTATAAGAACACCATCCACTGATGCTGTTTCAAGTTCAAGTTACACTAGGAGAAAACATACCTTAGCCTCTTAGGATCAGTGAAGGCCACACAATATTCTCCAATGAGGTAATGTCCCAAAAAATTCAGGGAAAACACCCTTACTAACAACTCTATATCATTGGTGGCATATCTTTTCTCATGGGGACATAACTACTGAGACCCATAAGAAATGTCTGATCTCTACTACATTAGAAAACTTCTTAATTCCAGACATGAACCATCATAGAAAACATCAAACTGAACTTCTTTTATTTCCATACAAAAAATTGAAGCACTAAAAAAATTAACTTTCAAATAATAAAAATTTTTCTGACACATATTAGTTCATATGAATGCGTGATCCTTTATGGTCAAAACTATCAGAGGAGTCACAACCTTGGAGAAATAAACTAAGAACCTCTTGTAATAGCCTAAAAGACCAATGAAACCTCACTACTCTTCCAATATCTTAAAATTTTCCTATGACACAAATGCTTCTATCTTCATCGGATCCACAACAAACCCCTTATAGGATATAAAATTCCCCAATAAAAGGATATCTCGAGCATAAAACTCACACTTTGACAACTTTTGAAATAGCTGCTATCGATGAAGAACTACCAAAATCACGTGAAAATGCTATGCATGTTCCGCCTTAGACGTTGAGTACAAAAAGATTTCATCGATGAATACTGCCAAGAACATTTCCAAGAACTCACCAAACAAATCATTCCTCAAATCCATGAACGCAGATGGAGGATTTGTCACACCGAACTAAAACACAACTAGTCCGTAATGCCCATGATGACAATAGAAAGCAGACTTCGGGGTATCCTCATCTTTTACATGCATATGATGATATCTTGAACACAAATTGATCTTCAATAACTAACAATAAACATTCAATTTATCGAATAAATCATCAATACATAGAAAAAGATATTGATTCTTCCCTATCATGTTGTTAAAGTGATGATAATCAATACACAATGACAAACTGTTGTCAACCTTCTTCATGAAAAAAACTGGTGCACCCCATGGTGACGCACTCGGCTGAACAGATTTTCACTGCAATAGACCATCGAGATTTATATGAATCTACCATAACCCATAAGGTTCAATCCAATAGGTATAAATTGATATATAATATGATATTGGCTGTAGCTCGATCCCGAACTTGATCTCTTGTCAAGGGGGTAACACTACAACCTATTCTGAAAAGATATCAGGGTACACTTACATGACCCTAGGAAACACCAACTAATGAAACTCTTATGAACTTAGAATCAATATAGACATCAATTCTGTCATATACGTAACACACCTATAACCCATCTGAGGGTCTCACTCTCTAAAATACACATTTGGCTCCCCATCCGCATTGAAGAAAACCACCTTACTCCTGAAGTAATCTACAATATCCAGCACAAAGTACAATCAATACATGCGGAGGATGACATCATATGGTTGTATTCGTAGAAATAATAAATCTTCCCAAGGGTGGTGCTTCACTAGATCTAGATCATAGTCTCTATATACTTCAAACAGGTCAACTTGACCTCCATCTGGCGTAGTTAATGCCAAGGGAACTGGAAGCCAATATACCTCAAGTCCCAAAGCATGGAAAAGTGAATGTTATAAGAAGTATTGAATCACTCCAAAATCAAACAATTCATACAACAAAGTAGAAAACCAGAAAAGGGTACCTCAATGGATGTCAGGCTCAACAGGTGCTGGCAAAACTAAAGCATGAAGCTAACCATGACCCACTCCACGACCTCTTTGACCTTGCAGATGACCACCACCATAGTTGTGCATTGGACCCAAAGGATGGGGATCATCCCAGAGCTGTCTTCTTACTAACCTATCTTCCCTATACTAAACCAAATCTGGTGCAACTTGCTGCTACTTCCTTGGATAGAACTACCTCAATTGATGAGCTTGAAGCGGAACACCTAATACACATTGACTGCTGAGAAAGGTTGGAATCTCTCACTGCTGATGACCTCAACATCGATAAGAAAAAAAGTACATGATACCTTGGAATATGTTTGAGATCCTCTTACCTTAGAGAAATGAGATACTGAGGGCTGGGACCTACCCGTAACCAAAAGAAAACTCTTATACCTAGAATACCAGGAACCCCAAACCATGACTCATCATCATGAGGAATCCTGATGACTCCCATATTATGATGATATAGTTCTAGATAATGTCCCCTTGATGACCTTTACCCTTCCCAGTACAATGAGATATGTATTTAGTATAAATAGGGTGACCTGGTGCTGGATCTCTGGACATAAAGCCTCATCAAAATTCCTTTTCCAAGCCTCCTCATCTAGATACAGCTCTAAAGAATATCACAGAATGTTATTAAAATTGATTCCAAACTCTCGCACACTGGATATCCTCTGTCGAAGGGTAAGAATCTGCTGATTACTGGTCACCTTCATGTCCAGAGAGATAATCTTGACTCTAAACTAGCCTCATAACTCCTACCTCAAGACTGGAGACTCCTTATGATCACTAAGGAACAAGAACCACCCATACCTCTCTACTCTATGCATCATCTTCACAAAAAATGATACCCAATGCTCCTTCCGAACATAGATGGAACTAAAAGCTATATGAACCTCCTCCAACCATTCCTCTAAGAATGAATCTGATACAGACCCCTCATACTTCTGTAGACTGTAGTGTTGAAATGCTTGGAGTGTCCTCCTCTAAGTGTCGTCATAAACCTCTACTCTATGACGATTAGTTGGTAGAATCTCTAAAAAATATTATGCATTATCTTAATGAGGACATTGACCTGGTGCCATAACTGTAAACAAAAAAATATTCATTGCTCCTAAACCTGGAATAAGGAAGACTAAACATTAATTAGTTGTTTTATTTTATTCATTTTACATTAAACTATCCAACTTCCACCCATTCAAATATAAGTTCAATGTAGAATGATGCATGATCCTTTCCTAGGTCTCTACCTTGGAACCATCAACACTTTATTTAGTAGCTATTTTAAATTTAATGGTCCATGCCTCATATATTAGGGTGTCTTAAACACCCATGTCTTAGATAGTATCTTGTGTTTATAATGTTTTTTATACTTAACTGACACCATTTCCCAACCAACCCATGAATCCTACCCTATTCCTAACTCCATACTCCATTATATTCCTCAACCTCCCTCTGATACCACTCTATAATGACCCCCCAGAAATGGTACTCCTATTAGGCCGACAATAAGAGGATAGAGATAATGACCCATGAGTCCCACCTCTAGTAGGCCCCAGGTTGGCGAATAACACCGAGGGTATGACAAACACACATATTGGAGGCATTACCCTCTAAGAGATCGCATACGAAAGAGAGAGATATGAAAGACACCAACCAACTACTTTTCAGTTTACAATATAAAATAATTCACATGTACATATATTTAATGTCATGCAAAAACTATTACAACTGAAAGGGAAAATTGCAAGCACCAAAAGAAAGTAAAACGGCAGTGACCACGAAGATCGAACAGCTCTCACAACCCCATGCTAGTAGTAACCAACATGATCTCCAACCTGCTCTATGTGACCTAAATCACTGTTTATATATACATTTTGTTAGTATAAAATTATACCTAGTAAGATCTACCATAGAGCCTCTCATTAAAAACAAAATAAAACATTCTAAAGCACATTGAACAATAAGTAAAACTAACTCGTCACCTAAATAGGCATACTATGTTTCTAACCTCACCATGGATACTCTCATAAAGTATCACATAAAAGAGTATATAATATAATAAATAATGTCAAAGGTATCCCACTACCACTTCCCCACCATTTTCCACTTTTCCCCAGTAATGCACACCCTAAGCATCTCTATCCAAAAAGGCTTGCCTGCAGACACCTGGGCGAAGTACAACAACATGAACCTCATGCAAGAAAACCACCACATCCATGTAACCAAATTAACCAGGTAGTTTCTGGGATCCACCACATCTCACATAATGTTTATCATACATAAGGTATTAAACCTCATTCCATTATAACCCATATACTGAGTAAGGATCCTCAAGCCATCACAACCAATACATGGTACACAAATAGTAGTCCATGAAAAACTATATCCGGAATATTTGTGTGTGAATAACCACAAGCCATTATAACCCTTTACACACATATATGGGGAAAACTAACCACCATGACTACTAGCACAATTAACTACCAAGAGAAGAGAGTGTAGCCAAAGGGGGTAGTTAGCCATCTATCCTACCATCAAGATGTTGGGGAACCCCCCCCCCCCCATAGCTTAGAATCCCTATGGTGTTAGTTTCCCTAACCAATTGGGTGGAGTAGCATATAGAAACACAAAAACTATAGAATTTAATATAGCCTAAAACCACACTATGGGCATAAAATTTTCTTAGACTCAACTATAGCTAATGAATCTCAGACTCTTGATTGCCACTACTAAGACTAGGTATTCTACAATCACACGTCCATTTAAAGAGTTACATTAGATTACTTTATCAATTTTTATCAGTTTCACATTATGTTAGTTAATTATTTAACCATTATTTAACCATTATCATCTCCACATTACATTTAATTATCATTCCAACCAAGATCCATTCCCTCTAGGCATAACCAAACCAAGTACACTGTTCAATTAAACATACAACCTCAGTATTGCATTCGAGCAAGCTCCAACCCCATGGGTTAACATCATTTATTCAATAATTTATTAACATCATTATCTCTTTTCCATAATTCCTAAGCATTCTAGAAGATATTTATAATGTATGAAACACAAGGGGCTCAATAGAGTGAGTAGGTGAACTACCCGTCGAGTCGTTTCCACCTATAGCAAGAGTGTATACCCATCCATCCTAAAAAATTTAAACATAAATATCATGTGGAAAACTCAGTGTTTTTTCAACTCTTTTATAAGGAGTGTATGAAAAACCATCTACCTCAATTAGTGGGAAAAGAAAATAAGATAACAAATAATAGATTCAACAATAACCACTTTCATATCAATAGTATGCTCTACTTCAGACGATTACACCATCCTCTGTGTCTTCCCTAACACCCATTTGCTTAAAATCATATATCTCACAACTCTAGGCATAAGCTGATGCCACAACCACTATGCCTCCCTACCCCACATACCATAAAATCTCTCCAAGATCATCCATCATAGGTTAACAACACAAAACAAGTAGTAGGAAACAAACAACATAGAAACTGGGCTCTTGGCCCTAAACATGGCGTTCACACTTCGCACATAATGAGGACTCATAGTTCCAAATCATAATGCACTTGGAATTTACAATAAATATGGTAACTCAAAACCCATCAAGGAATTATCTCTATCACACAACTAGTTCATTATTCTATATTGAATTAACCAATCCATTGAAACATGTATAACAACATCACTTTGATTATCATCAAAGCGCAAGAACAACAAAAATATTCATTAAACGTTCCTCATTATATTTGGATGATTAATTTATAATTAATACCAAATTTAAATTCTTTACCAATTTCTATTAAGAACAACTTTCTAGACAAGAAAATCATAGATATCACACTATCTATCAAATCAAGAGGCAATAACACCACTTAGCAAATTGATACCAATTAGTTTAATCCAATTAAAATATTTATTATGTAAATTACATTGTGATATAGTGTATAAAACATATTAATTAGACTACTGAATGTAAAAGAATAGAGAATCCATGAATCCCCAACCTCAAAAGGTCACTGATGTTCTTTGCATTAGAATGAGCCAACATAATGAATCCCGATCACCTCTCCCACAATGATGGCATCCACCAAAGGATTACGTGACACAAACACATCAACCAAAACCAAAAAAGGACCATTAGAAACACGAAGATCAAATTCTGTAACATGGAAATGATAATGAGAGGAAAAAGATCAAATAACCCACAGTAACTGATATAGAACATATATTCTGTCGAAGATAGATCAAAACTTCATGCTTACCCCAAAACATGGGTGTTTAAGTAGGGAAAACACATTATAAGGTTACAACACAATCACATGTCCCCTTGGGTAATAAAGGTTATCGATTCCTCATACCAAGAAGAAGGGTAATAAAGAACAATAAAAAATGTATCTTGTCCTTTTGAAAGTCTATACAGAGTAGTGGCTTATATAGGATTTAGATTTTCCATTAAAGGAAGATATCCCCAAGACTACATGATTTTACTGAGTAAAGGATCCTAAACACTTATGAATATTAATATTGGAGTTATGAGATTTGAATCATCCCTAAATCCCATAAAATAAGGCTTTGAATTCTTTTAATGTCAATTAAAATGTCAAAGGGGTGAAAATGTAGGAAGATGGAAACACTGTTCACTGGTTGATTTTTAAAACACTGTAGTACCTACCAATAGATGAATCATCAACATATGACTCCCCAAAAGACAAATCACTAATAGATGAATCAATGATAGATGTAGATGACTCACTGACAGGTAAAGTTTTGACAAATGACTCCCCGAAAAATGACTCATCAACATATAGCTCACAGAGAGATGAATCACCAACAAATGACTCACTCACATATGACTCACCAACATATTAATCACTGATAGATAACTCTCTAACATATGACTCACCAGTAGATGACTCACTGACAGATGAAGATGAATCACCGATAGATGACTCACCGATGACATTGTTCACAGAACCAGAAACTCTATTCACAAAAGATGAAATTTGGAAAAGTATTGGGAATAAGTCACCTTGACCCACCATAACACCTCAAACACCATATTTAAGTAATTTAATTTTCTAAATATTCCTAAGACATTACATAACCTATCATCTATAGATTTTTCTAGAGTTAATTTATTCTTCTACAGCTTGGTTAATTTTATTCTTATGTATTAATTAGAAAATATTTTTATAAAGGTGATGTGACTCATAACATCTATAAAAAATTTGGAGAAACTGAAAATAATCCTCGAGGGATACACTAAATTAAAGGAAGTAGGGTCTAAAATCTAGATAAAAAATTCCCAAGATATTAGATTCTAAAATGAAGAAACTATTGATGAATATTTTACCAGATTTAATGAAGTTGTTTGAAATATCATAGGATTTATAGTTGTTTTATAAGATTCTACCATTGTTAATAAATACATGAGAAACTATCTTAACATGTTTGATTCTGAAAATCAACTATTAACAAAGATAAATATGATTTATCTCTTGATGAATTACATAAGTTTGTTTTTTTATTTAACATGAAGAAATATCCAGCATTCAAAAAATGATCATTGAGGAAATGGATTTTGAATTTATGAGAAAGTTGAATATACTAGACGCTGAGATTATTAAACATATGGATTTGGAATATAAGTTAGATGATTAAATGAAAGAAAAAATAGTGTACCTCATATCAAAAAATTAATAGAGTGGTTGGGGAAAATATGGATATAGAAACCTCCTTAAATGTTTTCAGTCTATAAGAATTTATAAATTTTCAATGAAATTACTTAAGAATAAAGTTAAATAATATTAATATCATTCTAAACAAATTACATATTGGAATAAGTGGAACTAAACTTATTGGGTAGTTAATAAATCCCCAAATAATAAGAAAACGTTTATATGAAACAAAAGATGTTTATTGAGTAAGAATATTGTTTATGACTATACCAAAAAAATTATTTAAAATATAAATGTTTAAAAATGTTCAGAACCTTTATTGAAAATTTTGATAAAAAGGATTATTCCTTAAACATTGAAGAAGAAAGAGTTGAAGAAACTTATTGAAAATATCTTCTGTGATAAAAACTAATGGCTTTTCTTGAAGAAAAAAATCATAATAACGATGAATGAAACTGTAAAATATAGTGTTAGAATGGAGGATCTTAGAAAAGGATGATGTGAACATTGAAGATATTAAAAACCACAAACTAAAATTTATATAGAAAGTAAATACTGTTTAAGATCTTATTAAGAAACTTTATCCTAAGGAAGATGAGGCTTTTAAAACTTAATTAAACATAGTAATGTTGAAAGTACAATAAGAATAATGAATGAAAATTTTTATAAGGATTAATAGGTAAAGGTTGAAATAGATCAAACTGCTAACAAATATCTTTCCAAGAATCCTATGTAATATTCACATACTAAATAAATAAGTTCATCGGATTTTATTAACCATGGTTGTGTTAAGAAAAATATTGGGGAAACTTTGGTTCCAAAAGGATGTGATAAATACATCAAATTGGAAAAATTTTAAAATAATATTTGAATGGAAATTTCCCAACACCAGGAGGTGAAAAAAAAAACAAAAAGATGTTACCAACCTCACCAAACATTCTATAGGAAAATATCTAACTTATAATGAATATCGAGATTCGATGGTTTTTGTTGGTGGTATTGAAATTATGGGTTAAAAGATTTGAAAAACATGTCTCTCCCTATAAATAGGGAAATAAATAAGGGTCTGTAATAGTTAAATAAATGTGGTAAAATATTTTAAGTCGTGGAAATAATTATATGCCAGAAAATTTCCAATGCATAATAAATTTGATTGTTCAAAGGATGTTTTTGGAGAATGTGACAAAATGGGTAACCCTGATGAACAAGTTTTGATAACTCATCTAATAGAAGTTTTCTATTCTTTTAAATAAAATGAAATTTTAAATGAAAAAGTTAAGGAAAGGTCATTCATTGTTAGGCATATCTAGAAGAAACTTGAAGGAACAAACATAGGATCCAAAATAGTTGTTGTTTCTAACACATGACCATAGATATAAATATATTAGAATAAGTTGAAGTGTGTGAAGTGGTATTAATTAATTATAGAAATAGTGTCTCCTTAAAAATTAGTGTAATAATAACCACTAATATTGGTGCTCAAATACTCATATTAGAGGATGTTTTTTATATTTATGGGCTCAAAAAAAGCTAACTAAGTTTTATCCTACATCATAATTATAGTAATAATGTTATCATAAAAAATTATTCTTATATCATAAAATGTTTTAAGGATTTTATTTCTTTTACCAAAGGTGAAAGAACCAGAAATAAATATATTTTTTAGATTGGAGAACTTTGTAACTGATTCTATTTATATTTTGAAGATATATATAAGTAGTGGAATAAAATACAAAGGAATCTTGGGCATACAATTATGAAAACAATTTATAAATTGTATTATCTATGAAACCTACCACCACTAAAAATAAAATCAAAAGATCTTCAGAAAACACGTTAGAAAGGGAAAATGGTTAGTGGAAGGAATAAGAAAGTTAAAATAAAATCCATCAACCCACTTGATATTATACAATATATTATTTTTAATCATATGAGACATCAATAAATAAAAACTATAGTTTTATATTATCACTTTAAGCAATTAATTTACTAAGATGAACTAAAAAATATTAATGAATCCTATATTTTAGGTTGTAGTGATTTTCAAATTTTTTAGAAGTGAAATTTAAGGTGATATGAGTGTTTATATAATAAAGATGAGAAATTACAACAGAAAGGAGTAGACATGAAATGATTTTTAATCCTATTATAAAAAATATTAAATCACACATTAATATAATTCTTCATACACCCTTAAACGAAATGGAGTGGAAGAAAGAAAAAATAGATTTTTTTCAAGAACTGTAAAGAAGTATAATGGATTAATGTCAGATTTCTATGTGTTTATGGAGGTAATATCTTATTAAAAATACTTATATAAAAACAATTTATTCTTCTATAGGAATCTAAAATTATTTCCTACAAGATATGGTATAAAAAACACTTTAGTGAAATATTTTATGATTTCTTATGTCCTTTAGTAATAAACTTAAAAAATGTTGTTTTTTTTGAATATTTAACGGAAAATAAGAGGAAATAATTTTTATGGTATATTAAATCAATATAATAAGTTATAAATATTAGAACAAACATTTAAAAAAGTATTTTGATTACAAGTATGTGAATACTTTCAAATTACAACTTCTGAAACAATTTGCTATGAAAAACTTATGAAACATAAATTTAAGGATTCTAATGAGAATAAAATAAGTGATGATGATTTTTAAACAAATCATGTAGATGAATATTTCGATTAATCTTGTGATTAAGAAATTGTAAAGGGTAGAAAATCTCTCAAATTCTATACCCTAAATAAACATGTTGAATTTGAAAATATAATTGAAAATTAGAATGCTCCAAATTAGACCAGAAGAAAGTTGTGATTAGAAAATCATACAACACTTATCTCAAAGGCTGAATGAGAATAAATTTCATAGGAAATTTAATATAAATAATGGTTCCAAGATATGATTGAAGTGTTAGATTAGATTAAGAATAATGACACCAAATAACTTGTTATGTGACTATCATGAAATAATATAATTATAGGAAAAAGTAAATGAACATAGAGAAATTTCAAGAAACATAAGGAAAATTGAATTTTAATCTCACTCAAAGTTGTAAGGTTTATATTTTAAATAAACCTTTTGACATCTCATTATATCAAAAAATAGAATAATTTTCTTGGTAGTTTCTACTTGTTATTGTTATAATTATTATCAGATGGATGTTAAGTCATGTTTCTTAAATAGTGAAACTCAAGAAGTAGATTATATTTAGAAACCGTTTAGTTTTATACTCAATAAAGGTATAACCATGGTGTTTATGCTTAATAAATCAATGTATGGGTTGAAATTTAAAAACCATGAGATTTTGTAATTTTTTTCAAATTAATTTAATCTTTTTGATATTATTTATTTCACACAACACTGAATATAGTTTTTTTATAAAATTATTAAGTTTTTATTACTTTATACACCACAAAATGATAATATTACACTATAAAAACACTTAGTTTATCTTTATGTAGATGCAAAATTATGTTTTACTTGTATTACACTCAATACCTTGTCCCTTTGATAGATTTTTTTACACCTAACACTGAGTTTTATTGAATTACTGAATACTATTAATATTGTTATTAAAAAAATGTTATAGATACCACATATACATTATACCGAAATTTAAAAATAAGATTAACTAATTTTTGAAAAAAATTGTGCACATTTATATAACGTTTATCTTTTGATTTTCAATTAGTAGAAGTGAATGTAAGAACTAATTTAAATTAAAGAAGTTACTCTTCTAAGAAAACTATTTTTCTACGTACAAAAAATTATATCTCAATAAACTAAAAAAACCACTTTTGATTAAATTTTTCAATAAAATTTATTTGTTATATAATCAATCATTATTTTTATACTCATCCAATATATTTGATATGTATAAGATAAGAATAAATCTAATTTTATGAATAAAAAGATGTATTTTTCTAAATGTAATATTACCACCTTTTAGTGGGTAACTAATTTTAAATATGATTTGGAAACATTTAAAATTTTAAATTGAAAAAATAAATTTTATTTTTGAAAGTATAATATCAAAATTTACATTGGTAGAATTTTTGGTATTCTTCTAAGAAGTTTCATTTTTTAATGAATAGTGAAAAACATTGAATTTTAATTCATGAACACCCTTTAATCTAATCTATTTATATATTATTATTATGTTTTAATTTTGTTTTAAAGTTTAATTATATGAATATTTAATAAAGTAACCCAATTTATTTAATTTAATCAATTTCACATTTAAATTGGATATAAAAACATTTTAATCTTTTTGACACTTTTTACTTTAAAAAAACTAGATTTGTCATCCCGTCTGTGAGATTAAATTTTAAAACATTTCCTCCACTTATGTGATTATAGTTTGTAATATTGAATTCCACATTTATAATGAGAATAATTTTTAATTTATAATAACTTAATCTTAGTTTTCTACCAAAAATACTACAGAAAGTGATTAAAATTAATTACAACGATTAAGAGAAAAATTAGCTTAACAAAGGACTAAAACATAAATGTGAGGGCCAAAATGGACTATAAACAAGTCCAAAAGAAATTTTATAGACATATTTAGACCTTATACTAATTTTAACTAATCAATACTATTATTGGTTCCACTTTAAATGGAAAACACATGGGTGGAATTACCTTTTTACAAAATTTATATAAATGCTACTCATCCTCCACTATAAAAGGGAACTCACCCCTCACACTTATTCACACCCTTAAATCCATTTATATCCCCCAAAATCTGGTAAAATAATTTCCCAACATCCCTAAATTAATCATATAATCCCTCAGTTAGGATTAAATATGATCAAGGAATCCCTTTTATTCAAAGAAAAAGTAGTTATCCAAAGAAGAAGTGACATTATTCCCCAAGCGCCTTTGTTTTATTTTCATTATCCACCCATGAAATGTTATTATTCCTAGAATAAATGATAAAATAAGTATTATAAATATAATTATATGTTTATATTCTAAGGGTATGACCTAAAATTACACACACTTCTATCTAATGGGTAACGAACAAACCATTCTTATATACAGCAAACTACTACCTCACAAAATGATGTTGTTCATTTTTATACTTCCACCAGTAATGGTTTGGAATTTTGATAGAAACTATGTTTTTATATGATATATATGATATTTATGGTGTATTTATAAAACTCACCTTCATGCTTTATTTTTTTAATATGATAACTTCGTTTGTGGATGTGTGCACTACTGCCTCCTCAAAGTGATGTGATTTGTTCACACTCTACATGGAATGTATTAAGGATGGGTTTTGTGAAGTTATATGATATATACTAAATAATAATGCTGTGATCCACTATGAACTAAAAGGTAGATATAAACACCGGGAATAGATCCTTGTACATCTCCTCATGTACATTACTAACGTTGGAAATGCAGATTCGGTTGAGGAGCTGGAGGAGATCATCGCTGATGTGCCGATGGGTGAGAACAACCATGTTTAGGGGTTTTTAAACCTCATTTTTATCCTATGACCAGTTTATTTAAACATGATGCTTTGGGATGTAGAAATGAAGTAATGGGTAAAAATTCGGGTTTTCACCACCAGATGATTCACTAAAGCTTGTCTTGGATTCACATTTAGCATCAGAATCGACATGGGAGGCTACGAGAGGTGGGGGAGATCCTTCCCGAGGTTTTAAGGGTATGATACATGAAGTGACTCATGTATAATTAACTTTAAATGGATTTTCAAGGTTAGAATTTTCTCTATAGGTTCATGGAAGGCTCTTTTTGTCTATACCATTCTAAGAGTAGGGAAGAGGGGTGTGGATATAAGGAGGATGGTAGGGTGGCTGTAGGGGGGGGGGGCAGTTTAGTCTAACATGGAAGGAGGTATGGTGGGTGTGGTTTCGTGGACGAGAGGGGGTAAATGAGGTGTGGTTCATGCTTCTGGGGGGGGGGGGGGGTTGTGTGAGAGGGTGGAGAAGATTGGGAGGGTGTCACGATCAAGGGGGGGGGGGGGGGTAGAAGGGGAGAAGAAGGGAGGAGGTTGTTCAAGTTTTGCGGGTGAGACGGAGGGAAGAAAGAGGGTTGGGAGAGGAAGTCGGAGGGTTGAGCTATGAACCCTATGTTCATGACTGTATTTTTTAAATACATGCTCGATGGGTTACATGACATGTAACTAGGTTTCATGATGTAAATATTATTTTTATGAATTTTTGGCTGAAAAAGTAGATGTCCTAAAACCGGGTCACACCATCTGTAATTGAACTTTTCTCTTATTTTTCATCCAATCATATTCTCTTGATCTAAATATTTCTTAAGATTTTCTAAGGATTTTTTAACCTAATCCAGCCTAAGGTGAATGATCCTAGGTTTCCATCTAGTAAACACTTCTTTTAATGTCAAGAGATTGACAATTTTAGGTTCATATGAATTTCAAGTTGATGAAACAACCTGCATATAAGGATTCTTGATAGATTTATAATCATCAAACAATGAATTTGAATGGTGGCCCACCTTCCTTTAGAATTTCAATGGTCACATAGGGGAAAAATTGGATGAATTCAAATGGTCCAGACCATATATATTTCATCTTCCCATGGAACAATTTTAATCTCAAATTGAATAATAAGAACTTATTTCCTAGGACAAAGATGGGTCTTGCAATTCATTGATCATTATTTTTTTTTTGTTTCTTATTTTTATATATTGGAATTTTCATAATAATACATTTTTATTTCTTCAAATTCATCCAGTTGCAGTATCCAAGATTCTCCATCTTTCTGAGAATCCAAATTTAGTTTCTCAATTTCCCAATATGATTGATACTCTAGTTCAACTGGAAGATGACATAGTTTTCAAAAAAAAAACAATTTAAAGTGTGTGGTACCAATGGGTGTTTTGTACACAGTGTGGTATGACCATAGTACATAATCAAATTTCAAACTCTAGTCTCTTCAAATTGCGTTCATGATCTTCTCTATTATTTTTTTGATTTATCTATTTAAAAATTTAACTTTACCACTTGTTTGTGGGTGGTATGGAGTTACTGTGTTATACCATATTCCATATTTTTGTAGAAGTCCTTTAAAAACTTGATCAGTAAAATGTGTTCCTCAATCACAAATTTGTAATCTTGAAAATCTAAATCCAGAGAATACATTCTTTTTTTGGAAATTTGATGACCACTTTTGCTATGTCAGGTGTTGTAGCCTCAAACTCTACCCATTTGGAGGCTTATTCAATGATAATAAGAATATAGGACTTACCATGTGAATTAAAAAATGGTACCATGAAATCTTTCCCTCACACATCGAATATTTCAACTTCCATGATTGGGTTTTGTGGAATTTTGTTTATTTTTCCAATGGTTCCATTCTGTTTGCACCATTTACATATTTTAAAAACTTCCTTTCATCTTGGTGTAGAGTGGTAAAAAAAGTACACAATATTGAATCTTTTATATGGTGCACTCGAGTCCATGATTCCCTTTAGTAGGTATTGTATGACTCATTTCTATCACATTTGGGATTTCATTTTCAAGAATGAATTATCGCAACAGGCCGTATGCACAATGATTGATTATGAGTAGTTCATCCCAGTAGTAATGTTTTTCTTCATCTAAAAATATTATTATTTACTGGTAACAGAGGTCCTGGTGTAAAAATAACTTGGATAGATAATTGGAAATATCTAAAAATCATAGTTGTACCTTTTGGTTAAAATGGGTTTCATCTAGAAAATAGACTTGGATGTCGACATCATCACCATCCTTGATGAGTGGAAAAGGAAGTTAGGATTGATGATAAATGATCAATTTTTATGTGACTTTGGTATCATTTCTAAAAATAAAAAATTCTTGGAGCAAAAGGATCCACCTTATCAGACATTTTTGGGAATCCTTTTTGTTCATTAAATACCTGAGGGAAACATGATCGGTGTGTATAATTACCGTGGACAAAACCAAAAAGGAATGAAATTTCTCAAAATCATATACAATAACTAAGAGTTATTTCTCTATAGTTGTGTATTTTCCTTGAGCTTTGTTCAGTGTGATGCTTAGTAGATTGGATAGAATATGTGACCAACTCGTTGTCCTAATACAACACCAATAGCAAATTCTTTGTCATCACACACCAATTAAAATTCTCTTTATAGTTAGGTAAAATGTTCATAGGGGATACTATCAGGATTTTTGATAAAATATTGAATTCCATATGACATTATTATGTGAATTCAAATTGAAATTCCTTTGACATTATGTGTATCATAGGGAAGAAACATTAGAAATGTTTTTTTAAAAATCTCATGTAGAATCAAGAATGGCCTAGAAATCTGTTTATATTCTTAACTTTTGAACGTTCAAGTAAATATTTGACGAACTTTATGTTAGAGGGATCAAATTCTATGCCCTATTTGGAAATTTTATGTCTTAGGACTGCACCTCCTTGGAACATAAAATGAAAGTTTTCCCAGTTTAAGACTAAAAATTTTTCTTCACAACGTTTCATGACTAACTCAAGATTACTTAAAAAAATATCTATGTATCTTTTATAAATTTAAAATACATCCATGAATATTTCTAATAATTACCCCACCATATCATGGAATATATGCATCATGCATATTTGAAATATTTCTGGTGCATTACACATACTGAAAGACATGCACCTGTAGGTGATGGGACCATATGGACATGTGAATATTGTTTTGGTTTAATCATATAGGTCACTTTCAATCTAATTGTATCCATAATATCGATCTGTAATACTATAAATTTCATGTCCTACTAGTCTCTCAATATTTGATCCATAAAAGGAAAGGGGAAATGATCTTTTTGGGTTTTCCTATTTAAATTTCTGTAATTCACACAAACTCTCCATCAAGTGATGATTAATGATGAGATTAATTCACTATTATTAGTTTTTTTCCACTATGAGCCCACATTTCTTGGGGACTACTCACAGCGGTTTCACCCACTTGCTACCAGCGACAGAAAATATTATTCCATTATTTAGAGGTTTCATTAATTAATTTTTAGCAACTTCAATTATTAGTGGTGGGAGCCACCTCCGTGGATGATGATTGGGTTTCTCACCTTCCTCAAGAAGAATTTTGAGGGTGTATAAAGTTGTATTGATTCCATTAATTTTATCATCTCCACATGAAATTGACTTGTAGTTTTTTTAAGAGTTAAACCAGTTTTTCTTCTTATAACTTTGATAATTCAGAGTTAATGATTACTGGTATAGAGGCTGAAGATAATTAATATGAATACTTATGAGTACTAGGTAGATTATTCAACTCTAGTGTTGGTGGTTGAATGATTGAGTGTTTGAAGGGTATTAATGTATCCCTTTTGAGAGGTTTATTAAATCTAACTTCCTCAAAGTCATATGATTCTTCTTTATTAGTGAAGACCCCTCACAGTCTTCTTTAATGACCATATATTAATTTATCTATTTAGAAAGAGATATGGTGTTGCAATCAAAGGGATAATATTATTGTTTAATAAATTTGATTATCATGAAGACTACCCATTCTTCTTTGTCTTAAAAGATTAAATTCCCTTGATTTACATATATCAGATCATTTCTTATGTAAAGAAATGATCTTCCAATAATAATTGGGATGTCACCATCTCCTTCCATGTCTAAAACTAGGGAGTCAGATGGAATAATAAACTTGACGAATTTAACTAATACATCCTAGAGAATTCCTCAAGGGTAATTTACTAATTGGTCTTCAATTTTTAGTGCTACTCATTTTGGTTTGATCTCTTGAGTCAAAAATTTCTAAATAAACTCATCGACATGAGGTTAATACTTTCTATGAGATTTCACAAAGCTCTTACAAAACTACACTCTCTAATAGCACATGGAATTGAAAAACTTCTGGGGTATCTCATCTTATGTGGAATTATCTCCTGAACAACTGTAGATCATTATCCATTTACTGAGAGGACACATGGATCTTCCATTTTCATTTTATTAGAAAGTATATCTTTTATGAATTTATCATAAACTGGCATTTGAATAAATAACCTCTGCAAAGGGTATGTTGCTATGAAATTTCATGAACATTTCCAAAAAATTATTGTATTATGCCGCCTTTTTTCCATGTTTTTCTATTTCTAGAAAAGTAAGAGGTAGATTTTATGGTGGTGGGAAAACATATACTGGCTCTTTTTATTTCTCAGGTGTTTGGGTATTTGTGGCTAGTGTTACCTCTTAAGATATTACTTGAGAAGTAACATCTCTTTTTTTATCATTCTTATTCTAATAGAGAATGTTTTTTTAGGTTTCTTATATTTTCTTTCATCTATTATTCATGGTTTCTTAAAATAATTTTTTTCCACTTCTCAGAAATAAAACCTTTGCTTCTTCCCTTGGGCATGTCTTTGTATTACCAGGTAGAGTACGTGGTAATCTATCAGATAGGTAGTTTGAGATCTGACCCATATAAATTTTGATATTTTGTAGGGTAGCTCATTAATTCTTCATATTAGTCTCTTGTGTATTAATTTTATGGTCATCTTTCTGAACAAATGTAGCTATTAGGATCTCTAAGTTATTTTGGAGAGGAGAAGTTTTCTACTGGGGTCTTGGTTGAGTTGGTTGAAACTACTACAGTGCACTCTAAGGGAAAGGTTGTTGTTATGCTAGTTGTTGTGGTCTAGGTATAGAGTTCATGTGTGGGTTTCCTATAGGTACTTGAGTATGAAGGGGTTCTTGAACACTTCTCTATTGATAATAGCCCTGGTTATTTTGAGGTGTCTTCTAGGCCTACCTATGCTGACAATACTGTTGTTACTAGTAGAATGATGGATTTTGCTGAATTGTAATTAATGTAATTACAATACTGAGTTTTTTCTTCAAATATTTATTTTAAGTATTGGTATATGTGTGGGATAACACATATTTCACAGGACTAAATCTCCATTACATGAGCAGAAGGGGGTGGTATAGTAAGAAGCTAGAATGACTCTAACATCTTTGTGAGAACTATGACTTGCACAGATAGTCAAGTATTATCTTAGACTTGGTGTACACCATGTCAAGGTGGTCCATGATAACTATACCATAGGATGGAATTGTGAGAGACTTCATAAAAATTACTCTTATGGCTTCATGTTTCTTGAACATAATGCCTCCATCAGATGCAATATTGAAAAATATGCATGTGGTTGGCTGGAGGCCTTGGTAGAATGTCTTGAGATGGATGAAAAAGTATAGCCCATGGTATGAGACATTTATTTCATCTCATTGAATCTATCCCAAGATTACCATGAATATTATTCATCCATATAAGTGAATCTTTGAATTTATTTTTGAAATTTTAATTTTTGGATGGGAGGAAAGTATTTTTTAAGGATCCTCTCAGATAAATCATCCCAATACATGACTGATCCGATTGTTTGACTTTTGATCTAATATTTAGATCGATTAACTAGAGAGAAGGTAACTATCGGAATCCTAATTGAATCAGAAGGTACTACCTGGATACAAAATGTTTCACACACTTCTAGGATGTTTAAAACGTGTTCATAGGGATATTCACTTTGAATCCCACTGAACTGGCCCATGCTCCAGATCATGTAAATGAGTCTTGGTTTTATCTTGAAGGTGTGTTACTATATAGAAGGACACATGATACATGGAATACATCCATGGATTTATGGAAATCCATAATCCAAGATGGTTCAATATTTTTGCACCAAATTCTCTTAATGGACTATTGGTATCATATTTGGAGGGTTAGGTGGGTTTAGACTTACAGGATTGTTGTGGTCTTACATGTTTAACTAGAGGTGTGTATAAGATATCATTTGTTTTCTGGCTCGAAGTTAAGTTATTTCTGAACATCAAGTCTCCTTTATTGAGTCAACATGACCTAATGCATGCACTATGCTATAAGAATTAGGGATATAGTGGCAGATGAAAAATAGAAAAAAAAAGAATGAAAAAAAGAAATGGGGAATGGGGAAGGTAATCCCAGGTCTTTTGGCCGAAATGTTTCCTATGAAAATAACATCAATGTTCCCTGGAAATGGTGAAATAATTTAACATTCCTTCATGTGAAGTTTAATTTGTATGGGCTGCGGTCCTGTTAGATTTTATTGTTTTCCAAACTTCACTTTCCATAGAGACATATTATAGTGACAATACGGGGTTGATCCCTTGAGGAATTGGGTTGGAAATTGAGACCTTTGGCTTGGAATCCATTGGGGTAGGATTCATGATGATTTTGTTTCAATTTGGAAAACACTATTGAAAAATATTTTAGGCTTGAAATCAGCAATATGTAAAGGATGGGGATCAATGTTAGGATTTTGAAGAAAGGATGACCATAATTATAACTTTGTAGGATCTTAAGGCTTATCCTGTAAAGCAAGCAGATGCAACTATTTTACTATGGTCAAACCAACTAGTTCAACCTAGGAGGTAACTATTCCTTGGTATGTAGATAGTGACAACCTAGATGCATTATGGTTAGATTCTAAGGAAAATATCATCATAGGTTATTGATCATAGCCTAATCTAATCTAACCATGATAGAGTCATTCATTTAAATGTCCAATGGTCATGGATATTCAAATGAATTGGATATAAAAATTGTATTTATCATTATTACTAATCCTTATGTTTACCAATTTGATAATTAAATATTTATTGAGTTTGGATACCCTTTCTCTGTATCCCTACCCTAGGTTGTTTAGCTCCTCATTGTAAAATTAATAAACAAAGGTAAAGAGATAGAAAACATATTGAATTTACAAATAGAAATGGATATTAAAAATTTATAGAACATGCATTGAGTGGTTTTTATCAATTGATGAACATGAAACCATTAATTAACAATAACGAGATGGATTAAATCAAAATTATAACTAATTTACATACTTGAAAAAAGGATGAGAATAAATGCTGCTGTGGTTCATCATGAATAGTTAATCGAAATGAAAAATGAGTGAAATGAAATCGGCAATGAAAAAAGGAATGAAGAAAAAAATTTAAATTGATCCAAAATACTTGTATTGACATAAAAAATGATAGGAAACTAAGAAATTTAATTTTTTTGGTAGAGGGAGTAGTAGATAATGAGATAAGAATGAAACAAACAAAGACCGTGTAGCCTCCAGGATCAAAAATCCAATACACTTGCTACTATATATATACATACAGAATATTACATGATGTGTAATGGGAACTGACATTGTGTAATTCCAATCCATGATTTTCTCTGCAGATTTTGAATCTTATGCGTATCTTGTAAATAATTCATCCAAGATTGGAACCTTAGACCCATATCATGATGTGCAACTGTGTCTCATGATGGGTATCATCCTCTAGGATTTGTCTTCATCATGATAATTGAATTTAAAGGTTACATGACATGTATTGGTGATTCATATCATGTAACAGATTCACGATGTGAAATTTTTCATGACTTCCAGCTGAAATTGCTTCAAAAAATTCATCATGCTCTGAAATGAAATTTCACATCATTTAATGGGGTTTCATGACATGTAATAACCATTTTTCTCCTTTTATAAATTTTTATCCTTTAAACCTTGAAATCATATTTCCTTCAAAAATCAACACAAACGAGGTGCACTATTGTTCAAATTATTAAAAATCATAAATAAAATGACATCAATATACATATATGATTTCAATTTATTAGATATGTGGGGTATGGTCTTCCAATGTTTTTCTCATGGTTTCATACCCTTATTATCATATTGTTCTTATGAATCTATTTTGTTTATCCTTATTGTGCGTCTGATCTCATATCTTTCTTATGCATCCCATATGTAGGTTGCAAGGAAAGGTTTCAAGTATAAATACTAAATGACCAGATCTATGTGGGAAACATTGAAGATGTTTTACCAGGTTATAACATTTTGTTCAAAGTTTTCATAGACACTAAACTATTATGTTCCTTGATCATGTATTTTTGTAATATGCAAAATATTCATCTAAAATGATGTAATATTTATGTATGTTAAGCCGCGGTCTTTATAGTCATTATCAAAGGAATGGTTTATTCAACATTTGGAAAGTAGAATGAGAAAAAATTAGTGATATCCCTATGGATATTTCTGAGAATATGTCTAGGGATATCTCTACTGATAAGCCTAAGATGTATTATATTTTAAATAATGTGTCAGAACTTTGACACCCTAGAATTTATTTATCATGATTATTTGGTTTTTATAATTATTATTTTAAAAATTAAACTTAATTTTTAATATTTTAATATTAAAATTTCCGTAGGGTGATTTTTTTATTTTTCTAAGAAGTTTTATTTTATTGATGAATTTTTAAAAACATTTTTTTCAATTCAAAACTGATTTTTTAATAAAATTTATTTATATAGTAAAATTATTTTATAATTTTGTTTTAAGGTTTCATTAGATAGTTTTCCTTAATTTAATCTAATTTATGTTATTGGAATCAATTTTACTTCAAAATTGTATATAAAGCTTTTTTGTGTGTTTTGAAATGTGTTTTACTTTTAAAACCCACTTGGTCATCCCGTACGTCGGATTAAATTTAAATTAATTTATATCAAATATATGAATAAAATATCGAAAAATGGATTAAAAATTTGAAATAAGTATAATTTATAAAATATGATATGGAAAAATATGTTTTTTTACCAAAACTATTAGTGAAAGTGATTAAAATTAATTATAATGATTAAGAGAAAAATTATCTTAACAAAGGACTAAAACATAAAATTAAGGGAAAAATATCCTTAAAACTTGTACAAATTCTATTTTATGAATATATTTAGATTCTATTGTCCCTTTTAAATAATTTTTACCATTATTATAACCAATTTACATGGGAAAAATGTGGGTGGATTCCATTTTAAAAAATTATAAGAATTCCACTCCTCATCTACTATAAAAAGGCACTCACCCCTCACACTTATTCAAACCTATAAATACATTTTTATTTCTAAAATTATGCAGAAATAAGTTCCCAAAACCCCGATATTCAATATAGAAGATTCAATTTTGGAATATATCCCACCTAGGTATCCCTTTCTTGCAAACTAGGAGGAGTTACCCAAATAAGAAGTAATATTTTCCCTCAAGCTCCATTGTTTTATTTCCAATCTCTACACCAGAAACTATTATTATTCCATGATCACATAAAATAATTAGTATACTAAATATAGTTATAATTTTCTATTTTAAGGGTTCTACCAACACTTAAACAAAATTCCATATAATGATTAATGAAGAGGGCGTTCTTATGTGTAGGGAACTACCTCCTCACAAAAACATTGTTGTTTGTTTTTCCATAACCACTTCTCAAAGGTGGGAGTTAGGTTGAATGGTCTATTTTTATATTATATATATGATATTTAGGATTTAATTTAGCTTTTATTATTAATTTATAAAATATAAATTCAGGCTATCGATTTTGTGTAAATATGATAACTTTATTTGTGGACGTGGGGACTAATATATACTCAAAGTGATGTGATTTGTTCACACTCCACTTGAATTGTATTAAATAAGTGTTTTGTGAAATTATTTGATATATATGAAATAATAATTATATTTTAATGATTATATATATATAAATATATTTCATTTATTTTATTTCTTTCAATTCTAAAATAAAACAGAAACATCGTTCATGTGTATATACGGTATACTGTCTCCATGAATGATTTTTTACATTTTATATTTATATATTTTATAGATTGTTAAAAAAATTATAAAATATATATATATATGATACTTATATAAATTTTTAGATTATTCAAATAACAAAATCAGGATCTGAGTAAGATGATCAAGAATAATAAGTCATAACATGTATGAAAAAAGTGGATATTACTCGAAGAAAAATAGTAACGTTGAATTTTTATTAAATCTGTAATATAATGTCATCTTAAAATAATATATGCTATTAGATATAATAATATGTATATTTAATATATCCATATTAAACTGATATTTTTTATACATGAGTTTTTTATGAGTATGATGAGACTCAAGACATAAGGTAAGAGTTTTATCATCTCACTTTTATTTTTCGTTAGATAGAAGCCATGTTCACCTTCTATTTCATATATGTGGTGTGCATACTAACCATGCATATATTATATTATTATTATATTAAAATATATTGGAATTTATATATCCATTTTATTCTATTTATTTAATGGGAATTATGTTTCAAAAGTTACCAAATCATCAATGTGATTTTGTCTCAATTTACCTTCTTTGAGACGCATGCCATGTTATGCACCTATATTTTTATATGAGGTGTATATACTTCCACTGAAATTTTATCATGAAGATTATTATTTTAATAATATTTTAATCATTATTTTATCTTAGTATTTTCACCATATTATGATTTAATGTAAATAAAGTGGTAACAATATATTGTTACAATCTCATCATTTATCGAAAGTGTTTATTATTATGCATACATTTAAGAAATATTATCATCCATATATAAAGAAATATCATGAATTTTATTACCATCTAGTTATTAATGTTTTATTCAATTAATGGTTCCATATTTTTCACTCATTGGAAGTCATGATAATTAAGGAAATGGTTTTACAAAAATCTAGCCTTGTTTATCATTTGGTTAGAAATTTGTGTTCATTAAAAACTATGTTATTTAAAAAAGTTTTCAAAAACGTTTTACTATTATCCTACAATGTTTAATGGGGAATTTTTCCATGGATCACTTTTTTAATATATATTTTAAAAGGAGTGCTTTTTTTCATTTCACAATCAAGTCACTATTCTGAACATTTTAGGATAAAAAGTAATTTTCAGCATGTACGAAATTATCTACCTGCATAATCATCCTTTAATTGATGATTACCGTAAAGGTTTAAAAGATAATTTTTTAAATAATTGTTTCCTAATATTATTGAATTGTTTTACTTTAAAATGGTTTTCAAATAAAAATGTCTTTCAAAGAAAAAGGGTTTTCAATTCCTTTTATTTTTAATAAGTTTTTTAAATTATTTTCAAATATTTCATTATATGTTTTCAAAATTTTGTTTTCAAAGAAAAGGATCTCAGTGATCTCAATGTTTATTTTATAAGTTTTCCAAGTATTTTCAAATAAAAATGATTTCAAAAATGTTTTCAATATTCTTTTATAATTTATTATGGAAAAAGGCATTCAATTTTTTCTCAATTATTTATTTATAAGTTTTGAAAGTGATTTTCGAAGAAGTTTTTTTCATTATTTTTTCCATATTCCTTAATTTGTTTCGAAGAAAAAGGATTTTAAAAGGATTTATGTTTTAGAAAAAATTTTAAAATAAGAAAGGATATTTTTCTCCAGAAATAGTTATTAAGGGTATTTCCAAATTAATTTCCATCTAAAATTATATCCATTGGTGTTACTCATGAATTTATAGTAAAATGATCCAGAGGGTCCATTTATATTACTTATCTAAACGGTTTATGGGTTTACACATGATGTTTATGAAACCCATTTCTCTTTACAGAGTTGTATGTTTATGAATTTTTTTTCTCTTTAATGAGTTTTATACTTATGAAAAACGATTATTTTGGGGGTTATTATTTGATAAAATGATTATGAAACTAGTCTCTTTTATATGGGTTATGATTTGATTACAATATTCTGATACCCATTTCAATTCATGGGGAATGATGTGATTTTTTATGTTCTTTTGGAACCAGTATGTTTGGTTTCAGTTTGATATTTTTGGGACCTATATCTCCCTACATTGCATTGTTTAATGATTTAAAACTCATGACATACCCATGTCTTGAATGGGGAGTGAACTTGGTTCAGTAAAGGAATTTTTCTACTAATATGGTCTTGAGAGTGAACCTTGAATAAGAAGATGGTCAGGTGAGTGGACCACGAATTCTATGATTGTATAAGGAGTCAACCCATACTACTAAGATGATCTTTACAGGGGTTCTATGTTTAAAATGGAAATAATTTTATATTATTATGTGTTATCTACATATTCTATATTTTATTCCTATGTTACGGTCACATGGATATTCCCTTTATTCCCTTATGATTATGGTCTTATAAAGTACCAATATTTATACCAATGACTCATGTATATGATCTTTGATATTATCATGTACACACATATTATTTAATTGTTGCGATATAGGGTCACATTAGATTTGATTATTTACCAAACATAACATTCCATGGATAAGTAGTATAGTGATAGTGCAGGGTTGATCCCATGAGGAATTGGTCTATAAATTGAAACCCTTGGCTTGGAACACATTAGGGTAGGGTTCTTCATGAGTTTGGTTTATTTTGGAAGACATTATTTCTAATGTATTTAGGTATTAAATCAGGAATAAGGAAGGGATCATTATCAAATTATGAGTTTTATAGAAAGGATGACCTTAATTCTAACAAGGTAAAATCTTAAGGTTTAGGCTACGGAACCAAAAGGGGTCACTATTTGACTATAGTAAGACAAACTAGTTCTACAAAGAAAGTACCTATTCCTTGTTATAGAGACCGTGAAAACCTACATGCATTAATAGTAGCTTCTAAGGAATAATGTGTTATAGTCTATTGATCATAGCCTAGTATACTCCAACCAGGATAGAGCCATTCATTCAAATTTCTCCTGGTCAGGGATACTAAAATGAATGGGATATTCAATTATTATTTATCCCAATTAGTAATCCTTATGTTTACCAATTTGAGAATTAACGATTTATTTAGTTTGAATACCCCGACTCATAATCCCTACTATTGCTGGTTTAGCCCCTCATTGTAAAACCATTCATGATAGGGAAAGATATTTAAAAAATATGGAATTTCTATATGGAAATGGGGATTAAAAAATTAAATAACATGAACCAAGTGGGTTTTATTAATTTATGAACATGAAGTCATTAATTTAAAATAATGATATGGATTAAGTAAAAATTATAACTAATTTAATTTCTTGAAACAAGGATAAGAACAATTGTAGAAACTGTTCGCCATAGATTATTAATTAGAATGAAGAACTAGAGAAAAGATGTTGATAGGGAAGAAAGTAATGAAGGAAAACCATAAAATTTATCCAAAATAATTTTACTGAAGTAAAAAAATAAATTAAGCTATGAAATTTCAAGTTTTTGGTAGAGGGAGTATTAGGGAAAGAGAGAAGAAGGAAAGAAATAAAATACTGTTGCCTCCATGATCTGAAATCCGATGCACCTGCTACTATATATATAGATGGAATATTAAATGATGCGTAATTTAAACTCACATAATGTAATTCTAATATAGGGGTTTCTATATGGATTTTGAATCTTACATATATCTCATCTGAGATTTGAAACTCTGACCATTCTCACGACATGTAATTGGGACTCATGACATATATCCTCCTCCAGGGTTTATCTTCAACATGGGAATTGAACTCAAAGGTTTAATGATATTAATTGGTGAATCAAATCATGTAATGAATTTAAAACTTGTAACTATTCATGAATTACATCACCAATTGCTTCAATACTTACAATTTGATGTGAAATGATATTACACATCGTGTAATGTGGTTTCACAATGTGTAATAGAAAATTTTCTTCTTTTCTGCATTTTTTTCTTTGAAACTTAAAATACTATTCCCTACTAAAAAGAACACATAACAAGTGAATTGGAATTCAAATCATTGAATATACTTAATGAAACGATAGGAAAATGTATATATTATTTTATTTTATCAGATCCCCCCATAATTGAAATTTTTTTTGTGCTTAAGAAAAAAGTTATAAACATGGATTTCAAAAAGATAAGAAAATTTTAATGTTGGAAACATTCATTATATCTAGGAAAAAAACTACGTGTAAGAAAAAAACCAATCCCCAGAATCATCCCTGTATGGAAGACCAATCAATCCTCACAACCAGTTATTTAAATAAATTAATAATCTTTTAATAAAAATTTCTTAACTATTATTTTAACTCTATACCCATTTGAAATTTACCTTGAATTTAATTTTATCTCATCCATTGGGGTGAAATGAAACTAGATTTATGATTATAACCTAAGTTCACGCTCTTAAATATATGCTTTTAATGGTTCTATCATCCCAACTTCGGAAATACTAATACAAAATTAATCTTAAGGGATTCAAAAATTGGGATCTACAGACTATGTGGCAGTGGTTAGGTAGGTAATTTTTAAACAACAATCATAAAAAGAAAAGTATGATATTGAGTATAATGTGTGGGATTTGTGAAAAGTTTAATAAAATTACTCCTCCATAGTTAATAAAGTCCATGTTCCCATCAGGTTAAGTTAGATCCGGGTATATATATCAAGTAAGTGTAAGAAGGGCATCACATTACTTTATTTTCCTTTTTTGTTTTTATTATTTGAAATTCATGACCATTCTAAATCTAAAATATATCACCGAACCATATATTATGCTTCAAGTGATTCATAATTCTTTAAATGGTGATTTTGACATTCTTAGTATACAACCAATTTTTTTCGTTTGTATTTTTAAATGGAAAAGGATAAATTTGAAATAATATAAAGTACATATGGATCATAATAAATTGGTTTGATGATAAACATGATAAATATTTATAATATAATCATCCCATGATGGATGAAGAAATCCCCCACACTTGTTCAAAGTAAATTCATGCATTATGAAAAGAGTAGGTTCAGAAGGAATAATTGGATAGGGATAAATACATCAGGTAAGGTCATTCATAGAAACTATGGGATTAATTAGGGAAAAATATAAAGTGGATATTAGGAATTAATAGAAAAAATATATTTACTCAATCATTTTAAAATTGTACATATTCAGTTATAGATTCTATAATTTTTCAATGAAAGTTATGATAAGTTTACTTGTCCGAGGTGTCAATCAAGAAATATTCTCAAAAAATAATATGAAATTTTAGTAATAGAAATATCTTGAGAATGAGGCTAAATAAATAAATGTAAATCACTAAGGTAATAAAACCAAGTAATAATTCAATTTACAAAAATTTCAAAAATGTTGAATTTGAATTAGTTTACTTAGCTCAAAAATCATTAAAAAAATAAAAATAGGGACAAAACGTGGATTTACAGTAACTTCTAACATGTCATTTTATTTAATTTAAAAGGGTATAATGATTTTCATTTTTAAAGCCTTCTACCAAATTGAAAAATGTCTCCCTGACAGTTGAGAATAAGAAAAAATTCAAAAGTATCGAAATTGAACTCATGAATAAATAACCAACCTACACTTAGAAGGATATAATTTCCTCACTATCTTTTGAAGTACTGTGGGAGGTATATGGCCTATAAAGATAAAAAAAATGAAATGGAAACTGAACATTAAAAATCTAAGGTAATCGATATCTCCCTATAATAAGTTTCATTCTTAGTGGGAACTTAAGATGTACTGATTTTAAATTTGGGATACCTGCAAAATGCATTATAAATAAAAATCCCACACTAGCTAAATCATTAGTCCATTGGTTTAAAACATTATAAAAGAATAAATATAGGAATGTTCACATTATTATGATAATTGAAAAAGATTTTATTTATATACAAGTAGTGTTGTACAATAAAACTATAAGTGACTCATCAAGAAAATAAAAACAATATAGAGATACAATCATTATGAAGACTAAAATGAGAAAATAGATGAAATATAGTATTCTTAACATAAAGAGATAAAACATGAAGTCATCTTCTAGATGAATGGATTAAGAATACTAAGAAGTGTTGTCCATCTGCTCATTTTCCCATACGGTGTCTACATCTACTCGTAGCTGTATCCTCCATATCATGGGGTCTTTTCGAAATATTCATGACATTAAAAGCATATTGAGAACATATCTGATGTGGAATTAAGGTTATCTATGCTCATGGTAGTGGTTTCAGAGCATGTATCTACTGTGAAACCTCATAAATATGACCTTTGATATCAACCACCGGCTGAGTTACTCGTCGAACTAGATCTGATGGTGGTACCATTCCATCAAAAAACATATATATAACACAAGATCTATACATAACTACTATAAAATTTTTAATATTTGAAAATTAATCCAAGTAATAGTTATGAAAAATATTTTTCCATAAATATAGATAATTAAAGGAGTACAAAATTTAGGGATACATAGATTGAATATAAAAACAAACAGCCTTATATATATGCCTAAAAAAACTGAGAATGGTTGTCCAGAAATATGAGGATGAAAAATAAAAAAGATCATTCAATGTCCACTCTTGATCATGTGGTGGTCGCAGCTATCCAACCTGGTTAGTGGTAGCGGTGAAAGTAGGGGATGGTGGCTCCACTATGGAGGGTGGAGTTGTCATTTGGGAAGGATGAGATGAGGTATGTGGTGTAGAGGTGCCAATCATCAATGGGGTTGCATGTCTGGTAGCTCAATCAAAAAAATAAAACCTCAGTGGATGAGGTAGTTTTTGTCCCCTTTCCTCACTAGTCCTACTCTACAAGATACCCATATAGGGTATAAGGTTTAGACATCTATGATGGAGGGTCGGTCTAGGCTGTGGGTGGAATGAAAGTAGTAGAAGTGGAGGGTTTGGAAGGTGATGGTGGCAGCTGATAGACTGTAGGAGATGAGGGTGGTGGAGGGGTTGCAAAATGAAAAAACTTGAAAAATGGAGGTTAATATAGGAAGAGATGCATCTCAGATTCTCTAGGATACAAATATTAATGGCCTAGAGATCTATCGGGGTGGGGTGGGAGGGTAGAGTAGTAGTGGAGGTGGTGGTGGTAGAGGCATGTATATATGTGGGTGATGCTAAAGGGTAAGTGGTGGGTGGGGGATTTATAGGTTCTGCTGCATGATCATTTGGGGTCTCATTTTCTACCACATAGACTCTTAACACCCATCCATATGTTTGAAAATCCAACCAGTAGCTTCATCTTGTGGAACATCAACGAATAGATGTCCTTTTTCGGTCCTTGGAATGTTAGTGGAAGGGCGATAACAAATACTTCAAGATGGTGGGCCAAGTGGGGTGATGATGGAACCACCCATCAATGTACCTCTATTCCATTGTGTGTAAGACTAGTAGTAATATGAAAACTGAGTATCCATGTTGACAGAGGGGCCACCCATGGTAGCTTCTTGGATTAGGACATCTCCCTAGCTCACACTTCCATGATATTCTACCCTAGAAAACCTATCATGGTTCAAGGCTCTATAAAGGATCCAAAGTGTTGGGCTACAGAACTGAGTTGACTTGGTAATCTAGGGATCATGAAATGTGTGAGCATCCCATACTATCATCTGCTACAGTCTCCTAAAATTAGACACTAGAGGATCAAACTAAAGAGTCAAAAATATCTCATACATAGAAAAATCCTCTTTGTAGATCCTGATGGGGATGTCGAATTCCGAAAATGAGATCTCATGAGGTCAGCCTCCAAGTCTAAAGTGGAGTCCCTCAACCACAACTTTCAAGGTAGATAGAAAATCAAGGAATAGATCCCAGTACTTTTGTATTTTTATTCAAAAAATATTAATATGAGTGTTTTTATTTTTCAAAACACTCCTCACTTGGATTGATGAGGTGTATTAAAAGAGGGAATCCCACATTGAAAAGTATAATTAGAATCCCAAATCTCATCTCCTATTTAAGAAAGATTTGGGATTTAAACTATTAAAAAAATATATATTTGTCAAAATTCTTTTAAATTATTTTAAAATATATATTTAGTAATTGTTTTATTATATATATATATATATATATAACAGAACAAAAAAAATAAAAAAAAATATTTTATTAAAATGACTAATTACTTGATTAGTCATAACCGTAGGGATTCATTTATTCGAAGCTCGAATGGGTTCCCCTCTTCTGAAATGGTTAGTACAAACTGGAGTAACTTACACCATTCCGAGTTTATAAATTAGTGATGTCGAAATCAATTTTTTCCAACTGATTCAATTCCAAAATTCTCCCAACATCGGTGCAGTGGGATAATTAGGAATTGGTGTTCGATTTTTCCTGAAACCTTGGTGAAATACTTGTGGGATACTTCCACCTAAAACCGTACACCCTCAACATGGGGGTGGATCATACCCTTTTGGATAGTGAACCTGATTCACGTATGAAGGTTCTATCCCACTTCTTTTCTGCCAACTTATTTTTCTAGCAATCAATAGGGTTTGAGTAAGGAAGAACCTAAAAGATGGATTCTGAATATCTCAAAGTCATGAACCAAGATATATTCAAACTTGACCGTTTTGATGACAAAAACTTTTAATAATGGAAATAAAATATGAAATTTCTTCTGATAGGGTTGTTTATTTAATACATTGTAGAACCTAATCTTCCTCCCACACCCGATGAGCCCATTTCAAATGCCAACAAACCACCCGTTTACATGAATCAGGTCAACCACATTAGGAAAATGAGGAAGAAATGTGAAGATGATGAAGTCTTGTGTTGACGAAACATTCTAAATACTTTTTCAAATCGTCTTTACAACTACTTCTGACAACTGGAGACCACTCGAGAGATTTGGGATGCACTGGAGTTCGAGTATAAAGCGGAGGAAGAAAGTACTAATAAATTTCTTATTACAAAGTATCTAAATTATAAGATGGTTGTTAACAAGCCTATGTTAGATCAAATTAACTAGCTTCAAGTAATATCTAATAAACTCCTTTCCCTTAAGATCAATATACAATATTTTTTCAAGTGGTTGCAATTATTGCTAAAATGCCACCTATGTGGAAATATTTCAGTAAGTCACTTATTAGGAAAAGTGATGATATTACCTTAGAGCAATTGAAAAAGCTTCTTCATATTGAAGAAGAATCCATGTTGAGAGAGGTGGGTATGGCCTCACAATTTGATACCAAGGTTAATATTGTTGGGGGAATGAAACAACAAAATTATTTCATACATGTCAAGAAGAAGAGTCAACTATTTAAGAAGAAATGAAATCCTTCCAAGAAGAAAGCATATTGCTTCGTCTGTGGAAATCCAAGGAATTTTTTAAGGGAATGTCATTATAGAAATAGAGTCAGCAAACCCACTACAAATATGTTGACTGAAGAAAATCTAGTCTCTATGATATCAAAAGTCAAATGACTTCAATGAAGATGGGATGGTGGATAAAATCTGGAGCAACGGTGCATGTGTGCAAGGATCGTTCAATGTTCAAAACATTTGACGATTGTAGTATCACGAAGGAAGTACATCTTTGAAACAATGAATGCATCCATGATAGTGGACAAAGAAGTCTGGAGATTGACTTTACTTCTGGGAAGAAGTTGACCCTTCTCAATGTGTTGTATGTTCCCGAAATTCAAAAGAACTTAGTTTCAGTTGACCTTTGGTGTAAACAGGGATTTCAAGTTTCATTCAAATCCGAAAAGGTTATTTGAAGGGAGGAATGTTTGTGGGAAAAGGGTATTCAAATGATGGGTTGTATCAACTGTCTATTAATAATATAATTTAATCTTCTGCTTATTTGGTTGAATCTTCTAATTTTTTGCATGATCGTTTAGCACATGTTAATTTTAATTCATTAAATGTAATGAAGAAGTTAAACTTGATTAATTTTAAAAAAGATTTTAATAAATGTGAAACATGTGTAGAATATAAAATAGTTATGAATCCTTTTCATAGTGTTCAAAAAAATTATGATATATTAGATTTAGTGCATTATGATTTTTGTGAATTAAATGGTTTGTTAACTCGTATAGGGAAAAAAATATTATTACTTTTGTTGATGACTGCAGCAGATATTTACATATATATATTATTAAAACAAAGGATGAAGCCTTTAATGTGTTTAAGAAGTATAAAGTATAAATTGAAAACAAATTATATAAAAATATTAAAATATTATGCTCAGATAGAGGTTTTGAATATTATATAACTGAGTTTAATGAATACTGCAAAGAAAACAATATAATTCACCAAAGAAATGAACCTTACACACATCAGCAAAATGGATTAACTGAAAAGAAAAATTGAACATTAGTATAAATGGTAAATTGCAGGATTCATAAATCTAAGGTAACATTATATTTATGGGGAGAAGCTTTATTGGCTTCATGTTATATTCATAGTAGAATTGAATTTAGAAAATCTAAGTTATCTCCTTATAAAATTCTGAAATGAAGAAGACCTAATAATTCTTATTTCAAAGTGTAGGGGTGTTTAGTGTATTATATAGTTCATGATCCTAAAAGAACTAAAATTGGTTATGGAGAAATTAAAGGTGCTTTTTTGGATATGTAGAAAATAGAAAAGAATATATAATTATGGATTTAGGAGCTAATATAATTGTTTAATGGAGGGATGTAGAGTTTTTTGAAAAGAAGTTTTATAAAGATGATGTGGAGGAAGTGATTCTTCATATACCTATATTATGTACTCCATCATGTTCAAATATAATAGTAGATAGTTATGATTATTCTTGAGATGAACCTAAATGGAGTATAATAATTAGGAAGGAGAAACATTTACATCCAGATTTTATTTCTCCTGATTCCATAATTTTTTTGTTGAAGGAGAGAAAAATAATCAACTTCTGAATAAGTATCCTATGGTTTTGACTATAGATGATGAACCAAAGACTTATAAAGAGGCCATGTTTTCTAGATATGTTTCTTTTTGGAAGGAATCTATTAGTGATGAAATGGATTCTATTATAGGGAATAATACTTTGGTTATTATGGATTTACCAAGAGGTTCATAACCTATTGGTAGTAAATTGGTATTTAGAAAGAAAAATGATTCCAATGGTAACATTCAAAATTTTAATGCTAGATTGGTTTCCAAAGGTTTTAGACAAAATGAAGGGATTGATTACTTTGATACATATACCTCTTTAGCACGAATTACATCAATAAGGATATTATTTATTTAGCTTAAATTAATCATTTGTATGTTCATCAAATGGATTTAAAAACTACTTTTTTAAATGGATAATTAAATGAAGAGATACACATAGAAAAAATTAAAGGGTTTGTTTTATAAGGTAATGAAAACAAGGTGTGTAAACTAGTTAAATCTCTTTATGGTTTTAAACAAGCTCAGAAACAATGGCATGAGAAATTCGATTCTATTATTTTATCTAATGTTTTTTCTAATAATAATGTGGATAAATGTGTTTATTCAATGTTTCCAAAAGAATATGGAGTTATTGTGTGTTTATATGTGGATGATATGTTAATTTTTGGAACCAATATGATTGGTATAGTCGAGACAAAGAATTACATATCTTCTATGTTTAAAATGAAGTATCTTGGAATTGTTGGTTATATTCTAGGCATTAAAGTTAGAAAACATAGTGGGGCTTATTCTTTAAGTCAGTCTAATTACATAGAAAAAATGTTAAATAAATTTGATCATCTTGGTTTCCAATATGTCAATACTCCATTTGATTCTAGTGTTAAAATTTTTATAAATACGGGTAGAGCTGTAGCACAACTTGAATATGCTAGTGTAATTAGTTCTTTAATGTATGCGATTCATTACACTAGACCTAATATTTCTTTTGCAACATGTAAAATGAGTAGATATACTAGTAATCTTAGTGTGGATCATTGGAGATGTATAAGGAGATTTTTTGGATACTTAAAAAAGACCAAAGATTTATGTTTATACCATAATGATTATCTGACTGTATTAGAAGGATAAACCGATGCAATTTGGATTACCAGTATTGATGATAACCAATCCCCTTCTGGATGCTTGTTTACTCTTGGAGGTTTTGCTATTTCTTGGGAGAGTAAGAAACAAACTTCTATTTCAAATTCAACCATGGAGTCGGAGTTTATCACCTTAGTGGAATGTGGAAAGGAAGCTAAATGGATTGGGAATCTATTATTGGATATTAGATTGTGGCCTAGTCTGATGCCTCCTATCTCCATAAATTGTGATACTGAATCAACATTATGAAGCACATATAGTTTCATGTACAATGGAAAGTCTAGACATATAATTTTGAGACATGATTATGTGAGACCATTGTTACAAGATAGTACCATAAAAAATTGTTTATGTGAGATCATGTAAAAACCTTATGGATCCATTTACAAAATCTCCGCCGAGAGAGGTTATTCATGCAACTAATAAAGAGATGGGGTTAAATCCCATAGTATAAATCATTTCAGTAATATAAAACCAACACTTTCTTTAGGTAGATCCTAATCAAAGTGTTTAGTGGGTAAAAACAAGTTACGAAAATCATTATAGATATTGAAAATTATAACCCCAATTTTTGGTGTCAATATCGTCTGTTATGAAAAGAGGTTGAGTTTTAAACTATTAAAAAAATATTATGACTCAATGTGTTATGTACGATAATAACATAAGCACATTGTAATATTTTTCCTATGTTAACATAGAAGTGGTTCCGCTTCTTACAGGTGTTAATGGGTTTGCTCCTTAGAGAGTTCATGAAAAGGATATAAGCACATAGCCTTAAAAGTGCTAATAAAAAAGTTTTTGAATAAAATTTCATTATATTTATAATTTCCCAGGTTTATCTTAAAGGTTAATAAGTTTAATGTTTCGACAACATATAAATCTAATAAACATTGAGATATTGATACTAAGTAGAGGTTTAAATTTAAAGATTCCTTTATATTGTATAACGACACACTTGTGATCTGGAAAATTAATATTTATAAATAAAATTGGGGTATTTATGTATTTTTATTCAAAAAATATTAATAATAGTGTTTTAATTGGTCAAAAAACTCCTCACATATATTTATGAGGTGTTTTAAAAATGCAAGTTGAGGGAGATGATGCCTGAGGTGGTGGGGCTATGGGACGCGCAACGCCTCATGGATTCTTCGCTGGTTGTGGGTCATCATGGTCTGATACCGACTCTATATGTTCATGGTGCACAAGTTTTGTTTTCGCCATTACAGGAGTATAGAATAGGGTAGAATTTGATAAGGAGGATGGTGTGTGTGTGTGTGTGGGGGGGGTGTTATGCTAAAATGTAAAGAGGGATGGGGGTTCAAGTTGCATGGCTGAGAGGGAGGAAGGGGGTGTGGTTCATGGTTGGGGGGGATGGGTTCATGCAAGGGGGTGGAGAGGAGGACGAGGCTGTCGTGAATAGAGGGGAGAGAGGAAGGGGAGAAGGAGGGAGGAGGTGGGTCGGGTTACCCGGGTGAGAGGGAGGGAAGGCGGATGGTTGGGATTTGAACTCTAGGCTCAAGGAATGATTTTTTAAAAAATTTCTCAGGGGTTACATGACATTTAAATAGGTTTCACATCATGTAATTCTCGGCTTTTATGATATTTTGGCTGAAAAAAGTACATGTTATGAAACTGGGTTACACAACACATAATTCAACTTTTTTCCTATCTTTGGTATAAATGCTGGCCTCTTGATCCCAAAAAGTCCTATTATATCCTAAGAATTATTGTATCCTAATATGACTTTTGGTGACCTATCCTAGGTTCCTTTTCATTAGAACATCCTTTAACTTTGAGATATTGATGCTTTGTGGTTCAGTTGAATTTTATGATGACAAAAAAACCTTCATAGAATAGTTCCTGATATATTTTTAATCTTTTACTATTGAATTTTAATTATTGTTCACTATACTTATAAATTTTAGTGGTCCCATAGGGAAAATATTTAATGACTTTAAAGGGTCTGGACCATTTATATTTCAACTCCCCAAAGGACATTTTTAATCTAAAACTTAATAATAAGACCTTATTTCTTTGGATACATATGTTTCTTGAAATGAATTAATCATTCCATTTTTTGTTTTTTCTTTGTATATCTTTTCATTTTTCTAAGAATATTTTAAGATTTCTTCCAATTCATCCAATTTCAGTGTCTGAGATTCCATATTTTTTTGAGAATCTAATTTATTTCTTAATTTCCTAGCACCAAAAATGCTCAAATTCAACTTGAATAAGACATGGTTTCCAATAAAACAATTTGAATGGTGTGGTAAAAATGGATGTTTTGTATGTAGAACAGTAAAAACATAGTGCATCATCTAATTTCAGGCTGTAGTCACTCTGAATTTTTCTCACGGTCTTCTCTAGGAATTTTTTAGTTTCCCTATTTGATAACTATACTTTCCCGCTTATTTATGTGTGGTAGAGAGTTCCTTTATTATACTATATTTCATATTTTTTTGAAATTACTTTAACAACTTGATCAGTAAGATGTGTTCCTTGATCACTAATAAGTAATCTAGAAAATCTAAATCTTGAGAAAACATTCTTTATCATAAAATTTGTGACCACTTTTGACGTGTCAGGTGTTGTAGCCTCACCATCAACTTATTTGGAGATGTATTCAACACCAGTAAGAATATAGGACATTCCATGTGAATTGAGAAATGATCCCATGAAATATATCCCCATACTTAGAAGTTTTCGACTTCCAGGATTGGGTTTTGAGGCATTTCATTTCTTTTCCCAATGGCCCAGTCCATTTGCACCTATCAAAACTTCAAAATAATTCCCACACATCTTGGTGTAGATTGGGATAGAAAATTGTACTTTGTAGAATCTTTTCTATTCTACAGTCGAGTCCATGATACCCTTCGGTAGTTGGTGTATGAAACATGTCTACCACATTTGGGATTTATTTTTTTGGAATGAAATATTGTAATAAGATATTCACACAGAGCATGAACAATATTGGTTCATCCCAATAGTAATGTTTTTATTAAACTAAAAATATTATTCTTTACTGGTAGAAGAGGTCTTGGTGTAAAAATCTCATGGGGTGATAATTGGAAATATTTGAAAACCGAGGTTGTATATTTATGCTTAAAAGCATTTCATTAGGAACATTGACTTTGATGTAAATGTTGATATTATCATCATCCATTGATGAGTGGCAGAGAAATTTAGGATAGATGATCAGTAATAATATTCTTCGTTCCTTTGGTATCTTTGACGAAAATATCAAATTTCCAGATGAGAAGGATCCACCTTACCATCCTTTTCTTGGCATCCTTTTCTTCATTATATACCTCAGGGAATCACGGTTGATATGTACAATAACCTTGGAAAAAACCAAAAAGGAATAAAATTTCTTGAAATCTTATACAAAAACTATGATTTATTTCTCTATAGTTTTGTATTTGACTTGAGTTTCATTTATTTTATGGATTTCATAGTATATAGGACTAAAGATGTGACTAACTCATTATCATAACAAAGTGCCAAAAACAATGTCTCTGAAATCACTCATCAATTCAAAATCCTTTTCCCAATCAGGAAAAATGATTATAGGGGATTCTATCAAGATTTTTTAAAAGTATTTAATGTATTATGATCTTATTAAATGAATTTGAATGAAAAAAACTTTTAAAATAGATTTTTTAGAGGATGGGAATCATCAGAGAAGTTTTTTAAAAATCACCTGTAGAATCTAGAATGGCCTAGAATGATCCTTATACTGTTAACTGTTGAATGTTCAGGTGAATATTTTATGACCTTTAACTTAGCAGGATAAAATTATATGACCTCTTTGGAAATTTAATTTCTAAGGACTACACCTATTTGGAACATAAAGTGAAATTTTTTCTAGTTTAACACTAGAAAATATTCTTCATAATGTCTTATGACTAATTGAAGACTTCTTAGAAAAACCATCAAGGATCTTACATATACAAAAAGAATATCCTTGAAGACTTATAAGAATTCCTACACCATATCCTAGAATATATGCATCCTTATTCTTTGAATTTACACTAGTGAATTACACATACCGAAGGAAATTTTCTTGTAGGTGAAGGTTCCAAAAGGAAATAGGAATGTGGTTTTGTATTGATCATATAGGTCAATTGAAATCTGATTTTATCCTAAATGTCTATCTATAAAATAAAAAAATCAGGTCATGCTAGTCTCGCCAGCATTTTTTCCATGAAAGGAATTGGGAAATGGTCATTTCTATTTTTCATGTTTAAATTTATGCAATCCATGAACACTCGCCATCCAGTGATGATGCATGTTGATAGTAATTCATTTTCATTTTTTCACTTTGAGACAACCCTTCTTGGGGAATACTTGTAGTGGGCTCCCTCAATTAATATCATATATTGAAAGGATTATTCTAGTATCTAGATGTTTCATTACTTCATTTTTAAGTACTTCATCCATTGGTGGTGTGATCCACCGATGTAGTTGAAATGAACAAGCACACAACACATTTAAATATCTAATAATTAAATCTAAGTGTGTTTTCATACTAGTTTGGTAAATATATAGTTATGTTATAATAGAAATCAATAATTTTCAACTACATCAACTGAACCAACTTAGATCCATGGTTAGAATCAAAATAGGGTACCTTCCCATAGGAAGGAATGCATAAATATAAATATATATATATATATATATATATATATATAAGGAGTAACTACATATTCATATCAAATACCCTCCTCCTCAAAGGTTCCTCACCTTCTCATTGGAAGGAATTCATATATATATATATATATATATTTATTCCTCTATATGCATACTCTCTCCTATTTAAGGGGGGAATAAAATATATATAAATATATAACTCCCCACATTTCTAGTATACACATGATGAGATCGAACCTTCAAAGAAAGTCTTAACACCTTCACATAAAATATATAGAAATACATAGCCACACATATAAAACAAAATCAAATAATTCTATAACCATTTTGTTCATATTGATGTCAAATATAAGTAGTATGACATATGGAACTTATATTTAGTATCTATCCATAATGCATGAAATATTCATGAATACTAACAAAGTCAAAAAAACAAATAGGATTAATGATTATATAATGGTAAAGTATAAAATCATATGTAATGTCTCCCTTAACACCGCATACTAGGCCTAGTTTTCAAAATTTAATGATTAAACAGATTTAATAAATATAATCCAATATGGGATATCTAAAAAGAATATTATAATTCAACAAAAACATGAAAAATAATTCACATTTTTAATTAATCATCATTTTTAGGTGAGTTCATCATTAAAGAATCCATATCAAGGCTTTAAAATTCAAGAACCATGAAAGGATAACCTCTTCAATTTAATTTCACACACATGGAATTTTTATTATAAGGGTTTTTAAAATAAAACCATCATTTGATCATCCTTTATTATTACCTCATAACCATGATATAGTCAAATTTTAACAATATGAGAGACAGAGAGAAGAGGTCACCCACCTTAACCTGTATAGATGTGAAGCCCTATTCCTCAAAGAATTATATATTCCACCACCAAATATCTTATGAACCCTTTGATAAACCAGAGAGTATATTAGGTTGTTTCCCAAACTATAAAATTAAAATTTTGCTTGAAATAGAGTATCCTTACCTTAATGAAGATGTAAAATACCTCCTTTTACCACCTATAGGAAGACCAACCAAATGGGAAACTAAAATTCAAAATATAGAATATTTTTGAGGTTGAGAGTGACATATAATTGTTCAAAAGATAATAAAAAATTATATAATAGGAGCCAAACCACCTTATCTTCAATGAATGAGGAATTCTTTCACTACATGTTGATTATTAAAGTTGAAAAAATTAAAATAAGTTAAATTATATAGATGGTAACCCATGAAAAATTTCTTAAGTAGAGAAAAATTATGGAATAAAGAGTTAGATATGTAGTTACTGTTGAACGGGAAATAATTTAGGGTTGAAAATTTAATTTTTACTTGAAATTTTAAAAAACCCCACTATTTTCTATGTAATCTGAACATTTCCATCGGGTTCTTGATGGGTTAAATAAATCCCACTCATCCCAATTAGGAAGATCAGGAACTTAATACTTGACCATTAGGTCCCCATTGCTTCTACAGGATCTTAGGTGTTTGTCCTCTCCTTCTCTCTTCTTTCCAATTTTCATCGATTATACCCCCATCTCAGAAAAATACCAAAATAATATATGAGAGGCAAAAATTAAATGTGTATAACAACATGTAAAGATATGGATCATTAAAATCCCCTCACCATCAGCTTCTCATCCTTAAGAATTCTTGAGTGGCTTCTGAAGGAAAAAAATTCAACCACTAGATTCTCATTTTATATTCATAGTTACATGTCTTTTTTGAATATTGACCTTACTTTTGCAAACATGTACCAAGGTGATGACTCACCCCTAAAAGTTTTCACTCTTTAGTTGATGATATAAACATGTTTTTACATGAACAAACTATCCACTTATAATCCCAATTCACCTTTCCAAACAATAAGAATATATTTTGGAATATACCATCATAACTGGAATACAAGTAAAAAAATTTAATTTCACTAAATTGAGGTGATATGGATAACCAGCATGTTATCGATGTGATAAATTACAGAATATTGAAGGATCTAATAAAATTAATGGGTGATATTCACCTAATATTCCATAAATTACTGAAATAAATAATGTGAGACTCAAATTAATACATGGTCACCAACATGAAATTAAAGGGGAATTTTTTAATTCATTATAACAATTTTGGTTATTTTTCAAAGTTTTCTGCTACTTTTCAATCAATTTCACATGATCTAAACTCTTATACATTGTGATAGGTCTAATTAGTAAGGATTATTTAATCTTTATCCATTATATTGGAGAAGAACATGATATATTATATAGTTCCTCAAATGGATCCAACTAAATAGAAAATTGATAGTTGTTGTTAGTAAATAATTCTATAATAATTCAGTTAAGAATGAAAGATCATAACATATCCTCTATATTTTGAATATTCCTCTATAACAAACTATCCATATAGGGGTGATGTATTATAAATATTTTAATGTGATTTATGAGATATATTTTAAATCCATTTCAAAAATTATATTTGAATATCATATCTCAATCCAAGAGAATACTAGTCAACACCCAATGGATCTTTACAATCAATGTAACATAGATATTTTCCACATAATCTAAAGAGGATTCCAGCCAAATAAGAACTAATGTGTATACTTGGTTAGGTGATCCACAATTACATATACATTATTTTTCCTTTTGATGATAGAAGTAAGAACATTATGAAATACATGGTTATTTTATCCCATTTTTACACTAGTATAAGTAATGGTTGTAACTCATAATTTTCTATTTTATTTTTAGTATTGACCTACTGATATATAATAGAGTGAGGCAAAACTCCTATGATTTCCCATTTTATTCAAAGATGGAAAAATTATTTGTGCATATCTTATTAAATCTTGTATAGTATTAGCTAAAATAATAATTAAATGATTGATAATCCCTCATAAACTATTCCTATATACTTATGGGAACCACTAATAATCCATGATCATAGAATAAAGAACCAAAATTCTAAGACCCTCCTTCAAAAATCATCCCACTATTGAGTTTCTCTAAAATTATGATAAAATATTGGTTGAGGATATGACAAACATTCACTCATTTCACCACCACAAATTCATGATCAATGGGGTAAAAATATACCTCATCCCAGTATTTGGTGACATATGGGTTGATCCCTACTAGAACTAAAATAATCCATTATTCATTATTATCTTACTATGACTTTTTTGTTTCATAATTTCTACTAAGGGAATAAACTACATAATTTCCATTTCTAAGAGAATACATAATCTTAAATCAAAAGATTATTGATACTAAACCCATTTATGTTTTTTCATATTATGATCTCTCTAAGAAAATATATTCATGTGGATTTTATGGTCTACATACACTATGAACCTCCCACTGAATGATAAGTGACTCTATAAATTTAGAGAATATACTTTAATTTTTATCTTTAGATAAAGGGTTGGATAATTCCTCTCATGTGTCCATATCTACCTAGTTCCACATGCCACTACATGATAGTCCTTCATTGTCACATAACCAAGACCCACCAAATATATGACATAGTACACCTCAAAGTTCTTATAAAAATCTAGAAAAGTTAGTATAAGTGATATTGTTAGACACATTTTTAACTCTTTTATTTCCATTTCACATTCCTTTTACCAAGATAACTTCACTCCCTTGTTTTTTAGAATAATTCATAAAATAATTTATACGATTGAAGTTTAGAATGAATAGGTGATAGCACCCAAAAGACCTAAGAAACTCTAAACCTTGAGGATACTCTTAGGTACATCCCATGAAATCGCCACTTCCACCTTTTCAAGGTCAATATAAATTCCATATTATGACACAAAAAGGACATGAGATTAAACATCATGAATCAAAAAAGAATATTTACAGAGATTCAAATAATACTTATACTCCCCCAAAGTTCCCAGAACCACTTGAATTTTTCAACCATGCTCTTACTAGGTTATAGAATATATAAATATATAATACAAAAATACCACCACAAATTATTCCAAGAATGTATGGAATATAATATTCATCACATACATAAAAATGTAGGTTCATTCATCAAACCTAAAGGCATAACTAGATATTTTAAGTTCATATATTGATTTTATAAAACTATTTTTGGAATATCTATGGGTCTCAAATGAAATTGGTCATACCCTAATTTCAAAGAAATATTTGAAAACCATTTATTTTATTTAAACTGGTAAAATAAATCCGCAATTCAACGAAAAGGGTATCGGTTATTAATGGTTGCATAACTATTCCTCTGATAACACACACAAAGATGAAGGTTTCATTCAAAATTCATTGTAAAAAAAATTAGATCTCAAAGGAGATGAACTAAGTCTAATTAAACCCATGGAATCTATATTCTCTAGATAATTTTTCAATTACCTCAACTATGTTTGTGTTATTCGACATGGGGTACTCAAAATCATCTCAATCCTAGGAACTATCATGATTGAGAACTCTATGTAGCACATGGGAATAAAACCAGTGAATTCCTTAGGAAAATAGTCCAAAAATATGCCAACCATAGGAGGTATCGCTTATTGTTTCACCATTTCCATATCCCTAAGAATAGGTACTCTATCTAAGAGGTAATCCACTCAAATTTTTCTACGCTCAAACCAGCCTATCATATTGAGTAATCCAAATCTATAACAGGAGTGTACTGGGTTCCATCATGTGTAGAGAATGAGAATCCTCTATTATATAAATCATCAAGATATTTTAACTAATTCAATAAATCCATACCTAGGATATAATTAAATATATGTATACCAATCATAAAAAAGTATCATATATATCAGAATGATCCTACCATATGGGTATTGGATGGAAACTTTTTATTCCTCTTTAATTGTTTACCCAATGGGTTATCTATAATCATTATATTCATAGACGATTCCACTTATAATCTCAAGTGAGAAAAAAAAATTTCCACAAATAAATTAATATGGATCTTTTGTTTCAAATTGATCAAAATCCAAGGTTTAAGATACCATAATAGTTCCTATTACTATAAATGGTCCTTCCTCAACATTATCTATTAACATGTTGACTTTAAAAACTCTACCAAATCCATCATGAAGAGCTTATGTTTAGGATCCCAAACATGGTGTATGGAAATTGACTATCAAATCTGAATTGTTTTCTCATTACCCTATATAGATTAGTGAGAAATTAGTTAGATACTCAAAGAACCCTATCTATAAAACTAATCTTACAATATCTTACTCTCGATGGACCACTAGAAAAAACTCTTATATAGTGTCTACCTATAAAAAAATTGAATATTACCATACCATCTACAGTGGTGGAACTACTTTATCCCAAATGGATAATTGTGTCTAGTCTATTTTTCATGAACGAACTAGAATATATAAAATTGGAACACCTATAAGTAGGAGATAACATACTCCCACCATGATTAAACTTCCAAGGTGTACCGTGACTCACTTCTTCCTTATGCCTCTTTCACCCACTAGAAGAAAAATTATCACCCACGATTATATGGTAACTTGTCTCATTTATCAATTCCTTCTTTACCACCACAAAAAATGATGTATGCTTAAAAAATACCACGTTTTCCTATAATTGTTCACTCAATCCCATCTCAAAGTGCATATGTTTTGACTTATAATCCATGCTCATATATGTAGAAACCAAAAATAGGTTTCAGAATCTAGTAGTTTACTCCATCATAAACATAAAACCTATCACATCCATGATGTCATTTTGATGTATTTTTCTTTTATTTTTATTATATCATTTTTATATTCTTTATTGAGTATTTAAATATTTTATATGGAATAATTTTGTGGCACAAAATATGTTTTAAAAGGTATTTTTGGTGTGTATGTTTTTAAAGTTGGTTTTCCATAGTAAATGGGTTGTTTTTTATGTGTTATCCCATGTTTTTATTCTTAAAAGTGTTTTATAAATTGTTCCCTTGGATTAATAAATTATGTAAGTGGTGAAAAACATATTTTAAAGTGGATTTTTTGTGTATGTGAATTTGGAAGAGGGTTTTTCTCATGATAAATGGTGGTTTCATTTGTGTAATCACCTTTCGTGTGTGTTAATGTAAATGTGGTGATCTATGTGATATGAGAAATAATAATTGAACATGAATTGAATCCCAGTTATCTATGTGGGAGGACTATGACAAGTACGTTATTGGACTATAATGTGGCTTGACTTAGATTCATTTAGAAATATTGATGATTGTAACACTAACTAGATTATGATGATAATTGGATACCATTATAACTTTGGATGGATTCCTATCTAGTAGCACGTGCATGAGAACACTGTCTGTAATGGTTAATATACCATGTTTCACTGAGATATGAGGTTCATAGTGTCCCACTAGAGCTAGTTACGTATAGGTATCTACCCATGGTGCTCTCTTAATATGTGATTCTTATGTGATATGGTAATATCCATCGGAATTTGGTAGAACTTTTGTATAATTTTACAAAAATCAAACTTATTTCAGAAAAAGATTTTATTTAAAAGTGTTTTAAATTAAATTGGTTCTCTTAAAAATTCATAGTAAAATTGTTTCCAAGTTATTTCTTAAAAATTTGAATAGTGGTTTTTTTATAATGTTATTGCATCAAATACATATTTTGGGGGGGCATCCTACTGGGATATAGCTTACAAACTATATACACTTTTGGGTGTATGGGAAAGTTTTTATGTATGACCCAAGTAAAGGAAAGATATCACAAGGTAATTGTGGATCTGTTTGCTAGAGATCCACTTCATGCAGGTGTTGGTGGTGGTGGAGAGAGGGTGATATACCACTTTTTACACGGTGGTTCAGGGATAGTTTTGTTCCCATTTAATTGTAATACCTTTGTTTTTTTTCTAAAATTGTAAACCTTGATTCTAAAATTGGGTGAACCTTGTCAAGTTATGTTATTAGTCGTGTATTGTTATTTTATTTTCTTTGAATGATTATGGCTGTACTCATGGGTGAAATCATTCCCACAGTGTGTTTTTGATACCCAGAAACTAGTTTCCAGATCGTGGGGATCGGTAACACCCTTTTGTCCATTCTATAGACCAGGTCGAGTCTCAGGTTGGATGGAACTCTATCTTGGTTCATGAAAAAATGGTATGAGATACGATTACGCTCTTTTTAGGTAAGGTTATTTGCGAGAGAGTCTGGATAGAAAGGGGATAGAACTTTTGGGGCTTGAGGTTCTGGTTGTGAGTAGGGTTCCTGGATAGAACACCTCATGAAAGATCTTAAGTCACCATGGGAGGTTGGGGTTTGATTTTTCTTCTCCTCCAGGTGATATGTACAGGCCTCAGACTATATATGGACACTAGGTGGGGTGTATTGGTCTGGTTAACTTTTCATTATGATGGATTTCATTACGTCTGATTTAAGGAATGTTTGTATTTTTTGTTATTGAAAAAAAAATTATAATGGTTGTATTGATGGCTTTTTCTTATGTTTATTTATTCTTGTATAAAAAAATACATCATAGAATAATTCATTTGAAGCTATGGGAAGAGGAATGAAAGAGTTCTCACTCACCAATTGATCAGAGATTAGTGGAAGCTATCATTAAGGATGTCTAATATTTGGTAAAATGAGTGGGCACTAGTCCTGCATAGGTTAGATAAGGTGAACGAGGTCTTAAAAAGAAAAGGCTCAATATTTCACTAAGAAAAAGAATCCTTCTTTCTGAGGTAGCATGGAACTTCAAGAAGAAGAGGAGTGGATTGGGAAAAGTGATCATATGTTTGAGTTACTCAATACTCCTGAGGATATTAGAGTGAAATGTGTGTCCCTTATGTTGGAAGGTCCTGCCCAGAAGTATTGGGAATCATTGGTGTAAGATAGAAACCATGGGAAGATGGTTTGGAAAGACTTTAAGGTCACATTCAATATAAAGTATTATCATGAAGTCTTAGCATATGCCAAATCCTAGTAGTTTATGAAGTTGATCCAGGGAGACTGGTCTGTGATGGAATATGCTAATCACTTTGTTGATTTAGTTTAGTACGCACCCAAGCTTGTTTTCAATGGGAAAATGGTGTCCCATAGGTTCGAGAAGGGGTTGTGTCCATAGATCCAATATGAGGTCTTTTTGTTCAAACTTAAGACCTATGATGAAGTGGTTTATCATTCCATTATGGTAGATATTGATCATTAGGGACATCATCATTTTCCCATATCAATTTTAGATATGGACATTGGCAATTTTTCAAAAAAGAATAAGAAGTGGGATGAGTAGGGGAAGAAGGTTGGTGATAGTTCAGGCAATCCTTCCTATGTAACTTCATCAGTGGATTCTGATTCTGTCTTAGTTTTGTTCCATTAGTATGGGAATTCAAGGAACATATCCCCCCAAAGCTTTTCACTATTGTGAGGCTGTGGGACACCTGTAGTGGTTTCATACGACTATATGTTATTATTAGAGTGGTACACGGTATGTATCTTCAATAGGATTATCAATCCTATCAGAGAAATCTAGGGAAATTGGTTCTCAGTTTGGAGGTCATGGTCTTAGGGTTGGATATTCTTCTAAGAAGAGACAGTTCAGCGTTAAACTGTAGGTTAGTGGTCATTCACAGGCTCAGGAAGAGATGAAAAATCTTTATCCAGTGGATTGAGCACCAATGAAATTGAATGTAGGGTCTGTGATAGTTTGAGGTACCATTATTATTGGATAATCCTTAGCTATTTATCTCTTTGATATTGATGTTTTGTTTATTTTTTTTATTCCCACATTATTGATGTGTTAAAGTTACCAACCGAGATTATTCCTCATGCAATGGATTTGGTTACGTCTCTTGGTAAGAAGTGAGCGTAGGGTTTCCACTGTTCATCCTGTACACTCACCATGTCAGGGGTCAAGTTAGAATTGAATTTTCCTGTTTTAGTGATGCAACCATTCGATGTGATACTGGGTATGGATTAGATGGTGTGTATTCTGACACAAATCTATTATTATAGGCGGTGAGTTAATTCTATGTCAACAAGTGGAAATAACCTCATTATTCAGGGAGGATGGGATCCCTAGTCCAGTCATACTAGACCTCCACTTCTTGAGTTGGAAAATCTTGTTTCTCAAATTCCGTCACTCTTATTGCAGGGCGATAACGGTGTTCTTGAGAGTGGATTACCTCATGTGGTGGATGAATTCCTATATGTTTTTCAAGAGGATTTTTCATGTTTTCCTCTAGTGTGTGAAGTGAAGTTTTCTATTGATTCGGAATTGGGAACACAACCAATATATGTTCCCTCAGACCATATACCCCACATTGATTTGAGAGAATTAAAGGTATATATGGATGATTTGGAATCCAAAGGATTCATTCAATTGAGTTTCTCATCTTGGCCCACCCCAATCTTATTTTCAAAGTAGGTCGATAGATCCCTCTGGTTGTGCATTGATTATCAGAAGCTGAATTAAGTGTAAACCAAGAATATATATCCTTCCCCCCATATTTATGACCTTTGATTAGATTAAAGGAGAAATATGGTTTTCAAAGGTTTATTTGTGTTTTGGGTATCATTAAGTCTAAATTAGAGTGGTGGATGTTCCAAAAACATTGGTCTGGAGTGGGTATAACCACTATGAGTACTTGGTCATGCCTTTCAGACTGAATAATGATCTAGTGGTATTCATAGAACTTATGAATAGGTTGATCCACCAATATCTCAAATCCTTTGTTATGGTATTAGTGGATGAAATCTTGGTCTATTTTCGAACCATGGAGGATCATGAGCATCATCTAAGGATCGTGTGGGGTACCCTTATAAATCCCCATCACTATGATAAACTTCCCAATTGCACCTTCTAAATTAGGGAGGTGATGTTTCTGGATCATGTGTTCTTGGAATGAGGGGTTTTGGAGGACCTTGAGAAGATCAGTGTTGTATTTTTATGAGAATAGTTGAGTAATTTGTTTGAAATCAGAAGAATTTCGTGCCTGGTAAGGTATTATAGGTGGTTCGTTCGAGATTTCCCTCAGCTTAATTCATTCATAATAGTGCTCACCTTGAAAAGGGTAAAGTTTGAATGGAGCCCAGAGTGTCAGGTGTCCTTTGAGGACCTTAAGTGAAGGTTACCCAATGCTCCTATATTGATATTTCTGTAATATATAAAGTGGTATGTGGTTTATATATTGATGTGTATCAGGTATGGGTCTTGGGTATGTGCTTATACAAGGTGACCATGGGGTGTCTTATGGTTCCCACCATCTCTGATCACATGAAAATAATTACCTAGCCTATGACCTGGAGTTATTAGTAATTATTCATGCCTTAATGTTGGGTTGATATTATCTTTTTTGGGATAAATTTTTGGTTTATTATGATCATAAGAGTTTGGCCTATATTTTCTCCTAGAAAGATATAAATCTAAGGAAGCATCATTTGGTTGAATAACTTTAGGGGTTTGATTTTTATATAGTCCATACCTAAGGAAAAGGTAAAATTGTGGCACATTATTTGAACAGAAATTTGTTTGTGCAAGTGTTGAAAGATACCACTACTGAGTGGGATTTTATGGGGATCTTTTCTCAAATTAATTTGGAGACCAAGGAGCATAGCATAAGTATGTTCTTGTCCGGTATTCAATTGATAACTTCTCTTCTAGAATTGATTCAGTTTAATCAACCTGGTAATGACTTGTTCCCATAGTTTATGCAGTTCCTTCATAGTGGGTAGACACCTTGTGATTGGTCATTATATCTTGAAAGAGTTTTACACCTCAAGGATAATTTTGTGGAACCATTATCCATGAGGAAGGTGGTGATGCCTGATAGAAACCAGTCTCAATGGTTCGTTCATTATAGTGCCACTAAGAGGTTTTATGATGTGATTAAGTAATTCTGCTAGCCCGGTATGAAATAAAACATAGGTGAATTTATATCATGGTGTTATACATGTCAGAAGGTTAAGGAAAAGAACTAAAGTACCTCATGTTTATTTCATCCACTACCTATTCCTACCTAGAAGTGGGATGAGATCAACATGGATATTATAGATGGCTTACCTCATACACCCTGGGGGAGGAATTATATATGGGTAGTAATCAATCTTTTGAACAACAAATTCCATTTCATTCCAATTATACATTTATAAAAAGTGGATGAGTTGGGTTGGTTATATGTATAGAAGGTTGTGAGGCTCCATGGTGTCCATCTATAATTGTTTCTGATAGGGATCCTCATTTTACCAATCGTTTTTTAGAATTCCTAAAAAATGAAAAGGGCTAACTGGTTAAATTTAGCATGACATTCCATCGTCAAATGGATTTTCAGATGGAGTGGAAAATAATATTTATAAGTACATGCTCTGAGCATGCATCGTGGACTTTGAAGGTTAATGGGATTTCCATTTAGGATTTTTTGAGTGTTTATAAAACAATAGTTACCAATCCTCTATTTGAATGGATTATTTTGTGGAATTTTTTGGTCCGTCATGTTAGTCGCCTTTGTGTTGGACTAAGGTGGGTGAGACCCCACTTCTAGGACTGACCCTTGTGAAGAAATTTTTTGAGAAAGTTAAAGTGTGATTTTTCATGACATGTTTCATCTCTCATAGTTTAATAAATACAGCCCAGTCTCTTCTCATGTTTTAAGTTGGGAAGAGTTTCAGTTAGAGTGTGATTTTTCAATGTTTGAATAGAAAGTATGGATTGTGGATTCCTAAGAGAAAGTGCTTCATGGGAAGTCTATTATGTTGTTTTGAGTCAATTGTAAACATCGAAATGATTTACATGATACTTTGGAGAAAAATTCATGGGTGGATCAAGATTATCTATTTAAGTTCTCTGATCATGCTTTGAGTTGAATTTTCAGGGTAGAAGGATTTCATAGTGGGGATAATTATCACATCTATGATGTCATTTTGAGTTATTTTTCTATTAACTTTTTGTCTAAAATTTTCCCCTTGGTTTTCCTTTGATTTTTTAGTAAAAATTGGAGTTTTGGGTAAATATTATGTGGCGCATGTTTTGGAAAACTGTGCACCATTGCCAAGGGAACCATTTAGCCACGTGTCATTTTTTGGACAGAGTAAAAACTCATGGTTGATGTACAGTTTAGAGACTTTTAAGACTAATTGTGTGACATGACTCTCTTTGACAATGAGGGCACGCAGTTTCTGCATAGTTTGGAAAGCCATGTGGTCAAACCATGTGACTTATCTAGGTCATTAAAATTTGGTTTTTTATATTTTTTTCCTTTTCAAATATTACCCCAAATCCACCCTTTTTCTTCCCCACATAGGATTTCCATATTTAGGTGCCACCAACCCTCCACCTTACTACCTTGGATCTCTATTTTTTAGGTGATTTGGGGGGTGTCTTCAAGAAACATTCAATTAAGTGGTTTTCTCCCTTGATTTCTCCTCCTTTATAGGGTTTCACTTCCTATTTCTTGAGATTTCATATCTCCAGCGGGTTGGGTGACCTATTTCGGGATGAAACTTTATTATTTGGGTTTAATATTGAATTTTATGGTTTGATCTTGCCTTTATAGGGTTAAATTGTGTTTCTATTTTTGTTTCACACTAATTTCTGGAAGCAAGCAAGCTTGGGGTAGGTGATTAAATATTTTAGCATTATTATATTATTTTGATATGCTTGCATGAGTATTTAAATATGTTATATGGAATAATTTAGTTGTACGAAATATGTTTCAAAAGGGTTTTGTGGTGTGTATGTGTTGAAAGGTGGTTTTACAAAGGAAATGGGTTGTGTTTCATGTGTGATCCCATGTTGTGTTTCTTAAATGTGTTTTATAAATTGTGCAAGTGGATTAACAAATTATACAAGTGGTGTAAAACATATTTTAAAGTTGATTTTGGGTGTGTGTTGATTTGAAAGAGGGTTTTTATTATAAGAAATAATGGTTTCATTTGTGTAATCTCCTTTCTTGTGTGCACATGTGAATGTGATGGTCTATGTAATATGTGAAATTAAAATTGAGCATGAAAGTAATCCTAGGTATCTACGTGGGAAGACTAGGACTAGTAATCTAGTTGACTCGGAAGTGGAATAGCCTGAATTCATCTAGGAGGATTGAAGATTACAACACTAACTAAATAATGATGATTATTGGATACCACTAGAACTTTTTATGGATTCCTCTCTTATGGATCATGAGTGAGGACACAATGGGTTAGGGTTTTCATACCATGTTTCACCAAATATGAGTTTCTAAGTGTCTCACTAGTGCTAGTTAGCAATAGGGATATACCCATGGTTATCTCTTGTGATGTGATGATTACGTGATATGATTCTATCCATCAACATATTGTATAAATTTTATATACTTTTACTTCAGGAAATCTTATTTTAGAAAAGTTTTTTCTTTAAAATTATTTTCCCTTAAAATAGTTCTCTTAAAATATTTTGTTAAAAATGTTTTCGAGTACTTTTTTAAAAACATTCATATTAATTTTTCTTCTAATGTTATGGCATGGAATCCGTATTTTGGGTGGAATTCTTCTAGGATTTGTCTCACACCCTGTATAAACCTCTAGGTGTGTGTACACTTTGTTAATATGACCAAGGTAAAGGAAAAAAAATCATGATGATCGTAGATCCAGTTACTAGAGTTACAATTCATGTAGGTGTCAGTAGGGGTGCCTTGAGGGTGACATACCTCTTGTTACATAGTAGTTTTGGGATATTTTTTTGTTCTATTTTAGTTTTAGTACCTTTGGTTTTCGTCTGAAGTTATGAACCTTGATTTTGGAATTTCTTACCTTGTTTGGTTATGTTATCAGTTATGGATTGCTGTTTTATTTTGTTTAATGATTATGTCTATACACATGGACAAAATCATTCCCAATGTATGTTTTTGATACCCAGTAACTAGTTTACAGCCTATGGGGATCAGGAATTCCCTTCAGTCGATGCCATGAACTGGGACGGGTGTCAGGTTGGATGGTACTTCATCTTAGATCATGAAGAAACCCTACTTTAGCTTTATAATATTCTGATATTTCACTCAATGAAGAGTATTGATAAAACACTATTTTATTGAATATTTTATTTATAATAAATGATATAATTTCCTCACATTTTGTTAAATATGTTTATTTATAAAATATTTGGGATTAGATCATTCATTTGAATATTTGATGAAAATTTCAGTTTTACCCTTTATAGTTCACTGTAGTATTTCGAAGATAAATATTTTTATATTTATTATTTGAATTTGAAAGTTTTTAAAAGTGTTCCTAACTTAATTATCTACAACCTTTATTCAGGACACTAGATCAAAAGAATGCATTTTAATGGAGTAATTGGGCCATAAAGTCAAAGCTGGGCTGGACTATCCAGAATAGATAAGCTTCTGTATTTCGGCCATAACGCCTACATATGGGCTTTTATTGAGCCCAAATTTGGAGAAGAGATAGAGGACCCATATCCGCGTATTTGATCCTTCTGGATGGCCAGAAAATTCACGCGCTTTGGTGGTCAAATGGGCAGTTCAATTTGCATTAAAATATTTGGCAGAATTTCCACATTCACACTTGAAACCACTTGTAACCTCTCCGCCCCTCCCCTCTATAAATTGGAGTTTTTATCATTTGGAGGGGTTGGGACGTGCATTGGGAGATTGGAGGCGGAGGATAATTTGTTTCACCCAAATTCTCCAACCATTGTAAGAGGGGTAGCTCTTGAAGCAAGGATCCCCTCATCGAAGCCTCCTTCTCTTCTTCATTTTGTAATGTTTTCATTTATGTAATAAACTTCTTTGTTCTTATTTTATTTCTTCTCTTTTCTTCTATTTTGTTTAAATTTCTTCTTCTCTTAATCTTCCTCTTTGGGCTGGAATTCTTGAGTAGAAGCGTTATTGGGTTATACCCATTATAAACCTTTGCACATGCAAAACGCTTCTACGATGATTACGCCACCCATGGAAGAGTAGTCTTTTAGTAATAGATCTATATTCTACCCTCTTCATTAAATTATTTTGAATCATTGAGCTACATTAATTCACTTAATATGATCTATGAATTGTGTTTTTAAATTGTAAGAAACTAAGAAAGAAATTGAACAATTAACACAAAAACACGCGAGGTTGGGATTTTGTGTAAATTGTGAGAGCACGATCTTAATCGGTAATACAAGACCACATGGGATAAATTTGTAGAGTTAAAATATAATCCCTAAACACAATTCATCCTCATTTCCAGAATGGATATGTGCCTTAATTTACCACTGACCATAATCTAATCTTAGAACATCAATCAAAGCAGGGTGTTGCGATTGCATGTTCTGAAGTTAGCCTAGGGTTAAATTCACATCATCTTCGTGGTAAAGTTAATTCTCGTAGGGTTCGGGATTTAACAAATTAAGGGATCATAATTAAGTGAATGTTAATTTAAATGATAATGATTAATAATAAAGTGAATAGGTAGAGTTAGATCTATTACGCCTTTTAAATAGATTTCTAAAAAAACATCTTCTTGATGTGTCATTTTAATCGAAATTCATTTCAAAACTAAAAACAAAACAATTATACAATCTTCTTCCAGCAAACTTCTTCTAGATTCATAAACTAAAATGAACCCCAATCCTTTAAAGTAGTGCTTTTATTCTATTCTATATTATTTTAGTTTTTTATAATACCTCTAATAAGTTGTTAAATTCACTTCCTCCTTTGAGAGACGACCTTGGTCAGCCACTCTGTTGCACCTAAGTACCCCAAATTACACTAATTATTTGAGGGCGCCCACGATAGCGTTCTATCAAATTGGCTCCATTTCCGGGGAGGCAAGTAATTATTTCAACCAATTAGAGGTATTTATTTTATTTTACATTTTATTCTCTTCCTCTCTTCTTTCTTCCTTCTGTACCCAATCTGATTTTTCTTCCTCTTCTTTTATTTTCTTCTACTTATTTTTGGACCATCAACTCAAACTTCTCATTTTTATTTTACTATGGTCCACTTTATTTCTTTTCATTTTTATTTGATCTATGACACGAACTAATCCTGAATATCTCTTAGATCTTGACCCTAAGATTGAACGTAGCCTTAGGGCTCGACTCAGAAATTCTCAGTCTATGGGAAGTTTCAATATTCAACCAGTTGGTGAATTCCTCTCTTCTGGAAACTTTGAATTTGGAATCTATTCAAATTAAAACATAAAAGAGGAACCAATGGCTGAAAACAATGGAAATGAACTTAATAGAACAACTCGAGAATTGGTTGCACCTGATGTTAACTATCAACCAAATTGTATTGCATACCCAAATCTCGAATCGGACTTTGAACTAAAATCTGGATTAATTCACTTACTTCCAAAGTTTCAAGGCCTCTCTGGTAACAGAGAGGTCCTGGTGTAAAAATAACTTGGATAGATAATTGGAAATATCTAAAAATCATAGTTGTACCTTTTGGTTAAAATGGGTTTCATCTAGAAAATAGACTTGGATGTCGACATCATCACCATCCTTGATGAGTGGAAAAGGAAGTTAGGATTGATGATAAATGATCAATTTTTTTGTGACTTTGGTATCATTTCTAAAAATAAAAAATTCTTGGAGCAAAAGGATCCACCTTATCAGACATTTTTGGGAATCCTTTTTGTTCATTAAATACCTGAGGGAAACATGATCGGTGTGTATAATTACCGTGGACAAAACCAAAAAGGAATGAAATTTCTCAAAATCATATACAATAACTAAGAGTTATTTCTCTATAGTTGTGTATTTTCCTTGAGCTTTGTTCAGTGTGATGCTTAGTAGATTGGATAGAATATGTGACCAACTCGTTGTCCTAATACAACACCAATAGCAAATTCTTTGTCATCACACACCAATTAAAATTCTCTTTATAGTTAGGTAAAATGTTTATAGGGGATACTATCAGGATTTTTGATAAAATATTGAATTCCATATGACATTATTATGTGAATTCAAATTGAAATTCCTTTGACATTATGTGTATCATAGGGAAGAAACATTAGAAATGTTTTTTTAAAAATCTCATGTAGAATCAAGAATGGCCTAGAAATCTGTTTATATTCTTAACTTTTGAACGTTCAAGTAAATATTTGACGAACTTTATGTTAGAGGGATCAAATTCTATGCCCTATTTGGAAATTTTATGTCTTAGGACTGCACCTCCTTGGAACATAAAATGAAAGTTTTCCCAGTTTAAGACTAAAAATTTTTCTTCACAACGTTTCATGACTAACTCAAGATTACATAAAAAAATATCTATGTATCTTTTATAAATTTAAAATACATCCATGAATATTTCTAATAATTACCCCACCATATCATGGAATATATGCATCATGCATATTTGAAATATTTCTGGTGCATTACACATACTGAAAGACATGCACCTGTAGGTGATGGGACCATATGGACATGTGAATATTGTTTTGGTTTAATCATATAGGTCACTTGCAATCTAATTGTATCCATAATATCGATCTGTAATACTATAAATTTCATGTCCTACTAGTCTCTCAATATTTGATCCATAAAAGGAAAGGGGAAATGATCTTTTTGGGTTTTCCTATTTAAATTTCTGTAATTCACACAAACTCTCCATCAAGTGATGATTAATGATGAGATTAATTCACTATTATTAGTTTTTTTCCACTATGAGCCCACATTTCTTGGGGACTACTCACAGCGGTTTCACCCACTTGCTACCAGCGACAGAAAATATTATTCCATTATTTAGAGGTTTCATTAATTAATTTTTAGCAACTTCAATTATTAGTGGTGGGAGCCACCTCCGTGGATGATGATTGGGTTTCTCACCTTCCTCAAGAAGAATTTTGAGGGTGTATAAAGTTGTATTGATTCCATTAATTTTATCATCTCCACATGAAATTGACTTGTAGTTTTTTAAGAGTTAAACCAGTTTTTCTTCTTATAACTTTGATAATTCAGAGTTAATGATTACTGGTATAGAGGCTGAAGATAATTAATATGAATACTTATGAGTACTAGGTAGATTATTCAACTCTAGTGTTGGTGGTTGAATGATTGAGTGTTTGAAGGGTATTAATGTATCCCTTTTGAGAGGTTTATTAAATCTAACTTCCTCAAAGTCATATGATTCTTCTTTATTAGTGAAGACCCCTCACAGTCTTCTTTAATGACCATATATTAATTTATCTATTTAGAAAGAGATATGGTGTTGCAATCAAAGGGATAATATTATTGTTTAATAAATTTGATTATCATGAAGACTACCCATTCTTCTTTGTCTTAAAAGATTAAATTCCCTTGATTTACATATATCAGATCATTTCTTATGTAAAGAAATGATCTTCCAATAATAATTGGGATGTCACCATCTCCTTCCATGTCTAAAACTAGGGAGTCAGATGGAATAATAAACTTGACGAATTTAACTAATACATCCTAGAGAATTCCTCAAGGGTAATTTACTAATTGGTCTTCAATTTTTAGTGCTACTCATTTTGGTTTGATCTCTTGAGTCAAAAATTTCTAAATAAACTCATCGACATGAGGTTAATACTTTCTATGAGATTTCACAAAGCTCTTACAAAACTACACTCTCTAATAGCACATGGAATTGAAAAACTTCTGGGGTATCTCATCTTATGTGGAATTATCTCATGAACAACTGTAGATCATTATCCATTTACTGAGAGGACACATGGATCTTCCATTTTCATTTTATTAGAAAGTATATCTTTTATGAATTTATCATAAACTGGCATTTGAATAAATAACCTCTGCAAAGGGTATGTTGCTATGAAATTTCATGAACATTTCCAAAAAATTATTGTATTATGCCGCCTTTTTTCCATGTTTTTTTATTTCTAGAAAAGTAAGAGGTAGATTTTATGGTGGTGGGAAAACATATACTGGCTCTTTTTATTTCTCAGGTGTTTGGGTATTTGTGGCTAGTGTTACCTCTTAAGCTATTACTTGAGAAGTAACATCTCTTTTTTTTTATCATTCTTATTCTAATAGAGAATGTTTTTTTAGGTTTCTTATATTTTCTTTCATCTATTATTCATGGTTTCTTAAAATAATTTTTTTCCACTTCTCAGAAATAAAACCTTTGCTTCTTCCCTTGGGCATGTCTTTGTATTACGAGGTAGAGTACGTGGTAATCTATCAGATAGGTAGTTTGAGATCTGACCCATATAAATTTTGATATTTTGTAGGGTAGCTCATTAATTCTTCATATTAGTCTCTTGTGTATTAATTTTATGGTCATCTTTCTGAACAAATGTAGCTATTAGGATCTCTAAGTTATTTTAGAGAGGAGAAGTTTTCTACTGGGGTCTTGGTTGAGTTGGTTGAAACTACTACAGTGCACTCTAAGGGAAAGGTTGTTGTTATGCTAGTTGTTGTGGTCTAGGTATAGAGTTCATGTGTGGGTTTCCTATAGGTACTTGAGTATGAAGGGGTTCTTGAACACTTCTCTATTGATAATAGCCCTGGTTATTTTGAGGTGTCTTCTAGGCCTACCTATGCTGACAATACTGTTGTTACTAGTAGAATGATGGATTTTGCTGATTGTAATTAATGTAATTACAATACTGAGTTTTTTCTTCAAATATTTATTTTAAGTATTGGTATAAGTGTGGGATAACACATATTTCACAGGACTAAATCTCCATTACATGAGCAGAAGGGGGTGGTATAGTAAGAAGCTAGAATGACTCTAACATCTTTGTGAGAACTATGACTTGCACAGATAGTCAAGTAGTATCTTAGACTTGGTGTACACCATGTCAAGGTGGTCCATGATAACTATACCATAGGATGGAATTGTGAGAGACTTCATAAAAATTACTCTTATGGCTTCATGTTTCTTGAACATAATGCCTCCATCAGATGCAATATTGAAAAATATGCATGTGGTTGGCTGGAGGCCTTGGTAGAATGTCTTGAGATGGATGAAAAAGTATAGCCCATGGTATGAGACATTTATTTCATCTCATTGAATCTATCCCAAGATTACCATGAATATTATTCATCCATATAAGTGAATCTTTGAATTTATTTTTGAAATTTTAATTTTTGGATGGGAGGAAAGTATTTTTTAAGGATCCTCTCAGATAAATCATCCCAATACATGACTGATCCGATTGTTTGACTTTTGATCTAATATTTAGATCGATTAACTAGAGAGAAGGTAACTATTGGAATCCTAATTGAATCAGAAGGTACTACCTGGATACAAAATGTTTCACACACTTCTAGGATGTTTAAAACGTGTTCATAGGGATATTCACTTTGAATCCCACTGAACTGGCCCATGCTCCAGATCATGTAAATGAGTCTTGGTTTTATCTTGAAGGTGTGTTACTATATAGAAGGACACATGATACATGGAATACATCCATGGATTTATGGAAATCCATAATCCAAGATGGTTCAATATTTTTGCACCAAATTCTCTTAATGGACTATTGGTATCATATTTGGAGGGTTAGGTGGGTTTAGACTTACAGGATTGTTGTGGTCTTACATGTTTAACTAGAGGTGTGTATAAGATATCATTTGTTTTCTGGCTCGAAGTTAAGTTATTTCTGAACATCAAGTCTCCTTTATTGAGTCAACATGACCTAATGCATGCACTATGCTATAAGAATTAGGGATATAGTGGCAGATGAAAAATAGAAAAAAAAAGAATGAAAAAAAGAAATGGGGAATGGGGAAGGTAATCCCAGGTCTTTTGGCCGAAATGTTTCCTATGAAAATAACATCAATGTTCCCTGGAAATGGTAAAATAATTTAACATTCCTTCATGTGAAGTTTAATTTGTATGGGCTGCGGTCCTGTTAGATTTTATTGTTTTCCAAACTTCACTTTCCATAGAGACATATTATAGTGACAATACGGGGTTGATCCCTTGAGGAATTGGGTTGGAAATTGAGACCTTTGGCTTGGAATCCATTGGGGTAGGATTCATGATGATTTTGTTTCAATTTGGAAAACACTATTGAAAAATATTTTAGGCTTGAAATCAGCAATATGTAAAGGATGGGGATCAATGTTAGGATTTTGAAGAAAGGATGACCATAATTATAACTTTGTAGGATCTTAAGGCTTATCCTGTAAAGCAAGCAGATGCAACTATTTTACTATGGTCAAACCAACTAGTTCAACCTAGGAGGTAACTATTCCTTGGTATGTAGATAGTGACAACCTAGATGCATTATGGTTAGATTCTAAGGAAAATATCATCATAGGTTATTGATCATAGCCTAATCTAATCTAACCATGATAGAGTCATTCATTTAAATGTCCAATGGTCATGGATATTCAAATGAATTGGATATAAAAATTGTATTTATCATTATTACTAATCCTTATGTTTACCAATTTGATAATTAAATATTTATTGAGTTTGGATACCCTTTCTCTATATCCCTACCCTAGGTTGTTTAGCTCCTCATTGTAAAATTAATAAACAAAGGTAAAGAGATAGAAAACATATTGAATTTACAAATAGAAATGGATATTAAAAAATTATAGAACATGCATTGAGTGGTTTTTATCAATTGATGAACATGAAACCATTAATTAACAATAACGAGATGGATTAAATCAAAATTATAACTAATTTACATACTTGAAAAAAGGATGAGAATAAATGCTGCTGTGGTTCATCATGAATAGTTAATCGAAATGAAAAATGAGTGAAATGAAATCGGCAATGAAAAAAGGAATGAAGAAAAAAATTTAAATTGATCCAAAATACTTGTATTGACATAAAAAAATGATAGGAAACTAAGAAATTTAATTTTTTTGGTAGAGGGAGTAGTAGATAATGAGATAAGAATGAAACAAACAAAGACCGTGTAGCCTCCAGGATCAAAAATCCAATACACTTGCTACTATATATATACAAACAGAATATTACATGATGTGTAATGGGAACTGACATTGTGTAATTCCAATCCATGATTTTCTCTGCAGATTTTGAATCTTATGTGTATCTTGTAAATAATTCATCCAAGATTGGAACCTTAGACCCATATCATGATGTGCAACTGTGTCTCATGATGGGTATCATCCTCTAGGATTTGTCTTCATCATGATAATTGAATTTAAAGGTTACATGACATGTATTGGTGATTCATATCATGTAACAGATTCACGATGTGAAATTTTTCATGACTTCCAGCTGAAATTGCTTCAAAAAATTCATCATGCTCTGAAATGAAATTTCACATCATTTAATGGGGTTTCATGACATGTAATAACCATTTTTCTCCTTTTATAAATTTTTATCCTTTAAACCTTGAAATCATATTTCCTTCAAAAATCAACACAAACGAGGTGCACTATTGTTCAAATTATTAAAAATCATAAATAAAATGACATCAATATACATATATGATTTCAATTTATTAGATATGTGGGGTATGGTCTTCCAATGTTTTTCTCATGGTTTCATACCCTTATTATCATATTGTGCTTATGAATCTATTTTGTTTATCCTTATTGTGCGTCTGATCTCATCTCTTTCTTATGCATCCCATATGTAGGTTGCAAGGAAAGGCTTCAAGTATAAATACTAAATGACCAGATCTATGTGGGAAACATTGAAGATGTTTTACCAGGTTATAACATTTTGTTCAAAGTTTTCATAGACACTAAACTATTATGTTCCTTGATCATGTATTTTTGTAATATGCAAAATATTCATCTAAAATGATGTAATATTTATGTATGTTAAGCCTCGGTCTTTATAGTAATTATCAAAGGAATGGTTTATTCAACATTTGGAAAGTAGAATGAGAAAAAATTAGTGATATCCCTATGGATATTTCTGAGAATATGTCTAGGGATATCTCTACTGATAAGCCTAAGATGTATTATATTTTAAATAATGTGTCAGAACTTTGACACCCTAGAATTTATTTATCATGATTATTTGGTTTTTATAATTATTATTTTAAAAATTAAACTTAATTTTTAATATTTTAATATTAAAATTTCCGTAGGGTGATTTTTTTATTTTTCTAAGAAGTTTTATTTTATTGATGAATTTTTAAAAACATTTTTTTCAATTCAAAACTGATTTTTTAATAAAATTTATTTATATAGTAAAATTATTTTATAATTTTGTTTTAAGGTTTCATTAGATAGTTTTCCTTAATTTAATCTAATTTATGTTATTGGAATCAATTTTACTTCAAAATTGTATATAAAGCTTTTTTGTGTGTTTTGAAATGTGTTTTACTTTTAAAACCAACTTGGTCATCCCGTACGTCGGATTAAATTTAAATTAATTTATATCAAATATATGAATAAAATATCGAAAAATGGATTAAAAATTTGAAATAAGTATAATTTATAAAATATGATATGGAAAAATATGTTTTTTTACCAAAACTATTAGTGAAAGTGATTAAAATTAATTATAATGATTAAGAGAAAAATTATCTTAACAAAGGACTAAAACATAAAATTAAGGGAAAAATATCCTTAAAACTTGTACAAATTCTATTTTATGAATATATTTAGATTCTATTGTCCCTTTTAAATAATTTTTACCATTATTATAACCAATTTACACGGGAAAAATGTGGGTGGATTCCATTTTAAAAAATTATAAGAATTCCACTCCTCATCTACTATAAAAAGGCACTCACCCCTCACACTTATTCAAACCTATAAATACATTTTTATTTCTAAAATTATGCAGAAATAAGTTCCCAAAACCCTGATATTCAATATAGAAGATTCAATTTTGGAATATATCCCACCTAGGTATCCCTTTCTTGCAAACTAGGAGGAGTTACCCAAATAAGAAGTAATATTTTCCCTCAAGCTCCATTGTTTTATTTCCAATCTCTACACCAGAAACTATTATTATTCCATGATCACATAAAATAATTAGTATACTAAATATAGTTATAATTTTCTATTTTAAGGGTTCTACCAACACTTAAACAAAATTCCATATAATGATTAATGAAGAGGGCGTTCTTATGTGTAGGGAACTACCTCCTCACAAAAACATTGTTGTTTGTTTTTCCATAACCACTTCTCAAAGGTGGGAGTTAGGTTGAATGGTCTATTTTTATATTATATATATGATATTTAGGATTTAATTTAGCTTTTATTATTAATTTATAAAATATAAATTCAGGCTATCCATTTTGTGTAAATATGATAACTTTATTTGTGGACGTGGGGACTAATATATACTCAAAGTGATGTGATTTGTTCACACTCCACTTGAATTGTATTAAATAAGTGTTTTGTGAAATTATTTGATATATATGAAATAATAATTATATTTTAATGATTATATATATATAAATATATTTCATTTATTTTATTTCTTTCAATTCTAAAATAAAACAGAAACATCGTTCATGTGTATATACGGTATACTGTCTCCATGAATGATTTTTTACATTTTATATTTATATATTTTATAGATTGTTAAAAAAATTATAAAATATATATATATATGATACTTATATAAATTTTTAGATTATTCAAATAACAAAATCATGATCTGAGTAAGATGATCAAGAATAATAAGTCATAACATGTATGAAAAAAGTGGATATTACTCGAAGAAAAATAGTAACGTTGAATTTTTATTAAATCTGTAATATAATGTCATCTTAAAATAATATATGCTATTAGATATAATAATATGTATATTTAATATATTCATATTAAACTGATATTTTTTATACATGAGTTTTTTATGAGTATGATGAGACTCAAGACATAAGGTAAGAGTTTTATCATCTCACTTTTATTTTTCGTTAGATAGAAGCCATGTTCACCTTCTATTTCATATATGTGGTGTGCATACTAACCATGCATATATTATATTATTATTATATTCAAATATATTGGAATTTATATATCCATTTTATTCTATTTATTTAATGGGAATTATGTTTCAAAAGTTACCAAATCATCAATGTGATTTTGTCTCAATTTACCTTCTTTGAGACGCATGCCATGTTATGCACCTATATTTTTATATGAGGTGTATATACTTCCACTGAAATTTTATCATGAAGATTATTATTTTAATAATATTTTAATCATTATTTTATCTTAGTATTTTCACCATATTATGATTTAATGTAAATAAAGTGGTAACAATATATTGTTACAATATCATCATTTATCGAAAGTGTTTATTATTATGCATACATTTAAGAAATATTATCATCCATATATAAAGAAATATCATGAATTTTATTACCATCTAGTTATTAATGTTTTATTCAATTAATGGTTCCATATTTTTCACTCATTGGAAGTCATGATAATTAAGGAAATGGTTTTACAAAAATCTAGCCTTGTTTATCATTTGGTTAGAAATTTGTGTTCATTAAAAACTATGTTATTTAAAAAAGTTTTCAAAAACGTTTTACTATTATCCTACAATGTTTAATGGGGAATTTTTCCATGGATCACTTTTTTAATATATATTTTAAAAGGAGTGCTTTTTTTCATTTCACAATCAAGTCACTATTCTGAACATTTTAGGATAAAAAGTAATTTTCAGCATGTACGAAATTATCTACCTTCATAATCATCCTTTAATTGATGATTACCGTAAAGGTTTAAAAGATAATTTTTTAAATAATTGTTTCCTAATATTATTGAATTGTTTTACTTTAAAATGGTTTTCAAATAAAAATGTCTTTCAAAGAAAAAGGGTTTTCAATTCCTTTTATTTTTAATAAGTTTTTTAAATTATTTTCAAATATTTCATTATATGTTTTCAAAATTTTGTTTTCAAAGAAAAGGATCTCAGTGATCTCAATGTTTATTTTATAAGTTTTCCAAGTATTTTCAAATAAAAATGATTTCAAAAATGTTTTCAATATTCTTTTATAATTTATTATGGAAAAAGGCATTCAATTTTTTCTCAATTATTTATTTATAAGTTTTGAAAGTGATTTTCGAAGAAGTTTTTTTCATTATTTTTTCCATATTCCTTAATTTGTTTCGAAGAAAAAGGATTTTAAAAGGATTTATGTTTTAGAAAAAATTTTAAAATAAGAAAGGATATTTTTCTCCAGAAATAGTTATTAAGGGTATTTCCAAATTAATTTCCATCTAAAATTATATCCATTGGTGTTACTCATGAATTTATAGTAAAATGATCCAGAGGGTCCATTTATATTACTTATCTAAACGGTTTATGGGTTTACACATGATGTTTATGAAACCCATTTCTCTTTACAGAGTTGTATGTTTATGAATTTTTTTTCTCTTTAATGAGTTTTATACTTATGAAAAACGATTATTTTGGGGGTTATTATTTGATAAAATGATTATGAAACTAGTCTATTTTATATGGGTTATGATTTGATTACAATATTCTGATACCCATTTCAATTCATGGGGAATGATGTGATTTTTTATGTTCTTTTGGAACCAGTATGTTTGGTTTCAGTTTGATATTTTTGGGACCTATATCTCCCTACATTGCATTGTTTAATGATTTAAAACTCATGACATACCCATGTCTTGAATGGGGAGTGAACTTGGTTCAGTAAAGGAATTTTTCTACTAATATGGTCTTGAGAGTGAACCTTGAATAAGAAGATGGTCAGGTGAGTGGACCACGAATTCTATGATTGTATAAGGAGTCAACCCATACTACTAAGATGATCTTTACAGGGGTTCTATGTTTAAAATGGAAATAATTTTATATTATTATGTGTTATCTACATATTCTATATTTTATTCCTATGTTACGGTCACATGGATATTCCCTTTATTCCCTTATGATTATGGTCTTATAAAGTACCAATATTTATACCAATGACTCATGTATATGATCTTTGATATTATCATGTACACACATATTATTTAATTGTTGCGATATAGGGTCACATTAGATTTGATTATTTACCAAACATAACATTCCATGGATAAGTAGTATAGTGATAGTGCAGGGTTGATCCCATGAGGAATTGGTCTATAAATTGAAACCCTTGGCTTGGAACACATTAGGGTAGGGTTCTTCATGAGTTTGGTTTATTTTGGAAGACATTATTTCTAATGTATTTAGGTATTAAATCAGGAATAAGGAAGGGATCATTATCAAATTATGAGTTTTATAGAAAGGATGACCTTAATTCTAACAAGGTAAAATCTTAAGGTTTAGGCTACGGAACCAAAAGGGGTCACTATTTGACTATAGTAAGACAAACTAGTTCTACAAAGAAAGTACCTATTCCTTGTTATAGAGACCGTGAAAACCTACATGCATTAATAGTAGCTTCTAAGGAATAATGTGTTATAGTCTATTGATCATAGCCTAGTATACTCCAACCAGGATAGGGCCATTCATTCAAATTTCTCCTGGTCAGGGATACTAAAATGAATGGGATATTCAATTATTATTTATCCCAATTAGTAATCCTTATGTTTACCAATTTGAGAATTAACGATTTATTTAGTTTGAATACCCCGACTCATAATCCCTACTATTGCTGGTTTAGCCCCTCATTGTAAAACCATTCATGATAGGGAAAGATATTTAAAAAATATGGAATTTCTATATGGAAATGGGGATTAAAAAATTAAATAACATGAACCAAGTGGGTTTTATTAATTTATGAACATGAAGTCATTAATTTAAAATAATGATATGGATTAAGTAAAAATTATAACTAATTTAATTTCTTGAAACAAGGATAAGAACAATTGTAGAAACTGTTCGCCATAGATTATTAATTAGAATGAAGAACTAGAGAAAAGATGTTGATAGGGAAGAAAGTAATGAAGGAAAACCATAAAATTTATCCAAAATAATTTTATTGAAGTAAAAAAATAAATTAAGCTATGAAATTTCAAGTTTTGGGTAGAGGGAGTATTAGGGAAAGAGAGAAGAAGGAAAGAAATAAAATACTGTTGCCTCCATGATCTGAAATCCGATGCACCTACTACTATATATATAGATGAAATATTAAATGATGCGTAATTTAAACTCACATAATGTAATTCTAATATAGGGGTTTCTATATGGATTTTGAATCTTACATATATCTCATCTGAGATTTGAAACTCTGACCATTCTCACGACATGTAATTGGGACTCATGACATATATCCTCCTCCAGGGTTTATCTTCAACATGGGAATTGAACTCAAAGGTTTAATGATATTAATTGGTGAATCAAATCATGTAATGAATTTAAAACTTGTAACTATTCATGAATTACATCACCAATTGCTTCAATACTTACAATTTGATGTGAAATGATATTACACATCGTGTAATGTGGTTTCACAATGTGTAATAGAAAATTTTCTTCTTTTCTGCATTTTTTTCTTTGAAACTTAAAATACTATTCCCTACTAAAAAGAACACATAACAAGTGAATTGGAATTCAAATCATTGAATATACTTAATGAAACGATAGGAAAATGTATATATTATTTTATTTTATCAGATCCCCCCATAATTGAAATTTTTTTTGTGCTTAAGAAAAAAGTTATAAACATGGATTTCAAAAAGATAAGAAAATTTTAATGTTGGAAACATTCATTATATCTAGGAAAAAAACTACGTGTAAGAAAAAAACCAATCCCCAGAATCATCCCTGTATGGAAGACCAATCAATCCTCACAACCAGTTATTTAAATAAATTAATAATCTTTTAATAAAAATTTCTTAACTATTATTTTAACTCTATACCCATTTGAAATTTACCTTGAATTTAATTTTATCTCATCCATTGGGGTGAAATGAAACTAGATTTATGATTATAACCTAAGTTCACGCTCTTAAATATATGCTTTTAATGGTTCTATCATCCCAACTTCGGAAATACTAATACAAAATTAATCTTAAGGGATTCAAAAATTGGGATCTACAGACTATGTGGCAGTGGTTAGGTAGGTAATTTTTAAACAACAATCATAAAAAGAAAAGTATGATATTGAGTATAATGTGTGGGATTTGTGAAAAGTTTAATAAAATTACTCCTCCATAGTTAATAAAGTCCATGTTCCCATCAGGTTAAGTTAGATCCGGGTATATATATCAAGTAAGTGTAAGAAGGGCATCACATTACTTTATTTTCCTTTTTTGTTTTTATTATTTGAAATTCATGACCATTCTAAATCTAAAATATATCACCGAACCATATATTATGCTTCAAGTGATTCATAATTCTTTAAATGGTGATTTTGACATTCTTAGTATACAACCAATTTTTTTCGTTTGTATTTTTAAATGGAAAAGGATAAATTTGAAATAATATAAAGTACATATGGATCATAATAAATTGGTTTGATGATAAACATGATAAATATTTATAATATAATCATCCCATGATGGATGAAGAAATCCCCCACACTTGTTCAAAGTAAATTCATGCATTATGAAAAGAGTAGGTTCAGAAGGAATAATTGGATAGGGATAAATACATCAGGTAAGGTCATTCATAGAAACTATGGGATTAATTAGGGAAAAATATAAAGTGGATATTAGGAATTAATAGAAAAAATATATTTACTCAATCATTTTAAAATTGTACATATTCAGTTATAGATTCTATAATTTTTCAATGAAAGTTATGATAAGTTTACTTGTCCGAGGTGTCAATCAAGAAATATTCTCAAAAAATAATATGAAATTTTAGTAATAGAAATATCTTGAGAATGAGGCTAAATAAATAAATGTAAATCACTAAGGTAATAAAACCAAGTAATAATTCAATTTACAAAAATTTCAAAAATGTTGAATTTGAATTAGTTTACTTAGCTCAAAAATCATTAAAAAAATAAAAATAGGGACAAAACGTGGATTTACAGTAACTTCTAACATGTCATTTTATTTAATTTAAAAGGGTATAATGATTTTCATTTTTAAATCCTTCTACCAAATTGAAAAATGTCTCCTTGACAGTTGAGAATAAGAAAAAATTCAAAAGTATCGAAATTGAACTCATGAATAAATAACCAACCTACACTTAGAAGGATATAATTTCCTCACTATCTTTTGAAGTACTGTGGGAGGTATATGGCCTATAAAGATCAAAAAAATGAAATGGAAACTGAACATTAAAAATCTAAGGTAATCGATATCTCCCTATAATAAGTTTCATTCTTAGTGGGAACTTAAGATGTACTGATTTTAAATTTGGGATACCTGCAAAATGCATTATAAATAAAAATCCCACACTAGCTAAATCATTAGTCCATTGGTTTAAAACATTATAAAAGAATAAATATAGGAATGTTCACATTATTATGATAATTGAAAAAGATTTTATTTATATACAAGTAGTGTTGTACAATAAAACTATAAGTGACTCATCAAGAAAATAAAAACAATATAGAGATACAATCATTATGAAGACTAAAATGAGAAAATAGATGAAATATAGTATTCTTAACATAAAGAGATAAAACATGAAGTCATCTTCTAGATGAATGGATTAAGAATACTAAGAAGTGTTGTCCATCTGCTCATTTTCCCATACGGTGTCTACATCTACTCGTAGCTGTATCCTCCATATCATGGGGTCTTTTCGAAATATTCATGACATTAAAAGCATATTGGGAACATATCTGATGTGGAATTAAGGTTATCTATGCTCATGGTAGTGGTTTCAGAGCATGTATCTACTGTGAAACCTCATAAATATGACCTTTGATATCAACCACCGGCTGAGTTACTCGTCGAACTAGATCTGATGGTGGTACCATTCCATCAAAAAACATATATATAACACAAGATCTATACATAACTACTATAAAATTTTTAATATTTGAAAATTAATCCAAGTAATAGTTATGAAAAATATTTTTCCATAAATATAGATAATTAAAGGAGTACAAAATTTAGGGATACATAGATTGAATATAAAAACAAACAGCCTTATATATATGCCTAAAAAAACTGAGAATGGTTGTCCAGAAATATGAGGATGAAAAATAAAAAAGATCATTCAATGTCCACTCTTGATCATGTGGTGGTCGCAGCTATCCAACCTGGTTAGTGGTAGCGGTGAAAGTAGGGGATGGTGGCTCCACTATGGAGGGTGGAGTTGTCATTTGGGAAGGATGAGATGAGGTATGTGGTGTAGAGGTGCCAATCATCAATGGGGTTGCATGTCTGGTAGCTCAATCAAAAAAATAAAACCTCAGTGGATGAGGTAGTTTTTGTCCCCTTTCCTCACTAGTCCTACTCTACAAGATACCCATATAGGGTATAAGGTTTAGACATCTATGATGGAGGGTCGGTCTAGGCTGTGGGTGGAATGAAAGTAGTAGAAGTGGAGGGTTTGGAAGGTGATGGTGGCAGCTGATAGACTGTAGGAGATGAGGGTGGTGGAGGGGTTGCAAAATGAAAAAACTTGAAAAATGGAGGTTAATATAGGAAGAGATGCATCTCAGATTCTCTAGGATACAAATATTAATGGCCTAGAGATCTATCGGGGTGGGGTGGGAGGGTAGAGTAGTAGTGGAGGTGGTGGTGGTAGAGGCATGTATATATGTGGGTGATGCTAAAGGGTAAGTGGTGGGTGGGGGATTTATAGGTTCTGCTGCATGATCATTTGGGGTCTCATTTTCTACCACATAGACTCTTAACACCCATCCATATGTTTGAAAATCCAACCAGTAGCTTCATCTTGTGGAACATCAAAGAATAGATGTCCTTTTTCGGTCCTTGGAATGTTAGTGGAAGGGCGATAACAAATACTTCAAGATGGTGGGCCAAGTGGGGTGATGATGGAACCACCCATCAATGTACCTCTATTCCATTGTGTGTAAGACTAGTAGTAATATGAAAACTGAGTATCCATGTTGACAGAGGGGCCACCCATGGTAGCTTCTTGGATTAGGACATCTCCCTAGCTCACACTTCCATGATATTCTACCCTAGAAAACCTATCATGGTTCAAGGCTCTATAAAGGATCCAAAGTGTTGGGCTACAGAACTGAGTTGACTTGGTAATCTAGGGATCATGAAATGTGTGAGCATCCCATACTATCATCTGCTACAGTCTCCTAAAATTAGACACTAGAGGATCAAACTAAAGAGTCAAAAATATCTCATACATAGAAAAATCCTCTTTGTAGATCCTGATGGGGATGTCGAATTCCGAAAATGAGATCTCATGAGGTCAGCCTCCAAGTCTAAAGTGGAGTCCCTCAACCACAACTTTCAAGGTAGATAGAAAATCAAGGAATAGATCCCAGTACTTTTGTATTTTTATTCAAAAAATATTAATATGAGTGTTTTTATTTTTCAAAACACTCCTCACTTGGATTGATGAGGTGTATTAAAAGAGGGAATCCCACATTGAAAAGTATAATTAGAATCCCAAATCTCATCTCCTATTTAAGAAAGATTTGGGATTTAAACTATTAAAAAAATATATATTTGTCAAAATTCTTTTAAATTATTTTAAAATATATATTTAGTAATTGTTTTATTATATATATATATATATATATAACAGAACAAAAAAAATAAAAAAAAATATTTTATTAAAATGACTAATTACTTGATTAGTCATAACCGTAGGGATTCATTTATTCGAAGCTCGAATGGGTTCCCCTCTTCTGAAATGGTTAGTACAAACTGGAGTAACTTACACCATTCCGAGTTTATAAATTAGTGATGTCGAAATCAATTTTTTCCAACTGATTCAATTCCAAAATTCTCCCAACATCGGTGCAGTAGGGTAATTAGGAATTGGTGTTCGATTTTTCCTGAAACCTTGGTGAAATACTTGTGGGATACTTCCACCTAAAACCGTACACCCTCAACATGGGGGTGGATCATACCCTTTTGGATAGTGAACCTGATTCACGTATGAAGGTTCTATCCCACTTCTTTTCTGCCAACTTATTTTTCTAGCAATCAATAGGGTTTGAGTAAGGAAGAACCTAAAAGATGGATTCTGAATATCTCAAAGTCATGAACCAAGATATATTCAAACTTGACCGTTTTGATGACAAAAACTTTTAATAATGGAAATAAAATATGAAATTTCTTCTGATAGGGTTGTTTATTTAATACATTGTAGAACCTAATCTTCCTCCCATACCCGATGAGCCCATTTCAAATGCCAACAAACCACCCGTTTACATGACTCAGGTCAACCACATTAGAAAAATGAGGAAGAAATGTGAAGATGATGAAGTCTTGTGTTGACGAAACATTCTAAATACTTTTTCAAATCGTCTTTACAACTACTTCTGACAACTGGAGACCACTCGAGAGATTTGGGATGCACTGGAGTTCGAGTATAAAGCGGAGGAAGAAAGTACTAATAAATTTCTTATTACAAAGTATCTAAATTATAAGATGGTTGTTAACAAGCCTATGTTAGATCAAATTAACTAGCTTCAAGTAATATCTAATAAACTCCTTTCCCTTAAGATCAATATACAATATTTTTTCAAGTGGTTGCAATTATTGCTAAAATGCCACCTATGTGGAAATATTTCAGTAAGTCACTTATTAGGAAAAGTGATGATATTACCTTAGAGCAATTGAAAAAGCTTCTTCATATTGAAGAAGAATCCATGTTGAGAGAGGTGGGTATGGCCTCACAATTTGATACCAAGGTTAATATTGTTGGGGGAATGAAACAACAAAATTATTTCATACATGTCAAGAAGAAGAGTCAACTATTTAAGAAGAAATGAAATCCTTCCAAGAAGAAAGCATATTGCTTCGTCTGTGGAAATCCAAGGAATTTTTAAAGGGAATGTCATTATAGAAATAGAGTCAGCAAACCCACTACAAATATGTTGACTGAAGAAAATCTAGTCTCTATGATATCAAAAGTCAAATGACTTCAATGAAGATGGGATGGTGGATAAAATCTGGAGCAACGGTGCATGTGTGCAAGGATCGTTCAATGTTCAAAACATTTGACGATTGTAGTATCACGAAGGAAGTACATCTTTGAAACAATGAATGCATCCATGATAGTGGACAAAGAAGTCTGGAGATTGACTCTACTTCTGGGAAGAAGTTGACCCTTCTCAATGTGTTGTATGTTCCCGAAATTCAAAAGAACTTAGTTTCAGTTGACCTTTGGTGTAAACAGGGATTTCAAGTTTCATTCAAATCCGAAAAGGTTATTTGAAGGGAGGAATGTTTGTGGGAAAAGGGTATTCAAATGATGGGTTGTATCAACTGTCTATTAATAATATAATTTAATCTTCTGCTTATTTGGTTGAATCTTCTAATTTTTTGCATGATCGTTTAGCACATGTTAATTTTAATTCATTAAATGTAATGAAGAAGTTAAACTTGATTAATTTTAAAAAAGATTTTAATAAATGTGAAACATGTGTAGAATATAAAATAGTTATGAATCCTTTTCATAGTGTTCAAAAAAATTATGATATATTAGATTTAGTGCATTATGATTTTTGTGAATTAAATGGTTTGTTAACGCGTATAGGGAAAAAAATATTATTACTTTTGTTGATGACTGCAGCAGATATTTACATATATATATTATTAAAACAAAGGATGAAGCCTTTAATGTGTTTAAGAAGTATAAAGTATAAATTGAAAACAAATTATATAAAAATATTAAAATATTATGCTCAGATAGAGGTTTTGAATATTATATAACTGAGTTTAATGAATACTGCAAAGAAATCAATATAATTCACCAAAGAAATGAACCTTACACACATCAGCAAAATGGATTAACTGAAAAGAAAAATTGAACATTAGTATAAATGGTAAATTGCAGGATTCATAAATCTAAGGTAACATTATATTTATGGGGAGAAGCTTTATTGGCTTCATGTTATATTCATAGTAGAATTGAATTTAGAAAATCTAAGTTATCTCCTTATAAAATTCTGAAACGAAGAAGACCTAATAATTCTTATTTCAAAGTGTAGGGGTGTTTAGTGTATTATATAGTTCATGATCCTAAAAGAACTAAAATTGGTTATGGAGAAATTAAAGGTGCTTTTTTGGATATGTAGAAAATAGAAAAGAATATATAATTATGGATTTAGGAGCTAATATAATTGTTTAATGGAGGGATGTAGAGTTTTTTGAAAAGAAGTTTTATAAAGATGATGTGGAGGAAGTGATTCTTCATATACCTATATTATGTACTCCATCATGTTCAAATATAATAGTAGATAGTTATGATTATTCTTGAGATGAACCTAAATGGAGTATAATAATTAGGAAGGAGAAACATTTACATCCAGATTTTATTTCTCCTGATTCCATAATTTTTTTGTTGAAGGAGAGAAAAATAATCAACTTCTGAATAAGTATCCTATGGTTTTGACTATAGATGATGAACCAAAGACTTATAAAGAGGCCATGTTTTCTAGATATGTTTCTTTTTGGAAGGAATCTATTAGTGATGAAATGGATTCTATTATAGGGAATAATACTTTGGTTATTATGGATTTACCAAGAGGTTCATAACCTATTGGTAGTAAATTGGTATTTAGAAAGAAAAATGATTCCAATGGTAACATTCAAAATTTTAATGCTAGATTGGTTTCCAAAGGTTTTAGACAAAATGAAGGGATTGATTACTTTGATACATATACCTCTTTAGCACGAATTACATCAATAAGGATATTATTTATTTAGCTTAAATTAATCATTTGTATGTTCATCAAATGGATTTAAAAACTACTTTTTTAAATGGATAATTAAATGAAGAGATACACATAGAAAAAATTAAAGGGTTTGTTTTATAAGGTAATGAAAACAAGGTGTGTAAACTAGTTAAATCTCTTTATGGTTTTAAACAAGATCTGAAACAATGGCATGAGAAATTCGATTCTATTATTTTATCTAATGTTTTTTCTAATAATAATGTGGATAAATGTGTTTATTCAATGTTTCCAAAAGAATATGGAGTTATTGTGTGTTTATATGTGGATGATATGTTAATTTTTGGAACCAATATGATTGGTATAGTCGAGACAAAGAATTACATATCTTCTATGTTTAAAATGAAGTATCTTGGAATTGTTGGTTATATTCTAGGCATTAAAGTTAGAAAACATAGTGGGGCTTATTCTTTAAGTCAGTCTAATTACATAGAAAAAATGTTAAATAAATTTGATCATCTTGGTTTCCAATATGTCAATACTCCATTTGATTCTAGTGTTAAAATTTTTATAAATACGGGTAGAGCTGTAGCACAACTTGAATATGCTAGTGTAATTAGTTCTTTAATGTATGCGATTCATTACACTAGACCTAATATTTCTTTTGCAATATGTAAAATGAGTAGATATACTAGTAATCTTAGTGTGGATCATTGGAGATGTATAAGGAGATTTTTTGGATACTTAAAAAAGACCAAAGATTTATGTTTATACCATAATGATTATCTGACTGTATTAGAAGGATAAACCGATGCAATTTGGATTACCAGTATTGATGATAACCAATCCCCTTCTGGATGCTTGTTTACTCTTGGAGGTTTTGCTATTTCTTGGGAGAGTAAGAAACAAACTTCTATTTCAAATTCAACCATGGAGTCGGAGTTTATCACCTTAGTGGAATGTGGAAAGGAAGCTAAATGGATTGGGAATCTATTATTGGATATTAGATTGTGGCCTAGTCTGATGCCTCCTATCTCCATAAATTGTGATACTGAATCAACATTATGAAGCACATATAGTTTCATGTACAATGGAAAGTCTAGACATATAATTTTGAGACATGATTATGTGAGACCATTGTTACAAGATAGTACCATAAAAAATTGTTTATGTGAGATCATGTAAAAACCTTATGGATCCATTTACAAAATCTCCGCCGAGAGAGGTTATTCATGCAACTAATAAAGAGATGGGGTTAAATCCCATTGTATAAATCATTTCAGTAATATAAAACCAACACTTTCTTTAGGTAGATCCTAATCAAAGTGTTTAGTGGGTAAAAACAAGTTACGAAAATCATTATAGATATTGAAAATTATAACCCCAATTTTTGGTGTCAATATCGTCCGTTATGAAAAGAGGTTGAGTTTTAAACTATTAAAAAAATATTATGACTCAATGTGTTATGTACGATAATAACATAAGCACATTGTAATATTTTTCCTATGTTAACATAGAAGTGGTTCCGCTTCTTACAGGTGTTAATGGGTTTGCTCCTTAGAGAGTTCATGAAAAGGATATAATCACATAGCCTTAAAAGTGCTAATAAAAAAGTTTTTGAATAAAATTTCATTATATTTATAATTTCCCAGGTTTATCTTAAAGGTTAATAAGTTTAATGTTTCGACAACATATAAATCTAATAAACATTGAGATATTGATACTAAGTAGAGGTTTAAATTTAAAGATTCCTTTATATTGTATAACGACACACTTGTGATCTGGAAAATTAATATTTATAAATAAAATTGGGGTATTTATGTATTTTTATTCAAAAAATATTAATAATAGTGTTTTAATTGGTCAAAAAACTCCTCACATATATTTATGAGGTGTTTTAAAAATGCAAGTTGAGGGAGATGATGCCTGAGGTGGTGGGGCTATGGGACGCGCAACGCCTCATGGATTCTTCGCTGGTTGTGGGTCATCATGGTCTGATACCGACTCTATATGTTCATGGTGCACAAGTTTTGTTTTCGCCATTACAGGAGTAGAGAATAGGGTAGAATTTGATAAGGAGGATGGTGTGTGTGTGTGTGTGGGGGGGGGGTGTTATGCTAAAATGTAAAGAGGGATGGGGGTTCAAGTTGCATGGCTGAGAGGGAGGAAGGGGGTGTGGTTCATGGTTGGGGGGGATGGGTTCATGCAAGGGGGTGGAGAGGAGGACGAGGCTGTCGTGAATAGAGGGGAGAGAGGAAGGGGAGAAGGAGGGAGGAGGTGGGTCGGGTTACCCGGATGAGAGGGAGGGAAGGCGGATGGTTGGGATTTGAACTCTAGGCTCAAGGAATGATTTTTTAAAAAATTTCTCAGGGGTTACATGACATTTAAATAGGTTTCACATCATGTAATTCTCGGCTTTTATGATATTTTGGCTGAAAAAAGTACATGTTATGAAACTGGGTTACACAACACATAATTCAACTTTTTTCCTATCTTTGGTATAAATGCTGGCCTCTTGATCCCAAAAAGTCCTATTATATCCTAAGAATTATTGTATCCTAATATGACTTTTGGTGACCTATCCTAGGTTCCTTTTCATTAGAACATCCTTTAACTTTGAGATATTGATGCTTTGTGGTTCAGTTGAATTTTATGATGACAAAAAAACCTTCATAGAATAGTTCCTGATATATTTTTAATCTTTTACTATTGAATTTTAATTATTGTTCACTATACTTATAAATTTTAGTGGTCCCATAGGGAAAATATTTAATGACTTTAAAGGGTCTGGACCATTTATATTTCAACTCCCCAAAGGACAATTTTAATCTAAAACTGAATAATAAGACCTTATTTCTTTGGATACATATGTTTCTTGAAATGAATTAATCATTCCATTTTTTGTTTTTTCTTTGTATATCTTTTCATTTTTCTAAGAATATTTTAAGATTTCTTCCAATTCATCCAATTTCAGTGTCTGAGATTCCATATTTTTTTGAGAATCTAATTTATTTCTTAATTTCCTAGCACCAAAAATGCTCAAATTCAACTTGAATAAGACATGGTTTCCAATAAAACAATTTGAATGGTGTGGTAAAAATGGATGTTTTGTATGTAGAACAGTAAAAACATAGTGCATCATCTAATTTCAGGCTGTAGTCACTCTGAATTTTTCTCACGGTCTTCTCTAGGAATTTTTTAGTTTCCCTATTTGATAACTATACTTTCCCGCTTATTTATGTGTGGTAGAGAGTTCCTTTATTATACTATATTTCATATTTTTTTGAAATTACTTTAACAACTTGATCAGTAAGATGTGTTCCTTGATCACTAATAAGTAATCTAGAAAATCTAAATCTTGAGAAAACATTCTTTATCATAAAATTTGTGACCACTTTTGACGTGTCAGGTGTTGTAGCCTCACCATCAACTTATTTGGAGATGTATTCAACACCAGTAAGAATATAGGACATTCCATGTGAATTGAGAAATGATCCCATGAAATATATCCCCATACTTAGAAGTTTTCGACTTCCAGGATTGGGTTTTGAGGCATTTCATTTCTTTTCCCAATGGCCCAGTCCATTTGCACCTATCAAAACTTCAAAATAATTCCCACACATCTTGGTGTAGATTGGGATAGAAAATTGTACTTTGTAGAATCTTTTCTATTCTACAGTCGAGTCCATGATACCCTTCGGTAGTTGGTGTATGAAACATGTCTACCACATTTGGGATTTATTTTTTTGGAATGAAATATTGTAATAAGATATTCACACAGAGCATGAACAATATTGGTTCATCCCAATAGTAATGTTTTTATTAAACTAAAAATATTATTCTTTACTGGTAGAAGAGGTCTTGGTGTAAAAATCTCATGGGGTGATAATTGGAAATATTTGAAAACCGAGGTTGTATATTTATGCTTAAAAGCATTTCATTAGGAACATTGACTTTGATGTAAATGTTGATATTATCATCATCCATTGATGAGTGGCAGAGAAATTTAGGATAGATGATCAGTAATAATATTCTTCGTTCCTTTGGTATCTTTGACGAAAATATCAAATTTCCAGATGAGAAGGATCCACCTTACCATCCTTTTCTTGGCATCCTTTTCTTCATTATATACCTCAGGGAATCATGGTCGATATGTACAATAACCTTGGAAAAAACCAAAAAGGAATAAAATTTCTTGAAATCTTATACAAAAACTATGATTTATTTCTCTATAGTTTTGTATTTGACTTGAGTTTCATTTATTTTATGGATTTCATAGTATATAGGACTAAAGATGTGACTAACTCATTATCATAACAAAGTGCCAAAAACAATGTCTCTGAAATCACTCATCAATTCAAAATCCTTTTCCCAATCAGGAAAAATGATTTTAGGGGATTCTATCAAGATTTTTTAAAAGTATTTAATGTATTATGATCTTATTAAATGAATTTGAATGAAAAAAACTTTTAAAATAGATTTTTTAGAGGATGGGAATCATCAGAGAAGTTTTTTAAAAATCACCTGTAGAATCTAGAATGGCCTAGAATGATCCTTATACTGTTAACTGTTGAATGTTCAGGTGAATATTTTATGACCTTTAACTTAGCAGGATAAAATTATATGACCTCTTTGGAAATTTAATTTCTAAGGACTACACCTATTTGGAACATAAAGTGAAATTTTTTCTAGTTTAACACTAGAAAATATTCTTCATAATGTCTTATGACTAATTGAAGACTTCTTAGAAAAACCATCAAGGATCTTACATATACAAAAAGAATATCCTTGAAGACTTATAAGAATTCCTACACCATATCCTAGAATATATGCATCCTTATTCTTTGAATTTACACTAGTGAATTACACATACCGAAGGAAATTTTTTTGTAGGTGAAGGTTCCAAAAGGAAATAGGAATGTGGTTTTGTATTGATCATATAGGTCAATTGAAATCTGATTTTATCCTAAATGTCTATCTATAAAATAAAAAAATCAGGTCATGCTAGTCTCGCCAGCATTTTTTCCATGAAAGGAATTGGGAAATGGTCATTTCTATTTTTCATGTTTAAATTTATGCAATCCATGAACACTCGCCATCCAGTGATGATGCATGTTGATAGTAATTCATTTTCATTTTTTCACTTTGAGACAACCCTTCTTGGGGAATACTTGTAGTGGGCTCCCTCAATTAATATCATATATTGAAAGGATTATTCTAGTATCTAGATGTTTCATTACTTCATTTTTAAGTACGTCATCCATTGGTGGTGTGATCCACCGATGTAGTTGAAAATTGGGGTTTTCACCTTCCTCAAGCAGATTTTTTGGTTGCATAAAGTAAGAGATGTTCCTTTGAAGTCATACACTCCCTAGGAAATTGATTTCTTTTATTTATTAAGAGTGAAACCAATTATTCCTATTTTAACTGATATATTTCTGAGTTAATGATTACTATTAGAGAATTTTATGCTCCTTTGTATGAATACTTATGAGTACTAGGTAAAGGATTTAACTCTAGTGTTGGTGGTTTAATGGTTGTGGGTTTTAAATGTAGGAAGGTATCACTTAAGAGAGGTTTATGGAAGATAACTTCTTGAAAATCAAACTCTTCATCTTCATCAGGGAGAGTGTAATGGCCCAAAATTTTGAATAAATTTTGTTTCCTAAAATTGTGTGTTATTTTATTTTATACTCAACAAAACTATTTCATTTAATAAAATGAGTATAATTAAAATAATACTTTTGGCTTTCAACTGTTATATGACTATTGGTCAATATGACCATTGGAAACTAAATATTGCGATTATTGCCTATAAATACATGTGATCTTGATTGATTAATATAGAAAGAAGATTTGATGGCCCCATCCAGTAGTCTCAGGAAAATCGAATCCCATATGATAGAACTCGGGAAGGAGGTAGCACCTTTGGGCTTTGCTCTAGACCAAACCCAAGACGAACTTCATCGTGTGATGCTAGAATGGAATCGCCATCGCGAGAAGTCAAGTTGATAAAGATCACTACTCGAGCAATGTTGGCCGAGCTGCCCCAAGATTCTATCACCCTAGCACACCTTACTCTTAGGTCTTAAGATGGTGTTATAAGGGGCTATTTAAGGAGACTGTAACTGCCTTGTGTAATCTTTTGATTTAAATAAAAATTGCGATTTTTTCTTATGGTGAAGTTTGTGAATTTTCAATTGTCCGGATAAATATAGTGTGCACATTATTGATGAATTTTAGAAAAAATATATTTTAAATATATTTATGTAAACCCTAAATAATTAATAATGTGTAATGATTTTCAAAAAATGGTCTTCTACAGTTATGTTCAGTAAGAAATTTATAGTCTAATAAGATCAACATAATTTTTGATGAATAGTAAATTATGAATTGTGATTTTTCACTTATGATTAGTAATGTGATAAAATGGATTAAGTAACATCACTTAAGAAAGTATTAATATAATTAAGCACCTTGATTAAGTAATGTGATTTAGTAAAATAGGTAAATAGTTGTTTTAGAAATTACTGTTTAAGTATTAGTTTTTTTGAGTGAATAGTGTTTTTTATTTAAAAATTACATTAAAAATATTTAGAAAATTATTTTCATAAAATAAAGTTCATTTTTTTAATCAGATCATCGATATTCAGTTAAAGTGAATTTTTGGGATTTTTCTGAAACAATTGAATTTTCAGTGAATAGTTTTTTTATTTAAAAATTAAATTAAAAATATTGAGAAAATTATTTTCATAAAATGGAGCTCAGTTTTGAAATAAGAGCATCGATATTTGGTTAAGGTGAAATTTTGGGATTTTTCTGAGAAAGTTGAATTTTCGGTGAATAGTGAAAATACAGTTTTTGAGTTACGAGTGTTTAATGACATCATTAAGGATGTAATAATTATGAAATAATTCTGGTCGTCTTATGAATAGTAATATAAGGTATGATGTGTCCCATGTGGAAAATACCATGGGAAATTACCATGGGCAAGCACATGGTTTTTCCAATACCACTGATGAGGTGTCCCTTGGCAATTAATGCTTTGTCCCCTCACTTCTCCTATAAATACCAAGCCTTTCCATCATTATTTTCATTTAAAAAACCTCCCCAATGATTTTTTGGTCGCTTTAACTCCCAATAAGTCTACCCAAGGTTCCATCAAGCATCCCAAGGTCCCGACCTTCATGCTTGCAATGTTACTCTTCTAGGTAAGGGATTCTTTCACTCTTCCCATTTTCAAAGTTCTACATTCATGTCAAGTCTTTCAAGTTCCTTTTTTCCATGTTGGTGTATGATATCTATATTCATCATACTTTAATTTTATTTTCCCATGATTTGAGACCCTATTTAATCACATCAATTCATTTTTTTGAAGTTTTAGGTGACACCATTAGGCTGCCGAATTTTTCATAAGAGAAATCTTATTTTTGTCTTCCTTTAATGTTTTTCATTTCATATGGTATGTCCTTCAAAATTCATTACAATGTTCTTATATCCTTTATATTATGTCCGTATACTATTTTATGGGTCATTTAGGAGTGTTTGAACCATGTCCCCTCCCTTTTCAATGTTTTCTAAAACCCTGCAACACATCCGTTATGCTGCCGAATTTTCGTCTCAAAATGTCTCTCTCTTTTTCTAAAATTATATTGTTTTATTAATTTAATAATCAAAAATCATTATTCTAAAGGGGTATTCACATATATATCAAAATATTATATTTTATATTCTGGTATTTACAAACATGAGACCCGATTTCCTTTTCTGTGGGTTTAAAGTGACATAATGATCACATCTTTAAAGCAGTTTTTAAAATGTTATGACTATGAAATGAAAACCATTTCTTTTATGCTATATGGGTAATTTATGAAATTGTTGATGATTATATATGTGGATTACATTATAATAAATACAAATTATGGGTGCGCCCTAATAGAGCTCCAATGCATTGGGTAAAGAATTAATCTCCAGAGATGACAAGTTTTACGATACCTTGGTGAATAACATTGGTAATTTTTATGACACCTTGGGGATGGACCTTGGTGATATTTTCATGAATTTCTAAATGAAATTTTGTAGCCACATATTCATGTTATGTTCCATGTTTTTTTCTTTATGATATTCCTATTCTTCCATTTCTCATGTCTTCGTGTTTTTATTCATGTTCTTATTGATATCACTAGTACATTGACTCCCTTGTTTACCCTTACTGGTCCTTCTGCTCACCCTTTCCTTTCATGTCTCTCTCTAGGATATGAGATGCAGTAAATGTACATAGGATTAACCTATTATGAAGCCTTAAAAGTGTTTTATAAGAACTTTTTATGTTTTTCTTATGTTTTATGTTCCTGATTTCCAAGACACTAGACTTTAAAGATCCTCTGTTTGTAAAATGTAATGAAATGTTATGTAATAATAAGGCGGGATGATATAGTTGGTATCAAAAGATAGTTTAGTTATTTATAGAAATTAGGATATGAAAAAATTAGGAATAAACCTATATAAAAGTCTAAATATAGGAAATCTTCCTGGTATTATGGTGAGTATTGAGTAAGTGGTTTATCAAGGAAATACATCCCAGTCTGGATACGAGCAGATAGAGGTGGCTCTGACACAGATGTAAATAGGGGTAAAACCCGAAAACACTTCTTTGAGCTAGACTCGGATGGGAACTCGTACATGAGAATGGTCCTTGCTGCACTCTTGTTTACGACACTCATGGGGGATATATTTGGTCAATTGGAAGCTTTTTATGAATCATTATGTAGCAATTATAGAAAAATGTAATTTTCTAAGCATGAAATTTTAAGACATAAAAACCTTTTTGTTAAAAGATTAGCAAATGAAATAAGTTTCTCATTAAGGATTTACTCTTTTATAAAATTCCCCCATCGTCTAGGAATACATTGAAATATTTCCTGAGGAATTACCCGGACCTCCCCCAGAAAGAGAGGTAGAGTTCTCCATTGAACTCATACCTGGATCTCATCCGATGTGAAATAACACCATTAGGATGGAAAATGTGGAGCTATAGGAATTAATGAAACAACTCCAATATCTTTTTTAGAATGGGTTTATCCAACCAAGGGTGTCTCTTTGGGGAGCACCAGTTCTCTTTGTGAAGAATACGGATGGATCGATGCAGCTGTGCATTGATTATAGAGAACTAAATGGGATCACAGTGAAGAACAAATACTCTCTTCTAAGAATTGATGACTTATTTGACCAACTTCGTGGGGTTCAATTCTTCTCTAAGATTGATCTTCGTTCTGGTTATCATCAATTGAGGGTGAATAATGATGATATTCCAAAAACAGCCTTTCGATCAAGATATGGGCATTATGAGTTTGTTGTTATTCCCTTCAGACTAACTAATGCACCTACTATTTTTATAAATCAAGAATAAGATGATTTTGAAAACTTATGTTTTATTAAATGGATATCATTTGTATAGGAAAATGATTTGGTGATTAAATGATAAAGGTTATTTTGGACGATGTTTTCTCTTTTGAAGTATTATATGCCTAAGGGAAATAAAATACTACAGAATTTAAATTGAGGAGTATTGTCTGAATTTTTTTTTGTAACAATGTTTGTATTTATTGTGAACATATGGTGATTTGGGTTATTTCTGGAAATTGATGAACCCAACATAAATAATATGTGAATATGTTAATTACACTTTATTATGAGACTTTAATATTAGTCGATGTTAATTGAAGATAAATGTTAATATTTTTTTGGAGAAGATTATGTGATTAAATCCTTTTGAGTTTTGGGTTCCAATCTTAGTTTGGATTATTCTGAATAATTTTAAGGATGATTGTGTATTGAATGGTCTTTCTGGAACTTTGGGTACTTTTGTAGAATATAGGAGATTAATAGTCATATTTCGTTTTATAAAGGATTATCCTTTTTGGGGATTATATGATCTCATACTAACCATTTTAGTTTTAGTTGATGACTAAAGAGAAGGAAAAATCATAGTTATTATTTTGTGGATTATGTGATTCTTTAGAAGATGATTCTTGTGATTTTGATGAGACCAAGTCTTTTTGAATGCTCATTGTTTGGAGAAAATATTAGTCTTGGTGGAAAATTATTAAGGGATTAAACTCTACTTGAAGGTATGTATTCCTTTTGTTTTTATTCTATGTAGTAAATAAATTACTCAAAATTATGAAAAGGAACGTAAAATAAAATTGTTGTTGGTTTATGTTTTCTACTGGGTAATCAAAGACCATTTAACACATCATAAGTTTGTGATCTTCTTGTGGTTATTTTTCTCCTAATAATGTTTTCTATCACTCTCCATAAGAACTTGACCATTTGTTTTCTCTTCTATATCCATGTTTTCTTGCATGGAATCCTAGTATGGGTTAACTCGGATGACCTTTGTACTTCTCTTTCTTTCTTTCAAAGTAATAGTTTTAATGACTCTTTTTCCGATGTGGGACTTTCAACAATATTTCCAAGACCAATTTTAAAATTGTGAGGACGCAATTTCTTAAGGGGGAAGATTATAACAACCCAAAATTTTGAATAAATTTTGTTTCCTTACATTGTGTGTTATTTTATTTATACTCAACAAAACTATTTTATTTAATAAAATGAGTATAATTAAAATAAGACCGTTGGGTTTCAACTATTATTTTATCTTTGGTCAATATTACCATTAAAAACTAAATGTTGTGATTATTTTCTACAAATACAAGTGATCTTGATTAATTAATATAGAAAGATGATTCGATGGTCCCATCCAGTAGACTCGGGCAGATCAAAGCCAATCTGATAGAACTCGGGAAGGAGGTAGCACCTTTGGGCTATGCTCTGGAACAAACTGAAGCCAAACTTCATCGTGTGAAGTTGGAATGGAATCATCTTTGTGATAAGTTAAAATGGATAGAAATCACTACTCGGGCATTGTTGGCCGAGCTGCCCCAAGATTCTATCACCCTAGCACACCTTACTCTTTCGTCCTATGCTAGTGTTATAAGGGGCTATATAACGAGACCGTAACTGCCTGGTGTAATCCTTTGATTTAAATAAAAATTGTGATTTATTCTTATGGTGAAGTTTTTGAATTTTTAAATTTTTGTAGAAATATATTATGCATATTATTGATTAATTTTAGAAAAAGGATATTTTAAAAATATTTATGTAAACCTTAAATAATAAATAATGTGTAATCATTTTCAAAAAATGGTCTTCTACAGTTTTGTTTAGTAAGAAATTTAGAGTCTAATAAGGTCAACATAATTTTTGATGAATAGTAAATTATGAATAGTGATTTGACTCCTATGATTAGTAATTTCGTCAAATGGATTAAGTAACCTCACTTAAGAAAGTATTAATATAATTTAGGCACCTTGATTAAGTAATGTGATTCAATAAAATAGGTAAATAAATGTTTTAGAAATTATTGGTTAAGTATTAGTTTTTTCAGGTGAATAGTGTTTTTTATTTAAATATTAAATTAATATTATTAAGAATATTATTTTCATAAAATAGAGTTCATTTTTGAATTTAGAGCATCAATATTTGGTTAAAGTGAATTTTTGGGATTTTTCTGAAACAGTTGAATTTTTAGTGAATAGTGTTTTTATTTAAAAATTAAATTAAAAATATTTAGAAAATTATTTTCATAAAACAGAGCTCATTTTTGAAATCATAGCATCGATATTTGGTTAAGGTGAAATTTTTGGGATTTTTCTAAGAAAGTTGAATTTTCAGTGAATGGTGAAAATACAGTTTTTGAGTTTCGGGTGTTTAATGACATCATTAAGGATGTATTAATTATGAAATAATTTTGGTAAACTTATGAATAGTAAGATAAGGTATTAGGTGTACCAAGTGGCCAATAACATGGGAAAAAACCATGGGCAAGCCCATGGTTTTTCCAATACCACTGATGAGGTGTCCCTTGGCAATTAATGCTTTGTCCCCTCACATCTCCTATAAATACCAGGCATTTCCATCATTATTTTCATTTCCAAATCCTCCCAAATGAAGTTATGGTATCTTTACCTCCCAAGGAGTCTTCCAAAGGTGCTCTCAAGCCTCCCAAGGTCCCAACCTTCAAGCTTTCAATGTTACTCTTCTAGGTAAGGGATTCTTTCACTCTTCCCATTTTTAAAGTTCTACTTTCATGTCAAGTCTTTCAAGTTCCGTTTTTTCATGTTGGGGTATGATCTCTATATTCATCATACTGTTTTTTTATGTTCACATGATTAGTGACCCTATTCAATCTTATCAATTCATTTTTTGATGTTTTAAGTGATGCCGTTAGGCTGCCGAATTTTTTATATGGGAAATCATATTTTTGTCTACCTTTAAAGTTTTTCATTTCATATGGTATATACTTAAAATTTAATTACCATGTTCTTATATACTTTATATTATGTATCTCTACTATTTTATGGATCATTTATGAGTGGGTGACCCATTTACCCTCTCTTTTCAATGTTTTCTAAAACCCAACAATATAGCCTTTATGCTTGGGAATTTTCGTCTCAAAATGTCTCTCTCTTTTTCTCAAATTATTTTATTTTATTAAGTGAATGCTCAAAACACTTTATTATACAGGTTTATTCACATATATATATCAAAATGGTATATTTTAAATTTTGGGATTTACATACATGAGACCCGCTTTCCTTTTCAGTGGGTTTAAAGTGACATAAAGTTCACGTCTTTAAAGTAATTTTAAAAATGTTATGACTATGAAATGAAACCCATTTATTTTATTCTATATGGGTTATTTATGAAATTATTTATTATGATATATGTGTTTCACATGATAATAAATACAAATTAAGGGTTCTACCGGATAGCGCTCCAATGCATTGGGTAAATAATTAATCTCTAAAGATGACAAGTTTTACGATACCTTGGTAAATAAACTTGGTAATGTTTATGGCACCTTGGGGATAGACCTTGGTGGTATGTTAATGAATGTCTAAATGAAATTTTGTAGCCACATATTCAAGTTATGTTCCATGTTCTTTTCTTTATGATAAGCCTATTCTTCCATTTCTCATGTCTTCATGTTTTTATTCAAGTTCTTATTGATATCACTAGTACATTGACTCCCTTGTTTACCCTTACTAGGCCTTCTGCTCACCCTTTCCTTTGATGTCTGTCTCCAGGATATGAGATGAAGTAAATGTACATAGGATGAACCTATTATGAAGCCTTACAAGTAGTTTAGAAGATTTTTTTATGTTGTTCTCATGTTTTATGTTCATGATTTCCAAGACACTAGACTTTAAAGATCCTCTATTTGTAAAATGTAATGAAATGTTATGTAAAAAAAGGCGGGATTCTATAGAGAGACTTGTCAGAATATTTTTATATGGATATATATATTCATTTATCACTTGGTTAAGAGATATTTAATTAAAATCAATGTCATCATAGTATATCTTAAGAGATTTTATGAGGTTGAATACACTACTAAAAAACGACGCAAGGGAAGTGCTACACATTTATCAGCGCTAAAAAAGCGCTGATAAAGTCCCTCGTTTATCAACGCTTTTACAGAATCACTGATAAAGGGTAATATTAAAAAAAATTAAAAACATTTATTAATATATAAAGCTATAAATATTTTTATATTGATATAAATATAATATTTATTTTTTAAATATGTTTTAGAAATGATGAATGGAAATCAAATATGAATGTATATGATATTTAGTAAAAAAGGCTTATAAAATAATTAAAAAATTTGTTTAATTAATAATTATGTAATTTTTATCCACCAATAGTCATGTAATAACACTTTGAGTATAAAATAAATAAATAAATAAATAAAAGATCAAAAATAAGTTGAAAATACAACTCAAACTTCAAACGACCATAACTTTTGATCTAGGACTGCGTTTGAGATCTACAACATATCAAATCGAAGCTTGCGATGAGTTCTACAGCCCTGTGGACCGATGGAACCCGTACAAGGTTTTTTCAATGACAAAAAAGGCCCATAAGGTCCCCAAACCTGAGTTTTAGTTGTGGTGCCCCGGTTTTTTACCATTCAAACATATATAACTTCTGATGCCATTGTTTTATAAATGTGTACCATATATCATATTGAAGATCGTTTCATTTTCTTTGATTTGACTGATGGTGGAGCTGAAACAGACTCTTGGATTAGAAGTTATGGTTGTTTTAACATTCAAATGCCTCTAACTTCTGATCCGGATGTCCGTTTTTCTTGTACCACATATCATATCGAAGATCGTTTCATGTTTGTCGATTTGACTAGTTTTGGAGTTAAAACAGACTTTTATATTAGAAGTTATAGCTATTTTAACATTCTTGATGACTTTTCACATTCACATTTCTATGTATTCATTCATAAATATATACACACATATATATATCTTTGTGTGTGTGTTGTATATATCTATGTATGTATTTATTTATTTATAAACACACATAAAAACACATATTCTATAAATGCATTTGAAATTAATCTTATATATATATATATATATTAATATACAAATAAATATATAGATAATTTATTTTAACTATATATATATATATATTAATATACGAATATATATATATATATATATTAATATAACTAAATAAATTTATATTAATATATATCTGTACTAATATAAGAATACATATAACTATATATATATATATATTTATATATATATATAACTTGATATATCATTAAAGGGAGAAAACAAGAAAATGGCTAAGTGGTAAAGTTGCAGCGCATAAGGGGGGAGGTCCTGTGTTCGAATTCCAGTGGCAGTAGGGTTGCATGGGCATAGTGAAGCGGGGTATAGCGTACGGGTTGAGGGGGCGCAGGCATAGCGAAGTGGGGTGTAGCATGGAAACCAACCACAAATTCTATATGTTTTTAATTTTTTTCAATTTTTTGACATTTACCAGCACTATTTTTATAGCACTGATAAAAGACCGCTTTAATCAGCGCTAAAAAAATAGAGCTCATAAAAGACACCTTTTATCAGCGCTAAAAATGGGCTGATAAAGGGGTCTTTTATTAGATCTATTTTTAGTACTGATAAAAGTACCCTTTATCAGTATTTTTTGAGCACTGAAAAAAGGGACCCCCCTTTATTAGCACCTCACTTTACAGTGCTAATAAAAGCGCTGATAAAGGGGTTTTTAGCATTGATATAAGAAACTTTTGTAGTAGTGATACAACCTATTATTCTCTAACATGAAATATTGAACACCCTTGATTTACATATATCAGAGCCTTTTTTTGGCCAGGAATGGTATTCCAATAATAATGATAATGTCATCATCTTCTTCCATGTTTAAAACGTATAAGTTTTTTAAAAAGATGATCTTTCTGACTTTAACTATTAGATCCTCAAAAATTCCTCAAGGGTACTTTACTGAGTGGTCTAAAAGTTTTAGTGCTACTCATGTTGGTTTGAGCTCTTGAAGTGCAAAAATTCGAAATAAACTCATAGGCATGAGGTTAATACATGCTTCGAGATCTCAAAAATCTCATCCAAATTTAAACTCTCCAGTAGGACATGGAATTGAAAAACATACAGGGTCTCTCATCTTAAGTGGGTTTTTTTGGTGAATAATGGTAGATCATTATTTATTTAGTGAGTTTTCACATAGATCTTCCATTTTTTATGTTTTAGAAAGCATATATTTTAAGAATTTAGCATAAACTGGCATTTGAGCAATAACCTTTTCAAATTGTATATTGGTATGTAATTGCTTGAAACTTTCTATGAACTTATTATATTACACATACTTTCTACCTTGTCTTTCTCTTTCTAGAAAAGGAAGAGGTGTATTTTATGCTTGTGGGGAAACATAGACTAGATCTTTTGGTTTCCTTAGTGTTTGGGTGTTTGTGGCTGGTGATACCTCTGAGGGTATTACTTGAGTTGTCCCATATTCTCTTTCTTCTTCTACTGGTGTATGTTTTTGAGGTTCCTTAACTTGTCTTTCATCTCTTCTTCGTGGTTACTAAAACTAAAATTTTTCCAATTCTTAGTACTATAGCCTTAGCTTTTTCCTTGAGGCATGTCTCTATATTACCAGGTAGATTACATGGTAATATGTCTGATAGTGTCTTTGAGATCTGACCTATAAGAATGTTGAGATTTTGTTGGGAAGATCATTGGATATACATCTTAGTCCCTTGAGTACTCATTTGTTGGTCAAAGTTTTGAACAATAGTACTCAGGATGTTCTGTATGTTACTCTGGAGAGGAGCAATTTGTTGTTCAGGTCTTGGAAGAGCTAGTTTAAACTGATGATGTGATCTTTGAGGGAAAGGTTTTTGTTTTTCTTGTTATTTTAGTATAGGTACAGGGTTCGTGGGTGGGTACCCTGGTAGTCCTTGAGTATGAGGGGGTGACTGACCACTTCTCTATTGATAATAGACCTAGATGTTTGGAGGTGGCTGTTGAGTTGACCTCTTCTAATAGTACTACTAATTCTATTTGAATAATATATTTTAGTGATTACAATTGATGTAATTACAATATTGATTTTTTTAATCAAATCCTTATTTTAAGTCTTGGTATAAGTGCGAGATACCACACATCTCACATGACTGCATATCCATTATCGGTTCTGGAGAAGGTGGTGTAGTAGGCAGCTAGAATGAATCTACATTCCTTTATAGCACTTTGACATGCCCAACTAGTTGACTATTATATTAATCTAGGTGGATACTACAAAAAGGTGGTCCATGATCACTCTTATATAGGCTGTAATTGTGAGATAATTCATCCAAAATGGATCCCCTGACTTCATGTTTCTTGAATATAATCCCTCCATCAGCTGCAGTATCAACAACTATATGTGCGGCTGGCTCGAGGCCATTGTAGAATTTATGGAGTTGGATGAACCTGTCGAGTCCATGGTGCACAAACTTTCTCATCATATCCTCAATTCTATTCCAAGATTACCATGAAAATTCTATATAATTGGAATGATGTTTTTAATGTCTTTATACAATATCCATGTTTGGATGGGTGGAAGGTGTGTGTCTAGGAACTTCTTGGCTAGATCATCCCAAGCCATGATTGACTTGGGAGTTTTACTTTTGAGCCAATATTTAGCTCTTTCCCATATGGAGAAGGGAAAAAATCAAAGATAGTCCTCGGTAATGAAAGGTATCACACTCTTCCAGGATGTTTTAAATTCATTCATGTGGATCTTCACTTTGAATCCCACTGAAGAATTCCACGTTCTGGATCATGTGAATGAGTCCAGGTTTTATCCTGAAGTTGTGTGCCTATATAGGAGGATGAATGATACTTGAGATACCACCATGGATTGATGGAAATCCATAAGTTATGATGGTTCACTCTTGTTTCACTAGATTCCCTCCAAGAATAAATGGTAGCTTGTTTGGCGGGTTAGGAGGGTTTAGACCTGCATGATTTCTGTAGTCTACCATGTATCATTGGTGGTGTGAAAATGATATTGGTAAATTTTAGGACTGGAGGTAAGTTTTTCGTGTGCATAAAGGTTTCTTGAATGAGTCAATAGGAATTGATGCATACACTATTCCCCAATAATCAAAGATGCATGGGTTTCAGAAAGAAGAGAAGAAAGGAAAGAAAATAGAAATTGAGAAAGGGAAAGGTAATCCCAGCTATTTGGGCCAAAATGTTTCCTTTTTAAATAATATCAATGTTCCCTGACAATGGTGCCAAAATTTGATATGCCTGCACTGATCATTTAATTTATGTGGGTTGCAGTCGGATTATATTTGATTGTTTCCAAAAATCCACTTTCCACTGATATGTAGTATAGTGATAGTGCGAGATTGATCCCATGGGGAATTATCTTGGAAATTTAAAAGTTTGAGTTGGAACCCATTGTGGTATGAGTCCTCCCGAGTCATTTTTTGATTGGTAAACCTTATTTCTAAATACTTGATGTATTAAATCAGGAATAAGGTAGGGTTAAATATCAATTTTGAGGTTTTTTTAGCAATGATGGTCTTAATTCAAACAAGGTTGGATCTTAAGGTTTAGGCTATGAAGCAAGCAGAGGTTATTAGTTGACTATGGTCAAATCAACTAGTTCTAGCAAGGAGGTAACTATTACTTAGTCTGGAGATAGTGACAACATAGATGCATTAGTATTATATTATAATGTTGAATGTTTCATATGCTATTAATCATTGCCTAATTTACACTAACTAGGATAAGGCCATTTGTTCAAATGTCCATGGTTAGGGATATTAGAATGAATAGGATATTCAATTTACATTTATCCTGATTACTAATACTTAATATTAAAATGTTTAGGATTAAAGATTTATTTAGTTCAGATACCCCTACTCTCGATCCAAACTCTAGGTTATAAAGAACTGAAATTTCTGTGTATTTTTTTAATTATATGGGAATTTTCTGAGTTTGTGAAAATTAACGACGCATTATTCTGAGGCCCGGAGTGCCCAAAATGAAATTTTGAACTTTTTTAAGTACATTCAGTAAACTTGGGAGCAGGTTTTTCTAACTTTTGAAACGGTGCTCGGAATTGAAATCTAATGGCATTGTTGAACTCAAAACACATGTTTTCACTTATGGAGACTTTCACCTTGACAACAGTTGGTCGGGGGTGAATGATATTTTTTTGGGCTTTTAGTGGAAATAATAAAATAAAATAAATCACACATTTTATTTTATTTTTTGTAACCACTCCATGTGAAAGTTTGTAGTGTGGACCACCAAACCTTAACCTCCAATGAGAGGTTATAGTGGTTGGGACCACCCGAGGCCTAAACCTCTTGAACACCCCTCTTAATGAGGGAGAAACTTCTCAACTCCCTCATTAATGTGAAGGATCCTCTTGAGCTTCCTCCACATTAAATTTTTCCAACGCACCATATTAAATTGTGCTAAATTAGTTAATTATTTTAGATAATTTAAAATTGTTCCAACAATTAAAATTGGGGAATCACATTTTATTTTGGGGGGTTTTTCTTTTGAGAACATTCATTGGAAAAAGAGAGAGAGATCTTGGTTGGAGAAATATCTCCAATGAAGAATGTGTTCTTCCATGAAGAATGCTTGACCGATGAAGAAAGCTCCGCCAATGAATAACACTGACCTCGACTTCAAGATTTTCCCTCAGGACTTCTTTCTATGTGGAATGTCTTTATGTGTAACAAATCGATGTCCTTACTTCCTTCTCATGCCAACATCAATGAAAAATCCGAGGTAGGGGTTTATTTATAAGTTATTTTATATTCCCCTGTTCTTATCTTCTAAAACAACGAATTTGATCAATTCTCTATTTTAGATTGATCCGCAAATGTTTTTCTTTTGCAGGTTGGGAACAATCATTGTTGGAGTGTTTGACATTCTTCATTCTTGTTTATGTTTTTCCGTTTGCTACCAACTTAACATAGAGGGTACGAGCCAAACAAACATGGCTCAACCCATCCGCAAATCTTGTGATGATTATTAGAGTTGAATGCGGTGGAGGCGATGACGCAGTGACACCACCCCGCGACCCCCATCGCCTTGCGACCTCTGCGCCTCATGGATCCACCACTCGTCGCTCCATCGTCCTCCACCACCATCACAACCATCTGCTTAGCTGCTGCCGCTGACCGTAGAGCTACCACCACCATCCGCCAAGCCCCCACCGCCATCCTCCGAGTCGCCGCCGCCATCTATCGAGCTGCCGCCATCGGACCACCATCTCGCGGTTGGACCACCACCCCGCGGCCGGTCCGCCGACCCGCGGTCGGACTGCCGACCCACGACCAGTCCTCCTACCTTGCGACCGGTCCACCGCCAACTCGACAGGGCTACTACCTATGGCCAGTTTGCGCCCTCACAACTAGTCCACACCCACGTGGCCGGTCTGCTGCATGCGTAGCCAGTCCACGCCCTGTGATTGGTTTGAGCCCTCGCGACCTATCCGTGCCCTCACGGCCGGTCCGCGACCTCTTTGTACCCACAACCAGTTTGCACCCTCACAGAACCCCTCGGTCGAGGTGCCCTCGCAGCAACCTCGCGACCCTCGTGGTCTGGGTTGGTCCTACCGGGTCCGACCCGAACTGGGCCCAATAAGACCCAGTTACTTTGTTTTGGCCATAACTTTGGAACCAGATGTTCATTTGACAAACCGTTAGCGGTGCAAGAAATCTTGGAGCGAGACAGACACTTATAGTGATACCCCCCTATGCTTTTGATTAAGATGGGGAATGCTTATATTGGATCAAGCATGAATCCAACCAGGCCCCCGAGACTAAAATGCTAATAACTCATAGACCGAGCGTCCGATTGACGCACCGTCTGTTATGTTGAGACCCCTATGATGTGATAGACCTTTGATAAACTTCTTTATGGGACTTCATGGTAGTTGGAGTATCTACCAGTAGCTTGTGGAGTGGATCCTGTTGGTGAAGAGCGAACATAGTGCGGGAACCCAGTGGTTGGATGAGACTTAATGACTGTTGACCGTTTCAACTCGGAGTGACTTGATAGGAACATTGGAGATCACCTTGGTAAGGCAGAAAACCCATGGTGGTGATTTCCTTGGTGACACGGCAGACCCACGGTACTCGACATGAGGTGTACCTTAGCAAGCCACGAGGGGGAGCGCCTCTATGTGACATGACAAACCCACGGTAGGGAGCACCTCTGTGTGATGTAGAAGACCCATAGTACATGACATGAGGAGTACCTCAGCAGTCAAACGTTAGTGGGAAGCACATCGATGTGATGCGGAAGACCCACTTTACTTGATAGACGAGGAGTTCTCCAGCAACTGAGGTGATTAATGTTGTTACTGGGAATGTTACTTAACACTACCCCTAGAATAAATCCTGGGGTGAGCTGAGTCAGAACCTCTATGTTTTCCTCATGATTGAGATGGATTACTTGATAACTTAGGTATAGGTATGGGCATATACCTGAGTAAGGTTATCTGTTGATTTAATACTTTGTGTTTTATCCTTATTGGATTTTTTGAGACCTAGAGGGTCTCAGGGTCCCTAATGAGTATCGTTATACTCACCCTAGAATAGGCTATGCCCCCACCTTGTTGTGTTGGATGCAGAAGAAAGACAACTCTGAATGAGGCTGAGAGTACCAGGATTAGAGGGTACCAGGAGGTGGACCATTCAACGTGTTGTTATGTAGAGGAGACGGGTGGACGTGGAGTGCTGAGGAGGCGATATGTACCTACCCTTATGGTAGGAACCTCGGAGTACGATCTAGTAGTTGTATCTTATTTTTCTTTAGTTGTATTGTATCATAGTTTTACTTTTACTTTTCAGTTGGGATTGTATTCTGACCCCTTTTATATACTACACTCATTCTATTTACAGTTCAATTTACTTGTGTTCCTATATTTCTGGGTTCTTGGTTACATGTGCTTATAGGTTATAAAGGTAATGCCTTCCTAGTTTTAGGGAATAAGCCTTTGGTGCTAGTCGCCATCCCCTGGCCTATGGAAGGCAGGCATGGTGTTAGTCACGGTATAGGCCCAGATGGCGGGTCGTATCAAATTGGTATTAGAGGAGTTGGTTCTACCATAGAACTAGGACTCTGATCTTTTCTGTGAAGCAATTGTGTTATGGGTAACTCGTGTGGTTTTCAGATTAGGGAGTCCAGTGTTGGTACGATAGCCAACAGATCCATACACGATGACATTGACTTCTGGTTTCCAACTCAGCGCATGAAAACACTGATTGTGGGTGTGTGTTTCAAAAGTTTTCCTTGTGATCTTTTGAGTCATCTCACCAGGTATAACTCTCAGCTCACTAGGTATAAATTTTTAACCATGGAACACCTGTTTCTTTTCAGGATTCCTCCACGAAGACAACCAGCTACAATTCCAAGGGATGTACGCACTGATAACCCACCGAGCGATGAGGCCTCAATGCGGGGACCTTTTCCAGTAGAGGAACCAGTGGAGTCACCAGCGGTATGACTCCCCATTGGGACACTGATGCCACCAGCGCCAGTAGTAGATGGGGCATGCTTCTTGAGTATGTTGCACGAGTTCCAGTGCCAGATGCCACCCATGTTCAGGGGAGAGACAGACCTGTAGGCGGATGAGGATTGGCTGGAGGCTATGGCGAGAGTCTTCAAACTCGTAGGGATGGCAACCGATCTCATGGTGATCCTTGCCGCCATTCTTCTATAGGAAGAAACCGGTAGATGGTGGAGCTTGATGCTATAGGTTCAAAATGAGTTGATGTTTCTCTGGGTAGACTTCGATAGCCTGTTTCGGGCAGAGTATGTCCCAGGGACTCTTCACACAGTGCACATACATGAGCTTCTTCATCTGCAGTAGTGCAGCATGACTGTGGATCAGTACTCAACGAGGTTCACTGACCTCTCACGCTACTCTACAGGTATGGTGGATGACCCATTTTTCAAGGCCGATATCTTCTAGTATGGAATCAGACAGGAGATTAGGGATTCATCGATCTCACTCAGTATCCCGATGAAGGCAGGGGTGTTAGAGAGATCCATCTTGGTGGAGAGTTTACTTGTTGAGTAGTCACCAACATCGAGACCCACTAACAGTCATCATGTTGTGGAGTCTTATGTAGCTAGCATCATAGAAATGTCATAGAGTTCTAAGAGGACCATACTTACAGGTGGACTACTGCATGACTCCGGATCGGTTGTGCAGGGCACCCGAGGTGGAGCCAGTTTTACCAGGTGTCGGCAGTGTTACGCATGCGGCAGGTAGGGTCACATGGCCCATGACTATCTGATCCGCCATACAGATGATCAACAAATTGTCAAGGGATAGCCCAGGTAAAGATAGATGTTCAACTAATGAGGTCTACATAGAGTAGGAAGACATGGCAGAGGAGCTGGTCATGCAGCTGGTGGTGGGCGACGATTTGAGATGTTACCGATACCACCACCAGGAGGTTCACCCCGATCACAAGGAGCATGTGGAGATTGGAGAGCTCATCTCTAGGTAGTTGTGTCCCATGATCACGGTGCTCCAGAGATGATTCGAGGTATGATATGTGTCTACTCCACCATAGCTGAAGTACTTATAGACACAGGTTTCAGTCATTCTTTTATTGGCACTACCCTTGTTTGGAGCTCAGAGATTCTGTTGGAGCTGTTGGATCGATCCTTATTGATCGATCCTTATGGCTAGATACTTTTTTGAGATTGGATTATATGATTATGCACTGGTGCCGGCAGTGTGAGCTTACTCTAGGAGGCGAGAGCTTTATCTGGGATCTCTTAGTAGCAGTGTTGAGGCCTTAATACATCATATTGGGTATGTAATGGTTATCTACAGTCCATGTTCAGATAGTCTATATGAGGTGCAATGTGCGGTGAGTCCGCACATATGGGACCAGGTTTACCTTCACCAGTGAGAAGAGAGAATTTGCATCATAGGATGGACTTATCCGAAGTAGAGTGCAACTAATCACTCATCAGTTGTCTACCCTTACCCTTAGAGCTATTGATGTGTAGAGTCTGAGCTATCCAGTAGTGGTGGACCAGTACGCAGATGTCTTCCCTGATGATGTTCTAGGTCTACCTCCTCGCATAGAGGTGGAATTTTTCATTGACTTGTACCCCAGTACAACACAGATATCTACACCAGCGTATCGGATGGCTCCCATGGTGCTTCGTGAGCTTTAGGTACAGCTAGAGGACTTTCAAGGGAAGACATTTATCTGGTCTAGTGTTTCTCCTTGGGGAGCCCTAATTCTTTTCACCAAGAAGGCATATGGGATCTTGATGCTTTGTTTTGACTATCGGCACCTGAACCAGGTGACCGTGAAGAACAAGTACCCACTCCCAAGGATTGAAGACCACTTTGATAAGCTAAAGGGAGCATAGTGGTTCTTGAAGATATACCTCAAATAAGGCTCTCACCAACTTAGAGTACGAGACAAGGATATGCATAAGACAAATTTCAGTTGTTGGTACAACCATTATGAGTTCTGGGTTATTCCATTCGGCGTGACCAATACTCCAAAAATGTTTGTGGGACTCTTGAATAGGATATTTCAGCCATACCTTGATCACTTTGTAGTGGTCTTCATTGATGACATTTTAATCTAGTAAACTACTCAGGAGGATCATGCCTATCATTTGTAGGAAGTAATGGACACACTCTGATAGCACCATCTTTATGGTAAGCTCTTGAAGTGCCAGTTCTAGATCTGAGAGGTTCACTTTATGGGACATGTCATATCGGAGGCTGGAGTTGTAGTAGATCCAGCAAAGATTGAGGTGGTACATGCTTGGGAGCCACCAAGGAGTGCGACAGAGGTACGATGTTTCTTGGGATTGGCCAGATACTACAGGTGGTTTGTGAAAGAATTATCTAGAATTGTAGCCCCACTATCATCCTTAACGAAGAAGGGGCAACCCTTCGAGTGGTTAGAGAGATGCTGATAGAGTTTTCAAAATCCGAGTATGAGGCAGAGTAGTGCCCTCATATTGAGGCTTATATAGGAGGGAGTAGGGTACGTAGTCTACTACGACGAATCAGGGACCAGACTCAGATGTGTCCTGATGCATGAGCTAGCAGTGATCACATATGGTTGTTAACATCTGAGACAACAAGAGAAGAACTACGCTACCCATGGCCTGGATTTAGTAGTGGGGTTCTTCGCCTTGAAGATGTGGCGACACTATCTTATCGACAAGCGTTTTATAGTGTACTATGATCACAAGAGTCTCAGGTATATCTTCTCTCAAAAGACTTGAACCTGAGAAAGCAATTTTGGCTTAAGTTCCTCCAAGACTATAACTTCGAGATAGTCTATACTCTTGGGAAGGGAAACATTGTAGCAGATACAGTTAGTAGGAGGTCTGGTATACAGCTGCTAGGCGAGGCAACTGAGTAGCTGACCTCTTTATAGATATCCTTTGTGGAACATGATTGAGAAGATTTTCTTCAATCCCTTATAGTCAGTCCCACACTTCTTCAGGGATTCAGGGAGGCGTAGTGTGGGGATGCTAATTGCAAGGCTTGATGTGCTCATATATCCACAGGATAGGCACCTAATGGTTTTTCAGAAGGTGGGGAACTCGTTATCCTCTTTAGAGGACATGCCGTGGTACCAGTAGGAGGAAGTGTTGAGGGAGTTCCACACATCCCTTCTAGCGGTATATCCAAGAGTGGCGAAGATGTACCAGGACATTGAAGACAACACTGGTGACTGGGAATGGATAAAGCAGTGGTAGAGTTTGTCTCCTGGTGCATCACTTTTCTGTGAGTGAAGGCAGAGCATCAGGTACCAGCAGGCTTGGTTCAACCTTTAGAGGTCCTAGAGTGGATGTGGGAAGGGATATACATGGACTTCATGACATGACATCCATGTACATCTAGGGTACATGACTCGATTTGGGTGATCGTCGACCGACAGACGAAGTCAGCCCACTTCCTACCGATCATAGAGCAGGGTTCAGTAGAGAGCTTGGGATGCCTCTATGTGTTTGAGAATGTGCGGCTATATGGAGTACCTTCGAATATTTTCTTCGATCGTGACACACATTTTTCTTCCCGACTATGGAAGGGGTTGTAGGAGGCTTTCGAGATGCAACCTTGTTTGTGCACTGCCTTCCATCATCAGACGGATGGCCAGACTGAGCAGACCATTTAGACCCTCAAGGACAAGCTGCACGTTTGTGTCCTCGACTTCAGTAACATCTAGGAGGATTACCAGTGGTAGAGTTTGAATACAACAAAATCTATCACTTCACCATATAGATGACACCTTTTGAGGCATTGTACGGGTGACCTTGCAGATCACCCTTGTGATGGACTGACCAATGGGAGTCAGCACTCGTGGGACCAGAGACGGTTCAGGCTACCACAGAGAAGATAAATATCATCCAAGAGTGGATGAAGACTGCACATAGTAGGCAGAATTTGTATGTAGATAGGAGACGGAGGCCTCTAGAGTTCGAGGATTGCGACCATTTCATTCTATGGATCTCACCCCGACGATGGCTATAGAGATTTGGCCAAGGGGACAAGTTATCTCCGAGGTTCATCATACCTTTTTAGGTCCTTAGAAGAGCTGGCGAGGTGGCACAGTGCTTAGCTCTTCCACCTCAATTGTATCGGGGGCACGACGTATTCCACGTATCCTAGTCGAGGAGATACGTGCACGACCCTTCTCACATCATCGACCATGGTGAGCTGGATGTCGATGATGGGGTGACTATTACTGAGGTTATGGTATATATTATGGATCAAAAACAGCGGGTCCTTCGTGGATGGTCGATAGCTCTGGTGCACGTTCGCTGGCAGCACATGAACCTCCAGGAGAGAACATGGGAGCGGGGGGATCAGATGCATGGTCAGTACCCACACCTGTTTAACAAGTTTGAGTTGTATCTTACAGGGAAGTAGAGCCTTGAGGTGGGGAGAATGCAAAGACCTAGAATTTCCATGTATTTTTTTTAATTAAATGGAAATTTTACGAGTCATCGAAAATTGACGGCGCATGATTATGAGGCCCAAAGTGCCCAGAATGAATTTCTAAACTTTTTTTCAGGTACATTCAGTAAATGTGCGAGTGGGTTTTTTTATATTTTTAACCGGTGCTCAGAATTTGAATTCGAGGGAACCATTGAACTCGCAACACCAATTTTTACTTAAGGATACTTTTTGCTCAACGGTAGTTGGTTGAGGGTGAAAGATAATATTTTGGGTTTTTTCGTGGAAATAATAAAATAATATAAAACACACATTTTATATAATTTCTTGTAACCACTCCATGTTGATGTTGGTAGTGGGGACCACCAAACCATAACCTCCGTTGAGAGGTTATGGTGGTGGGGACCGCCCAAGGCCTAAACCTCTTAAACACCCCTCTTAATAAGGGAGAAACTTCTCAACTCCCTCATTAATGCGGAGGAGCCTGTTGAGCTTACTCCACATTAAATTATTCCAACGCACCACATTATATTGTCCCAACTTAGTTAATTTTTTTTTAGCTAATTTGAAATTGTGCCAACAATTAAAATTGGGGAATAACTTTTTATTTTGGTGGGTTTTTCTTTTGAGAACATTCGGTGGAAAAGGAGAGAGAGATCTTTGTAGGATAAAGCTCTCTAAAGAAGAATGCGTTCTTCCACGAAGAATGCTCCACCAAAGAAGAACACTCCGCCAACAAAGAACACTGACCACAACTTCGATCTTATTCCTCAGGACTTCTTCGGATGTGGGATGTATTCCTCTACAACTAATCGATGTCCATACTTCCTTCATGTGCCAACGACAACAAACAACCCGAAGTAGGGGTTTATTTATAAGTGATCTTATATTCCCATGTTCTTATCTTCTAAAATAACGAATGCGGATCAAATATATATTTTAGATTGATCATTGAATTTTTTCTTTTGTGGGTTGGGAACAATCATTGTGGGAGGGTTTGACGTTCTTCATTCTTGTTTATGTTTTTTTCGTTTGCTACCACCCTAATGCGGAGGGTTTGGGCTAAACAAACATGGCCCGACCCCTCTACAAATCTTGTGACGATTTGTGGAGTTGAATGCAATGATGGCGACAATGCACCGACACTGCCCCACTGCCACCACTATCACGTGACCCCCGCACCCCGCGGCTCTGCCACTTGTGGCTCCACCGTCTGCCGCTGCTACCACCACCGTCTACCATTGCTACCGCCGCCGTCTGCCGAGCTGCTGTCACCATCCGTCGAGCCGCCACCGCTGGACCACCATCCTACAGCCAGACCACCACCCCACGACCTGTCTGCTGACCCACGGCCAATCCCCCTACCTCGCGACCGGTCTGTCACCCTCACAGTCGGTCTACTCCCTTGTGGCCGGTCAAGGCCTTGGTAATGGTCCATGCCCTCGCGGCCGGTCCGTACCCTTATGGCTGGTCCACTTCCCTCGCGGTCGGTCTCCATCTTCATGGCCGGTCCGCTGCCCTCACAACTGGTCCGTGCCCTCCCGGCCGGTCCTCGCCCATGTGGCTGGTCCACCACCCTCATGGTCGGTCTGTACCCCTATCCGTTCCGCACCCTCGCGGCTGGTCTGTGCCCTCCTAACCGGTCTGTGCCCCCGCAGTACCCGTGCCCGGTCTGCACCCTCGCGTACCCCTTGGCTGAGCTGCCCTCACGACACCCTCACGTCCCTCCCGGTTCGGGTCGAACTACAATATGGGTCGGGCCAGACCCAATGGGCTGGGCCGGGTCAACCCGAACTGGGTCGGACCAGGCCATGTTGGGATGGGTTGGCCGACTAGTTCGGACTGGACCCGTTCCCACTACGACCCAGTTACATTCTTTTGGCCATAACTGTGGCACCAAACATCCATTTTATGAACCCTCTGTGGTGCTAGAAATCATGGAGCGAGACAGACCCTTTTAGTGATATTCCACTTTCTTTTGGATTAAGATATGGAATAGTCAGGTTGTATCAAGCTTGAATCCAATAGCCCCCCCCAGTGAACAAAAGGCTAATAACTCACAGACCGGATGTCCGATTGACGTGACATTTATTACGTTGAGACCCTTATGAAGTGAAGGACCTTTGATACACTTATTCATGGGATTTTTTTGCAGTTGGAGTAATGAACAGTAGCTTGTGGATTAGATCCTACCAGAGACAAGGGAGCATAGTGCCAGAACCTAGTGGCTGACTGAGACCTGATAAATTCTGACCATTTTGACTCGGAGTGACTCGACAGGCCCAATGGGGAGCGCCTTGGTGGTATGGAAGACCCATGGTGGCGAGCACCTTGGTGATGTGACAGATCAACGATAGTTGATAGGAGAAGTACCTGAGAAAACCAAGAGGGTGAGTGCCTCTGTGTGTCGCAGCAGACCCACGGTGGGGAGAAGCTCTGTGTGATGCGGTAGACCCACAATACTCGATAGGAGGAGTACCTCAGTAGTCCAATGATAACAGGAAGCACCTATGTGTGATGCAATAGACCCATTGTTCTTGATAGAGGAGGATTTCTCCAGCAGCCAAGGTGTTCAACGTTGTGACTGAGAATTTTACTTAACACTACCTCTAGAATAAATCCCGGTGTGAGCTGAGTCAGAACCTCTTTTTTTTTACTCATGATTGAGGTGGACTTCTTGATAACTTAGGTATATGTAAGAGAATATACCTATGTAATTTAATCTGTTGATTTCATACTTTTTGTTTTATCCTTGTCGGATTTTGTGAGACCAAAAGGGTGTCAGGGTCCCTACTGAGTATCGTTATACTCACCCCTGCACCGGCTATGTCCGCACCTTGTTGTGTTGGATGTAGATGAAAGACAGCATTGACTGAGGCTGAGAGTACCAAGACTAGATAGTACCTGGAGGTGGACCATTCAGCATGTCGGTACGAAGAGGAGATGGGTGGAAGTGGAGTGTTGAGGAGGCGATCTGTACCTACCCTTCAGGTAGGAACCTCGGAGGACGATTCAATACTTGTCTCTTCTTTTTATTCAATTTTATTATATCACAATTTTACTTGTACATTCCAGTTGGGCTTGTATTCTGGCCCCTTTTACTTACTGCACTCGCTCCGTTTATAGTTCAGTTTACTTGTGTTCCTATCTTGCTGTGTGGTTGGTTATGTGTGCTTATAGGTTATAAAGGCAATACCTTCCTAGTTTTAGGGAATACGCCTTTGGTTCTAGTCTCCTACCCCTGGCCTATGGAAGTCGAGTTTGGGGTCAGTCTTGGTACATGCCTCAGGGGACGGGTCGTGACATAGGTATTTTGGCCCCTCATTGAAAAACTAATATATAAAGGGAAATATATTGAAAATACATTGAATTTAAAAATTATAATGGGGATTAAAAAATTAAATAACATGAAAAGAGTGGGTTTTATTATTTAATAAACATGAAATAATTAATTAACAATAATGAGATGGATTAAATCAAAATTATACCTAATTTAGTTTCTTGAAATAAAGATTATAACAGACACAACAATAATTCATCATGGGTTATTAATTATAATGAAGAATGAGAAAAATGAGTTTGGTAATAAAAAATAGAATGAATAACAACCTTGAAATCGATCCACAACACTTGTATTGAAGTAAAGCAATGAAAATAAGAAAAGGGATTTCTAATTTTGGGTAGAGGGAGTAATAGGGAATGAGAGAAGAATGAAAGAAACAAAGTCCATGTATCGTCTAAGCTCTGAAATATGGGTTGACTACTACTATATATATATATATGGAATATTATAAAACATGTAATGGGAAATCACATTGTATAATTATAATATTTGGTTTTATCCTTGGATTTTGAATCTTAAATGTATCTCACACGTATCTCATCCAAGAGTTGAAACTTTGACCCTTCTCATTATGTGTAACTGGGACGCATGACATGTATCCTCCTATGCGATCCATCTTCAACACGATAATTTAATTCAAAGGTTATACAACATGTATTGGTGAATAACGCCACGTAATGGATTCATGACATGAAAATATTCATGACTTATAACATTCCATGAAATGATATTACACATCGTTTAATGAGGATTTAAGATTTGTAATATCCATTTTTTTCTCAGTTTCTTCATTTTTGTCCTTTTATCCTTGAAACAATATTTCCTGCAAAAATAGACACATAACAGGTGCATTATCATTCAAATGATTGAATATATTTAATCAAAAGGTAAAAAATTTTATATATGATTTTAGTTTATCAAATATGCAGGGTATGATCTTCCAATGTTATTTTAATGATCACATAACCTTATTCTCTTGTTATGAATATGTATCTATTTTTTTTACCCATACTAAGAATCTAATCTCACTAATTTATTATGTTTCCTTTTTGTAGGTTACAAAGGAATTTTTTAAGTATAAGTACTAAATATAAATATCTATGTGGTAAACATTGAACATATTTCACCATGTTAGAATACTTTGTTTAATGTTTCTATAGACACTAAACTATTATGGTCTGCAAGCATTTTTTAAATGTTCTTATTATTCATCTAAAATGATGTAATATCCATTTATGTTATGCCTGAGTATCTATAGATTGTATCAAACGAATGGTTTAGTAAAATTTTGGAAACTAGAATGAGTAAACATTAATGATATCCCAATTGATTTTTCTAAGGATATGTCCTGAGATTTCAAAAATGATAATCCAAAGCTATCTTATATTTAAGATAATGTGTCCTAATTTATACATCCTAGTAAATTTTTTTCATGATTATGTTGTTTTTACCTATGATGAGTGATTCTGAAAATATGTATTTTGGTTTTAGTTAATGGTGGGAACTATAATGACATGGGTTAATGCTGAAGTGAAGGAAAATTTTCGGATGAACATCCAATCAAGTTAATGAATGGGGTTAAGGATGATTTGACGATTCCTAAGTTGTTTTTAAGAAAAATGATTAACAATGTATACCTTAACCAACTCTTGGACACACCAAGGTAGATATGGAAGGTGTTCACTAAGATTTTAGGTAATAAAGACAATGGAGGAAAGGATTTTATGTTTCCTTTTGGTAATGAATGTGGAAAGAACCCCCCAAGTGAATGTATTAAAGGATCAAGAACATGTTTTGAATGTGGAAAATAAGGACAAAAATAAGTAAATTCAAAGTAAAAATGAAGAGTTTGGTTAATTAAATGGATGGGAATATTAGTGTAACGTCCCGGATCTAGAAGCCACTCAATAGGTTCCCCAAAACCTGTTGGTCACATGACCTCAAGGGTATTTCCCCAAACGCTAGAGGCTACCGACTAGCAGCGAGGGCCCAGGTCTGATAGTGGGGAAACTATGCCCTCATTTGTCAAAGAGTAGCACAACAGAAAGATATATGACGTGTAACAGCGGAAGCAGTGAACAATATACAACTGAAGTGGACAACAGAAGTAAAAGAGAACCAGTAGTCATATATATAAAGATGTACCATGTCACTATTCTATGAAAGCATCCAAAAAAGAATACACTACAATACAATACAATACATATCAAAGTACAAGGTATAGCCAAACAAAACAAAGAATAGTAAATAGAACACAACAGCATCGCAAGCCTAAGCTCCGTCTTATGCTCTCCTACTCCTCAACTACAATCATGTACCTGTATAGGGACTCTTTACCCTGTTGAAACCTACAGAAAAATAGTCTGTTTGGGATGAAGACATGACACAAATAGGGTATGAGAAATAAATCTCAATAGGAACCCACCAAAGGCTCATGCCCAACTAATAGTGAAAATGTGCAACAATAGTGTGCAAAAGTAAATGCAGTAAACTAATAAGTACTAAAAAAGTAACTATCACTACCAGTTTCATTTCCATTTTAATTATTACTTATCACATCCAAGCTTTTGATTTAGCTTTGAAGTTACAACATAGAAAATCACCATAGTGAAAATTCTAAATAGCCATGTCCTCAGACATACTATCCTTACTCTCGTGTAACAGAATCAAATTACCACAAGTGATTGCCCTCAGGCATAACGATCATTGCCCTCAGGAATATGTGGTACTGCCCTCAGGCACATAAACTGCTTCCCATAGGCATAAACAAAGGCTACCCTCAGGCTAACCAAACACTGCCCACATGATGAGGAAACACTTCCCTCAGGCTAAATAGAACACTTTCCTCAGGCTAATTGAACATTGCCCTCAGGATAATAGAACACTAACCTACGGCTAATATAACACTACCCTCAGGATAAAGGAACCAGGACAATCCCAAAGCATAAACAAAAAATTTATATAAACTTTCTCTCAAGAAAATGCAATGCACATTATAATCATGGCATACCTTCGGGTATCCTGGCCAAATGGCTAAATAGAGGAATGCACCGCCAGGGTGGTCCTGGATCAAAGCAGTGATCCCAAACAACATTTTAAACTTATCATTAATTTATCTTTACTATTATAGGTATATTTTCAGCCAAGGTCTCATCCATACGACACCCCCACTATGGGCGCGTAGCACAAAAGTACACAATTTCAACACAACAGTTGGAAATAAATATCATACCACCTACCTCGATTATCATTGATTGGTATATGTGAATGAAACCTCCTGAATTGTCCAATAATGACGTAGATATGGGATAAAAATTCACTCATTCAAACTCAAATAACTTTCCCTCAGGAAAGAATTGGTAAAAACTGCTCAAGGAGGGTGGTAAGCTGTACTCAGAAGCACCTGTGTACCCAGTGCCCTCTGAAAGCTCTGCCAGAAACAAGACATAAAATGGGCATATCTATCTGAAACAATATAACGAAGGACCCCATGAATACATACAACCTCACAGATATACAACTTTCTGAGATCATCAACACTGAAGGTCTCCTTGATCGACAAAAAGTGAGCTACCTTCGTGAATCTGTCTATAACAACCCACACGACATCACTTCCTCGAGATGACCTCAACAACATGGTCATGAAATCCATCGCGACATCATCCCATTTCCACTCCGGAATGGGTAACTGCGGTAATAGTCCTACTGGCCTCTGATGCTCTGCCTTCACTTGCTGACAGGTGGAACATCTCGCAACAAAACCGGCTTCTTCTCTTTTCATACTTGGTCACCAATACTGACGTCTCAAGTCACGGTACATCTTGGTGACCCCAGGATGAACTGTCCAAGCAGAATCCTGAAACTCATAAATCAACTCCTCGCGTATATCCCCTAGAACCCACACTCATACATGGAAATGAAACACCTCATCCGCACCTATCATCCATCTAGGGGGAGGGTCCTCACTTTCCACCGACTCTCATAGAACTAGGCCTTCTGAATCAGATAGCTGTCTCATCCTCAATCAATCCAAAAGGGTAGAAGTTAAAGCTAATGAAGAAAGATAGCTTTTCCCCTGATTATCATGCACCTCCAAATGCATCTCAGAGAACAAATTATTAAGCAGCCACTCACCACTGTCCTCATGAACTGCCTATATCTATGTCTTCCTACTCAGTGCATCAGCTACTGCATTACACTTACCAGATGTATAGGAAAGCTCAAAGTCGAAGGACTGAATGTATTCAACCCACCTTTACAGTCTCAAGTTCATGTCATGGTAGGTAAATATGTATTTGTGACTTTTGTGGTTGGTAAAAACAACAGAATTCTCTCTCAAGATATAATGTCTCCAACAACGCAACACATGAACAACAACAGCCAACTCGAGGTCATGCGTCGGGTAATTACTCTCATGTGACCTCAACTACCGAGAACCGTATACAAAAACTCGATTTCCCTGCATCAACACTGCTCCCAGCCCAATACCTGGTGCATCATAGTAAACTGTATAGATTTTCCCTTGCTCTGGAAGTAACATGATTGGTGTTGATGTCAACCTTCCCTTCAGCTCTTAAAAGGCTGTCTCGCAAGCTTTTGACCAATCGAACATCACAACCTTCTTAGTCAAACCCGTCAATGGAACTGCTATGTGGGAGAAGTCCTGTATAAATTGTCTTTAGTAACCAGCCATCCCCAAGAAACTCTGTCTCTTAAAAACATTCTTAGGATGCTCGTAGGAAACTACTGCTCTCACCTTCTCTGGCTCTACCCCAACCCCTGTCTCTGAGATGATATGACCTAAGAAGTGTATCTGTTCCATCCAAAAGTGGAACTTTGAGAGCTTAGCATAGAGCCAATGCTCTCTCAGTGTAATCAGTACAGTCTCAAGATGGGTAGCATGGTCATGTCGAGTGTGAGAGTAAAATAAGATATTGTCCATGAAGACTACAACAAAAAATCCAGATAAGGGTGGAACACATGATTCATCAGAGCCTTGAAAACTTCTGGTGTGTTCGTGAGTTTGAATGGCATGAAAAATTACTCGTAAAGACCATATCTACTCCGAAAGGCTACAAACGGTATGTCCAAAGGTCTAACGCATAACTAATACTATCGGGATCTCAATTCTATCTTTGAGAACACTCATGATTCCTAAAGTTGATCAAAAAGATCATCAATCCTTGGAAGGGGATACCGGTTCTTGATCGTCAACTGGTTTAGCTTCCGATAATCTACATAGAGTCTGAGGGTACCATCCGCCTTCTTAGAAAACAGGACTGGCGAACCCCAAGGAGAAGTACTGGGTCAGATAAAACCCTTTTCCTGTAACTCCTCTAACTACCTCTGGAGCTCCTGAAACTCAGGTGTAGCCATCCTATAAGGAGGAATGGACACCGGTGCAACTTTTGGAAGAATCTCAATAGAGAAATCCACCTCACGCTCCAGAGGTAGACCTGAAAAGTTGTCCAGGAAGACATCCCTGAAAAGATCAACCACTGGAGTGAAATCCTCTTGACAAGTTCCCTGATCATCCATATATAAACTCACAATCTGGGCTGTGACTCCACCTCTCCCTCGATGCTTGGGTCTAGCTCGGCTCGACTGGAAATCCCATTCACCCTCGTATAGAAACTTTTCACCCTCTAGTGATGCAAAGATCACCCTGCGATGATAGCTCACTCGGCTTGCCTGGACATCCCATTCTCCCTCGTATAGAATCTCTCCGCCCTCTAGTGATGTAAAGCTCACCCTGCGAAGATAGAAATTTACAAAGTCTTGAAAGGGTACCAACCAGTCCATCAGAATAATTAAATCATAGCTCATCATCTTCAAGACATAGAGGTCCCATAGAATGTGACACCCACCCCCCTCTAGGGGGAACTCCCTGCACTGATGCACACCAGCTATTCTAGTTCCCAACAGAGTGTCTAGTATCATGATACCAGAAGAAGAATATACACAGAGCCTAAGGCTCTCTAAAATGTCCATAGATATAAAAGAATGTGTAGAAATAGTATCGAAAAGTATTGAAGATAAAACAGATGCTACTAAAATAGTACCTCTGACAGTGGATGGTCTGAGATCCTGCTCCTGTTCGGTCTGTTTCACGGCATATGCCTGCCCAGTGCCATGTCCCTACGACACAGCCAAGCTACCATGAGCTGACCCACCATGCTGCCTCTGAGATCCTAGGGTTTGGCTACCATGACCATGACCACCATCTCTGCCTACACGCCCTGATGTATTCCAGTTTCCCGACTGGTAAGAAGCAACTGGTCCTGCTCCTGCATACATAGTCTGCACAGAACCCCTCTCAATAGCCAATGGTAGAAACACCCAAAAAAAGAACTACAGAAGAACCATCTTTCCACAAGCTTGACACTCCACTAGTCCATGTGGACACTGAGGTCGCTTGTGCCCCTCTCTACCACACTGGTAGCAGATGACCTTCCCACCTGCAGTATTATTTTGACTAGTACTGCCACTGTGAAAGAAGTCCGTCTGTCTATTCCTCTTGATGGTATAAATATTACCTGAAACTGGTGTCGAACCGCCCTAGCCTACACCACTAGCTTCCCATAGGTTCTGCTTAGTAATCAGTGCCTGGTTCACAATAGAATGCACTGTAGGCCACCTGAAAACATTCACCAGTGATTGGATGTCATATCAAAGACCATCCTCAAAGTGTCTAGCCCTTAACGTCTCATCAAACAACAGAACGGGTGAAAAACGCTGAATCTTGGAGAAGAGAGAAGAATAATCCATCACTGACATGGCACCATGCTGCAGATTCATGAACTCTTGAGCTCGATCTACCCTCAGCATCTCCAGGAAGAAGAATTCATAGAAGGCTGCCTGAAAATATTCCCACACCATACCTCAGTGATGCTCATATTAGGTGGTAACATCCCACCACCTCTTGGCAGAATCACGCAGCATGTATGTAGCGAGCTTGACCCTCCTCCCAAGAGGTGTCTCCAAATTCTCAAATATCATTGAAAATGAATCCAGCCATGACTCAGCAGCCTGTGGTACACCATCCACTAGAAAATGTAGGTGGATGCTACTTCTGGAAGATACGAGTAAGCTTTTCATTAGATGTGGAAACCGGAGGTGCTCCCTAGAAGGTTGTATAAGTGGAATGAAGCCTTCATGGAACTGTGCATCCGTGCCAATGTCCAGTATAACGGCTGGTTCTGCATCTGGCACTATTGGAGAATCCACTGGTAGCACATGGCCTACCACCTCTAGAGTATAATCGTCGCTGCTCTCTTGGAGAAAAACTAGTGGTCGTCTCGGCGGCATGACTCTACGAAGTCAAATGCACACCTTAGATCCAGATTATCAAAGACCAAAAATGAGGATGCCAAGAAGGGAACAGGTGAACAAAAGAATTCATGTTTTACAAAAGAGGACTACATAGCATGTTCCCTTAAGTCTTTCACATGGGCCTGTAATTCTTCCAGAACTGGTCGTGTATCACCCAAACTACATGGCGTGCTGTCTTAACACATGGCCTGTACTTGAATCCTTTTTCCCTTCCATAGTCCTTCTGCATAGCTTAAGCCACACTGATCTCCTAAAACAAAACTACACAACGTGTTCAGAGGTAGAAACGGCGTGTGCTATACAAGATTTCATCGGATAATATTGTTCGTCCCAAGGACAGTGTACCCAGGTCCCACTACACGGCATGTTCCATAAATACACAGAGTGTTCAAAGAAGCCCCAGACCGACCCGTGTTTCTCACTACATGGCCGACTACACGGCTGAAACTACACGGCATGTTCCAGGTGGACACAATGTGTACTAAGAAATATAACACTGACACGTGTTGTTCGTGACACGGTCAAGTACCTAGGTTAGACTACACATCGTGTTCAAGGTAGACATGGCATGTATGTCTTAAGGTTTCCTCCATCCGTGTTGCTAGTTACACAGGCGGACATTGGGTCAACACTACCCGGCATGTACTACTGGTACATGGTTTGTTTCACCCAAGCCATCTCCTACCCCGTGTCCCTGCCCACACAGCCTATGACATGGGAAGATACTACAAAGCATGTACTGAGGGTACACGACATGTACTTAAAAAGTTTTCATTTCTTCTCGAACAGAAGAACACACGATGTGTGTCTTTAGAACTACACGACATTCATGTTGGGTTTTCCAGATTGGTAGCTTGAGAAACTACTTCGAAACCTAGAAAAACACAGAAACAAAAACCTATGTTCCAAATTATTATCTGTGAGGGCCCATAATCCCCGCGAATCAAAGCTTGGAATCTTATACATGTAATAAAAAAATAAACCTGTCGATGTTCCACCAAATTCCGGTCATTGAGGGACCATACTCCTCAAGAACCAAAGGTTGGAATTAATTCTAACAAAACCTCACACAACAATACCCTATCATATAATCGGTATTTATCAAAGCAGCTATCACAACAACAAGCTATTCTAGCACATCAACTATCACAATAACATGCAATTTCTAATGCACCTACATGGCATGGAAGGAATGCATGACATGGGATTTCTAGCATGTGCCTAAATGATGCATGAGACAACATACCCTCATCTCATCGGGGTGAAACTAAATAGAACCCATGTATAAAATATAAACTGCACAATTACAAGTGTGTCACCAAATGGTGAAAATCAAATCAACTATAAAATCACAAAACTCGTAATAATCAATGAGGTAGATTGGATTTTACCTATACATGGGTTATCTAATCTCAGGAACAATTTATTACCAACTACTATTTCCATCCTATTCCTAACTAAGGATCCAAACGGTAAGTCAAATAAAAGAACCCCCTTTGATACCACTTTGTAACATCCCAGATCAAGAAGCCACTCAACGGGTGCCCCAAACCCGGTTGGTCACATGACATTAAATGAATTTCCCCAAACGCTAGAGGCTGCCGACTAACATCGAGGGCCCAGGTCTGATAGTGGGGAAACTATGCCATCATTTTTCCATGTTTCGCATAGTGGAATGATATATGATATATAACAGCAGAAGCATTGAACAATATACAACTGAAATGGACAGTTGAAGTAAAAGAGAACCAGCAGTCATATATATAAAGATGTAGCATTCCACTAATCTATGAAATCATACAAAACAGAATACACTGCAATACAATAAAATACATCACAAATTACAGGGTAAGGGAAAACAAAACAAAGAAGAGTAAACAGAACATAGTAGCATCGCAAGCCTAAGCTCCGTCCCATGCTCTCCTACTCCTCTAAAACAATTATGTACCTGTATAGGGACTCTTGACCCTATTGACTCCTGGAGAAAAATAGTTGGTTTGGTCTGAAGACATGACCCAAATAGGGTGTGAGAAATAAATTCCAGTAGGCACCCACCAAAGTCCCATACCCAACTAACAGTGAAAATGTGAAATAGTAGTGTGCAAAAGTAAATGCAGTAAACTAGTAAGTACTAAAAAAGTAACTATCACTACCGGTTTCATTTCCATTTTAATTATTAGTTATCACCTCCAAGATTTTTCTTTAGCTTCACAGGTACAACATATAAATTCACCACAATGAATATTTTAAGTAGTCATGTCCTCAGACATACTATCCTTAACCTTGGGTAACTGAATCAAATACCCACAGGTAATTGCCCTCAGGAATAACAATCATTGACCTCAGGTATACATGGTATTTCCCTCAGGCATATAAAATAATTACAACAGGCATAAAAAAGGTTACCCTCAGGTTAACCAAACAATTCCCACATGATAAGGAAACACATCCCTTAGGCTAAATAGAACACTTTCCTCAGGCTAATAGAACACTGCCCTTAGGCTAATAGAACACTACCCTCAGGCTAATAGAACACTACCCTCAAGCTAAAGAAATGAGGCCAAGCCCAAAGCATAAACAAGAAATTTATATAAACTTTATATTAAGAAAAAGCAATGCACATTATAATCATGGAATACACTCGGGTATCCTGGCCAAACGACTAAATAGAGGAACGCACCGCTGGGGTGGTCCTGGATCCATACAGTGATCCCAAAAAGCAGTTTAAAGTTATCATTAATTTATCTATACAATTCTATATATCTTTTCAGCAAAGGCCTCATCCATAAGGCACCCCAACCATGGGTGCGTAGCACAACGATACACAATTTCAACACAACAGTTGGAAGTAAACATCAAACCACCTACCTAGATTGTCTCTGATCGGTATACACGAATGATGCCTCATGAATCGTCCAATAATGATGTAGATCTGGGATAAATGTTCCCTTATTCAAACTCAAATAACTTTCCATCAAGAAATAATTTGTATGAACTACTGAAGGAGAAGTAAGGGCTTACCCTTGCGGTTCAAAGGAGATCAATGGCATAGGAATTAGATTCACGGTGTGCGGTTAGGAGATCTTCCCAGGTTCGACAATCTCTCTCGTGCTCCAAACCAACCCATTGCCTCTTATGCCAAAAGACGAGGCTACTTCCCTTTTTAAGAAAAAAATGGACTACACGACGTGTACTCTCAAGTATACGGTGTGTAATTTTCATTTTCTAACTGTTCCTCTGGTGGATTCATTACACCATGGAACTGTTCATCCATTTACATGAGTACATGGTGTGTATATCTAATTACACAGTGTGTACTGTTGCTCTGCTGGCGGTTGCCTCCACCGCCTTACTATTCACCCACCGACTGATTACACAGCGTGTAAATACTAAGTACACGGTATGTAGTCAGTTTTTAAACCCTTTATCACCGACATGCCTACACTCCCCATGTACTCATCCCACATGGTCAAAGTACACAACATGTGGAAAGGTACATGGCGTGTACCCTAAAAATTTGGGATTTTCCCCATTTTCCTTATTTTCTCAAAAACACTCAAGGAAAAAGAAAAGGAAGAAACTTGTACCTCAAGAATAATAACTGGGTTCTTAAAATTGCAATACCTAAGACATCTCACAGGTTTAATGCTTTATGTGTAGATTGAATGATCATTATTATAAATCAATTCCCCAAGTGGAAGGCTCATGAAGTGAATAAACAAGGTGGTATGAGTAATGGTTATAATATTGACAATAATGAGACTACAAGTGAAATATGAAAGGAAAGATGTATTATATAATATGATGAGGTATCATTGTTAATGGATTAATGAATAAGTGGAATAATAAATGTTTTTATGTCTTAGGATTCATGAATTATGCTATATGAATGGTGAAATATATAAGCAATATTCTATTAATGTTTCCCAACTAAGGATTTAGAATAACGTGTTTAATGGTTTTGATGGACTAGAAAAGTGATTTAATGGAAACATGATGTTCATGAAAACACATGACTAAGGGAAACATAACCCTTAATACCTTACTTATTTTAAGATAATAGTTTTTAAATAATGATTTGTTGGATATGATTATGTAAATTGGATGGTACTTATTACCTTGGAACTAATTAAGGATTTTTCGACAAGTGGTTTATCCCATCACCGATTAATTTTACAAAATTTTTGGAATTAATGAGTACATCAAATAAACATTGGAATAAGGAAACCATCATGTTTTCAATAATTATTTTTAATAATTTCAATGTTTCAACAAAATATATGATGAAGGCATTCAAATGTTTGTTATGTGATAAAAAAGATCTACTTTATGATATATGGGGGGTCAACATTAATATTATTTTAAATGTCATTACATTATTTATAGATTTATGGATTTTCAACATTCATAAGGGTTAAAGGTTGACCAATTATAGAATGGTTTATGTTAGACATCATATGAGGTTTCAATGACTAGTGTATTGCCTCTCCATATGATAATTTATGCATATTGGATAACTTGTGGTAACATTTTATAATGATTAAAATATTTGTAATGAATTGTCATTCTATTCATGGTTATCATGATTTATTAATGCTTTAATAATGAAAAATTCATCTTCATTTTTTGGAATGAGAGATGTAGTTGAAGTTGACCATGGCACAAAAAAGGGTAAGGTTGTTCTCAAATATTGTAATTATATATTTTCATAAAAATTATACAAATTTAGGAAAAAGAATCTTAAAACAAAAAAAATATATCCTATTTTCTTAATTTCTATTAAATAAAATTTCCCCTTATATCATCATTGATATATGTCCTTGTGATTGTTAACTTTCTCCCAACCAAGTTCTCTATCACTCTTCTTCAGAACTTGATAGCTAGATTTCTCTTCAAAATCCTTGTTTTCACTTTCCACCTATGTTCTCCTATGTAAAAACCTAGTTATGTGTTACTTTTTCTAACCATTATCTTTCAAAATTTCTATTTTAAAAGGAAGTTTTAGTATTCATTTTTAACAATGTCGTTTTTTAGAAAAAATATTAAAGTATTAATCTTGTGTTGAATCAGATGAAATTCGAGGTCAAAATTCATTTTAAGGGGGGAATAATGCAACAACCATATATTTTGTGAAATACATTTATTTGAATTAATTTATTATGTTTTATATTTCTCATTTTACGTAACAATGAATATAGTTTTTTATATAATGTCATTATTTTTGATTATGTTATATGCAAAACCAAGTTAACATTTCACTATAAAAACCACTTAGATTAGTATTCAGTACAAACCACATTATGTCTATATTTTATTATAAAAAATTCTGAGCCCCTTCTATAGTTTCTGTTTCTAATAAGGCATTGTTTTTTAGAAATACAATATAAAATTATTATTGTTATTAAAATATTATTATTGATACCACCTAGCCATTGGAATGGAAGTTACAAATAAGATTAAATAAATTATGAAACTATGATTTGAATTTTTTTATAAAATTATACCATTTATTGTCAACTAGTAGAATTGAATGTGAGAACTATTTTAAAATTAAAAGTTACTTTTCAAAGAAAACAATTTTTTTATGTACAAACACAATTTTATATCAATAAATTTTAATTTTTTTATGTTTTCAATAAAATTTATATCTTATATATATTTCTAATATTTTTGATAATCATCTAGTTGATTTTATTGTTATAATATAATAATAAATCCAATTTTATGAATAAAAAGATGTATTTTGCTAAATGGTAATTTTAATTCCTTTTAATGTAGAATCCATTTTAAATATTATTTGGGAAATTTTAATATCTTTTATTGTATAAATTAATCTTTCTTTATTAAATTGGAATATAAAAATTTACTTTGGGTGAATTATTGGTATTTTTTTGGGAATTTTCAATTTTTTATGAATATTGAAAAACATTTAATTTTAATTCAAAACTAATTTTTAATACAATTTATTTATATAGATAAATTATGTTTTATTTTTTTTAAAATTTTATTAGATAAATTATACATATATTTATGTAATTTAGGTAATTAGAATGAATTTTAAATCGAAATTATACATAAAAACATTTCAATCTTTGGGAAAGTTTTAACTTTAAAAACCCAATTTGTCACCCTATATATGGGATTAAATTTAAATTAATTTCCAACACTTCTATGATTAAAATTATAAAAAATGGATTCGATATTTATATTAATATAATTTATAATATCTAATATTTTAAACTAAGTGTTTTTACGAAAAAATATTAGTGAAAGTGATTTAAATTCATTATAATGATTGAGAGAAAAATTAGCTTAATAGAGGACTAATTGTTAAACTTAATGGAAACAATGAACTTGAAGCTTTACCAACATACATTTTATGAATATATTTCTACATTATAATCCCTTTTATCTATTTTTTAACATTATTGGAACCACTTTATAAGAGAAAAAATTGGTTGAAATTCCCTTTTAAAAAATTTACAAGAATGCCACTCCTCCTCCACTATAAAAAGGCACTGAACCAACACAATTATCCACACATATAAAGACCTTTTTATTTCAAAAAATATGATAAAATAAGTTCCAAAAATCCATATATTCATCCTATAAGCCTCATATAGGGAATAAATCAAATCATGTTAACCATTTGTTGAAAACAAACTGTAGTTAACCAAAGAAACATTAGCATTCTTCATCACATTACTTTGTTTTATTTTCATTCTCCATCCTGTAAACTATTCTTATTTCATGATTAAATAAAATAACCAGTAAATTATAAATAATTATATTTTTTTATTCTATGGTATATACCTACACATACACACACTTCCATCAAATGGTAAACCAAGTTACCGTCCTTATGTACAGAGAACTACCGCCTCAGAAACCATTGTTGTCCGTTTTTCCATTACAACATATCATGGCTGGGAATTATGAAGAACAATATATTTTTATATGATATATAAGATTTATTTTTTCTTCTGTAGTTATAATATAAAACATAACTTCTATTTTGTGTAAATATGATAACTTCGTTTGTGGATGTGTGGACTACCACCTCCTCAAAGCGATGTAAATCATTCAAAATCTATATGGAATGTATTATGGATGAGTTTTGTGATAATAAGTATAATGTAATGATATTATATATATACATAAATTTTATTTACTTTTTTTCTTTCTATAATATAATTAAATGGGAACTCCGTTCATGCAAACGTACTGTCTACCGCCTCTATGAATAGTGTAATCCATTTCATATTTATATATTTTATAGATTATTAAAAATAAATATATAATAAATAAATATGATACTTATATCAGGTTTTACATTATTTTAATAGGTAAATAATTTTCTATGTATTATGATCAGGAATAATAAGTCAAAACATGTACGGAAAACAAAGCAGATATTAACCAAAGCGTAACATTAGCACATAATTATTAATAAAAAGGTTATCTAATGTCATATTAAAATAATAAACGGTATTATATATAATAGTATAGAAATTTAACTTATTAATAATTAAATTATATTTCTTAAATGTGGTGTGTATACTGACCATAAATGTATTATATGATTAGTTTAATTAAATTTATTATTACTTAAATATCCATTTATTGATATTTATTTCATGGGGTTTATGTTTCAAATGTTACCAAATCGGTAAAGTGATTTTGACTGTATTTGCATTCTTTGAGACACATGCCATGTTATGCACCTATATTTTTATATGAGGTGTATAGATTTAATTTTATATATTATATAAATAATATAATTATTTTAATGATATTTTAATTATTATGTAATCTTATTATTTCGATTTTATTTTGATTCAATGTTACCAATGTGTCTATAGTTTATTCCAACAATTTCATAATTTATTGAGATTGTTTATGATTATGCATCAATTGATGAAATATTTAGATCCATATCTCAAGAAATATCATGAATTTTCCTACTATATGGTTATTAATGTAATATACAAGTAATGGTAACATTTTCCCACTCTTTGTTACATAAGATAATTTCTAAAATGTTTTAATGAAAATCCAATTTTATTTATCATTTTGATTGAAAATTAGTGTTCTTTAAAAACCATGTTTTAAAAAAATGTTTTAAAAAGATATTTACTATTATACTATGATGTTTAAACAACACTTTTACCTATGTATTAATTAAAAAAATGGTTTTAAATGGAATCATATTTTAATTTTCTAATCAATACACTTTTATAAAATTTTAAGGTGTAAAAGGAATGTACATTATTTACGAACCTACCGGCCTTCATGACCTTCACTTCATTGATGATTATTATTTTAAATTACAAGGTTATTTTTTAAAGGAATTTTTTTTCATAATATTTTGGGATGTTTTTATTTTGATATGGGTTTGTATGAAAAAGGTGTTTTAATTTTTTTATGTTTTAAAATTGGTTTATATGATTTTCAAAGCACCATTTATATGTTTTCAAAAGGTTGTTTTCTAATAAAAGGTTTTAAATTATCTTAAATATTATTATAAATGTTTTAGAAGTGTTTTTAAAAATGGTTTTTCAAAAACAAATTCAAGATTATTTTATAAATTTTCATGGAAAATGTATTCAAAATGGTTTCAAAGCTTCATTTATAAGTTTACAAAGAAAATTTAAAAGGAAATGTTTTTAAAAATGTTCTCAAGATTCCTTAATATGATTTCAAATTTTTTTCAAATGTATTTATTTTTGAAAAATAAAATTTCAAAGAATAAAGGATTTTTTCTTTAAGAAAGGGTTTTAAAGGGTCTTTCCAAATTATTTTACCTCTAATATTACGTCCACTAGTGTAACACCCTGATATTTTATGAGAAGTTTATTTTTTTTATGTCTTATGTTATACACAACATCAAAATAATATTTCATTACACACAACAGTAGCTTGGCTTGTGTTATATGCAAGAGCAACCTTCCTTGGTAGCGTGTTTTGTACGCAATATCGAGTTTCACTAAACAACGATATGTTATTAAAATATTATATAAACTAGCCGTTATGAATAGTAATACCAAATTTTAAAAATTTTATAAATTTTATCATTCAAAATGAACTTTATTTTTGGATTTGGAATATCAAAATTAACCTAGGGTGAAATTTTGGTAATTTTCTGAAAACTTTCAATTTTTGATGAATAGTGAAAACACTTGGTTACTAATTAAAAATCGACTTTTTATTTAAATAAATATTTATTTTTTTTAAATTTATTATGGGTCATAATTGATACATAATACCTATATAAGTTCAATGTAATTCATTGGAGTCGGTTTATAATAATTTTAGATATATAAAAATTTTATTGAACTTTTCACCATCTTTTACCCACCTCCTAGGAGAATTTGGAAATGTAATAAAACATAATTTTACCGCTTCTGTGAATGGAATTCGAAAATTTAAGAGGCAAGGTGAATATCAAGGAGTAAAATGTGGTTCAATAAGATAAAATTAATTTTTGGTGAATAGTAACTTTTTACTTTTATTTACCACGTTTAAAAGTAAATAGTGTAATTAAGGGTAAAAATTATATTATTATTACCCTAACACATGTCCTAATTTTGTTGGATAAGTGTAATTCGACCAAAAACAACCATAGGAATAAAATATTACCCTTTAGGTCCACTTGGATTAGATTAGGAAATTTATTATTATTTTATTTAAAGAAGTGTTAAAATAGTTAATATCAATGTTTAATAACTAAAAACATTTTTAATGTAGGGTTATACATAAGATAAATTCAAAAACAACGTTCATGCGTACGTACAGCCTACCGTCTCCATGAACAGTGTGTTTATTTCCATTTTTCAATCTATTATATATATGTATATTCTGAATATATATTATATATAAATAATGTTTTATATTCATGAATTAAGTAATCATGATCTAAGCAATCATATTAGTAATTACAAGTCAAAACACGGATGATAAATGAAATTATTTTACCCAAAATGCTTCTTTAACATGGAATTGACAAATGAACTGAAAATATAAATTCATAAGTGAATCATATATGATATCATAAATATTATTATGGTTCAATTATAAGTTAATAATATGTTTAAACCCACTATATAGGAGTCTCGGACACATACATATGAAATTGGACATTAGGTAAGGGATAATTATTCCAATCTCATTCTTATCCGAGATTGTTTATTCGTAATTATTTACTCAGTTTATGTTTACTATCCATGTCTATATGTTCTCAAAATGATTTCATAAAATGTTTACTTTTCTTCCAGGTATGTTTAAATTCATTTTTACCCTTTTTTTACTTTTACCACATCGTATGGAAGGAATCTTTCTTTTGTTTACCATATGAGGTACTTTTTGACTTTTCTGGAAAAAGTACGAGAAGAATGTTTTTTAACTTATACAGCATGAACAGATTTTTACAGTTTCATAACACCTTGTTTTCATGAAGCTTACTCTACAAGATTTAATGGCTATTTTCAACAAAATCATTTCTTTTAAAATTGCATGGAATTTTGTGAAAAGAAAATGATTTTGAAGAAGAAATGATATTTTCCTCAAGAATTCATTTCAACTGTTTTATCAAAACCATTTTCCATATAAGATGGCATTATTTCATATGTATATGTTTCAAGTATAATTTCCCTATGATTTACATGGTTTCACTTTTCTTATGATGAAATGATATCCATTTTTTTGTATGGATTATGTTATGATGGGATGATGTTTTTGAAACCAATTATATACTTTGGGTAATGATGAATGATTTATGTTCATATTGTGGCACATGTAAGAATTATTTCATTATGAGATGGGTTGGACCTATATCTCCCTCCAATGCATTGGTTAAAGATTTATATCTCATTAGATAGACAATGATGGAATGGTAAGTTAATCCGGTTCAGTGTTACAAGACTGAAATGATGAGTGAACTCGATTCATAAAGGGACTTTGTCCACTAAGATGGTCTTGGAAGCAATGCCTTGGCTACTATGGAAATCATATCATGTTCGTAATGGTTTTACACTATTAAATGTTTTATTCCCATGGTATTTTATAATGATTAATGTTCATTTATGATATATGACTTACATACTTAAATTACTTATGTCTTTGCCCAAGATTTTGATGTTTAGATTTTATGTTCCTGTTTTTCCATTCAAATGTTTATGGATTGTTTTATATTCTCTATATTTACTCTTAATAAGCATTTGATCTCACCATTTTTATATTTTATTTTTTCCAGGATATAAAGAAAGGTTTTAGGTAAGAAAATAAAGGGGAAAGATCTTTATGGGAAATGTTGAAGATCTTTCACCATGATTAGAAGATTATTTTTCTGAGTTTCTAAAGACACTAAACAGTTACAGTCCTTGTGTGTTTGTTTTTTTATGTATTAAGTATTCCATAAAATTAATGTAATGTCCATGTATGTCAAGCTTTGGGTCTCTACAACTTGTGTTACTCATTCCTTTATGGGAAATGATTCAAAGGTTCCATTCATATTATTTCCCTAAATGGTTTAGGTTTTAATAGAAGGATGTATATGACACCCATTTCTTTTTTGTAGGTAATATGTTTATGAAACCTTTTTCTATTTCTTGGGTTCGATTTTTTGAAACCCACTTCCATTCATGGGTTATGATTTGATTAAATGATTATTAAATCAGTCTCTTTTTACAATTGCTTTAACATGATCAATTTTTTATGATACCCATTTCATTTCATAGGTTTTGATATTATTTGTTATTATTTTTTGAACACAAATTTATGATTTTATTATGATATATGTGGGACCTATATCTCCCTACAAGACACAGGGTAAAGATTTATTTCTCATGAGATAGACATGGATATAATTGGGAGTGAAATCGGTTCAGTAATGGAATTTTTCCACTATAATGGTCTGGGGAGTGAACATATATCACGAATTTATAATACTTTGTTCTAACTATCCAAAGAAATAGAAATATTATTGTCATGGGGCATTTAATTTTACAATGTGATAAATATTAATAAAAAATTATGTAATATCCATTTATGTTAAGTCTTGGTTTCTATAGAAACAAGATCCACTCGCCTTTTCCTCAAAACATGATAGTTTTTTATAAGAAGTTGAAATTTTCACAAGGAAATGTTTTTGGAAACATATATTTGAAGGAGATGACCTTAGGTAGCAATAAAATTATTTTTTATATTGATGGAATAAATTTTTAAGGGGATTTATATAATTCATAAAAATATTTTTCTATCTAAATGAATAAATAATTTCCAATTTAAATTCTTGGTGAATTAAATTTGTTTCTAGTACTATATGTTCAACATTGAAAGATATATAATTCTATCATAATTAATGTTTACCAGGGAGTTTTTAATTTTTTTTGTAATGAATCTTCCAAAGAAGATTATACTCCCATTTTTATTATCATTAAGATGAATTAAGATAAATTTGGGAAAATTTTGAATTAAAAGTACTTCTAATAATTGAATAGAAGTTGACTTTATCTTATAGACAAAATTATAGAGATTGGTTATAATGTACCATTGTGTTATGGATGTTAGATTTATCCCATGGAATCAAATATTCTAGAAGCTCAAAACATTATTAGGCATATAAAGGGAATATATTTCTAATTCATGTATTATAAATAAATTTGTGTGATTAACATTGTTGGATACACTAATACTGATTAGGATGTAAATTTTAAAGGTAGAAAATAAACATTTAGAGTAATTTTTTTATTGGTAGAATTTTGTGTCAGATGGAATAATAAGAAACTATGTTTAGTAATTTTAACCACCTTAGAAGAAGAATATTTTTTTCCCACCCATTCTTGTTTTCAAATGATTTTGATAAAATTCCAGGTGGAATATGTTTCATTGAATATTGTAATACCATTGAATATTATTTGAGATAATCAATGTGCCACGAATATTTCAAAAATAAAACAGTTAAGATAAAAAAATTTATATTAAGTATCACTTCATAAAAGTTGAAGTTACTGGTGGATATGTTATACTAAAGTACATTTAAAAACATATCAAATCGATAGTGATTTCACAAGAGAAACGTTAAGGGAAAGGTTTATGGAATTGATGAAGAAACTTCTTATTCAGACTCTACAACTGAATTCATAAATTTCAAAATGAAGAAAACCCCACTGTATTGTGGATTATGTTGATAAAGGGGGAGAGTAAGTAATTTTTTAAGAAGTTTAAATAATCTTTATTTAATGATTATAAATTCATGGTTATCATAAAATTGAAGGGGGAGATAAAAAAGGAGAAGAAAAAATTGGGAGGTAGTTTGTATTAACATTGATATAATATTGATTATCACCAAGGTAGGGAATTTCTTAAAAAACATTACTTTATCTAGTAGTTTAGTGTTAGGATCTTCACTATGAGAAAAGATGTGATTTTATAAAATTTTAGAAACCTAGAGAATAAAAATTTTAAGGTAATAATTTTTATTAAAAAATTTGTTTTTGTAATACCCCAGAATACCATAATAGAGGATGAGTGAATCAAGGTGTCAAATTTTTATTTTATTAGGATGTATCATGTCCAAAATTCTTTTATAGGAATATTAGGGATAAAACAAAACATCTCACAAATAAATTCTTTCATCTCCCCCTTTCTCACTTCTTTGATTAAATTATTTTTAGTTTACCGTCTTCAAGGTCACATCCATATAAAAGAACACGAAAGTTATTTTTTTAAAATATAGGTCTTCTATTGATTCTTCATTACATTCCAAAAACTTTTTCTAAGATCATGTTTTCTGGAATAAGTATATTTTGAGAAACCCTCTTTTTTAAAACCCTTATTTTTTTTTCAAATCACTGTCACCTTTTGTGAAACTAACGACTTTCACAAAACTCCCAAATTTAAAGAAACTCCAAAATTTCACAAAACTCCAAAATTTCAGGAAAATAATTCCCTAAAATTAATTATAATCAATTATTTCTTTACTATTTTTTGAAAAAACTAGTGTTTTCATAATGTTACTTATCTATGTAAGAATTATATACACATAAAACCTTTTCGAAATCAGAGCCATTATCCACCTTATTTTTTTAGTACTCATATGAAGAATATCCACCTATTTATCGATGGTGGTTACACATTAATGAAAATCCATAGATTTCATGAAACAATACCTCGCCTAAAAATTATGTTTCCTAGATTATCTATCATCAAAATATCTTCTAATAAACTCCATTTATTTATAAAACCTCAGTGAAATTTTCTATTCAAAAAACATCCAGTAATAATGTAAATTACTAACTTTTTTCATTATGGATTAGTAGTATTTCACAAAAAATTATTTCAAAAATCCCCATACCATAATAAAAAGGAAGGAGTCTATAGAGTGCATGACTTTTTCATAGTTATATTCCCTGATAAAACTGTATTAAGAGAAGTGACGATTTCATTGTTCAACCATCCCACACATTTAATTTCAATGAATAATGAACACCTACTTTTGGAATTTTGATCCACCACATCTCTATCCCTATCAACATTGAAAAATACTTACAATTCATTATCCCTTTATACTAAAAAATATAATTAAATTTTCAGAGTAACTTGAATATTATATATGATTATTTTAACTACTTAAAAATGATATTCATTCAGATTAATTTGGAGGAGATTGACGAAACTTGTTAAAAAATCTACATCTAGACTTGTTGTTAAATATAAAAATCTCTTAATGATCATCCTGTACATTTTGGGGTAAACAAATTCCCATCACGTTACTTCTAAATTTATTAAATAGATGAAATAAAAATTTACATTATTTTAGAGTCATGCTTTTTAAATTTCATTAGAATCCACCTTGCATACTATGCCAAGGAAATGTGGGTGTATTCCTTCTTTTCAATCACTTATAGCACCCAGAAGTATGTGATTTCCCCCGTCATGGACATTTTAAATCCCGATTTTATGTGATAAGTAAATTATTCCACTTATCCATGCCTTATTCTACAAAATATAATATCATCCACTTATACAAGAAACACAAATCGATCTCCATGAGAATTCATCAAATAAATTTTATGGTCATCACCTACTAATTTTTTTTCCACAAATAGATATCCAATCAATAATATGAAGCACATGGAGCATAATTTGGACTACAGAGAGGCTTCTTCAATATTAAAACTTTGTTTTCATCATTTCTACATAGAAATACAACTTATTTTTTAAAATATAATTATTCTTTAATAAAAAAATTTATTAATTATTTTTTTATCCATTTGATATACTTTTTATAACAACCCTTCTATTTAATACACACCTAAAATGATTTATTACATAACATAATCACTTGATGCAATATAGAAGATCGAAAGGTCTATTGTATTTGGGGATTAGGAACATTACATAACAACTTAGAATATAAAACACAACATCTTTATTGAAAACTTCTTTTACATGAACACAAAATTACACTATACTTAGCATTGCATTGGATAACCTGAGCACATGCATAAGAAAAAGGTGAGCTATAAATCCTAGTAAGGGAGAAAAAAAGGAATAACATGAGTAATATAGTACATTATTAGAAATAGGAATGTCAATGGATCATAAAATAAACATGAAGATAAAGACATGATATAACATAGTTATCATGACATAGAAACGTGGAAACAACATTTAACATGATACTATCATGAGCCAAGGATCATTGCATATGGAGCCTGAATAAACCCTCACTGCACTTTAATTAGCTTGAGTAAACCCTCATTTCACTTCACATATCATGATACTAATATTTACCCAATTCATTGGAGGTCTATTAGGGTACACCCTTCTTATTCATTTCATTTCATGCATAAATGTGCCACATGGATCATACAACATGAAATCATTCAACATAATAAATTATTCTATGATAATTTAATTTGGAATAAATGCATGAAACTATATAATAACTAATTAAATGTTCATAAAGGTGAATACCATTGATAGAGGAATGGGAATGATATTTAATACACAATGACTTTGGCTTGGAAAATCATGGTGCAATTTCAGCTGCATAACGACATGACATAAGAATTCATGAAAATGGATGATGAGAGATAAAGGTGTGTAAAATAATATTTACATGAAATTTAAAGTAAGGGTTTCATATAAAAACATTTCGAAAAATATATAATGGAATTTATATTCCTAATACAAAATAATTTCTTGAATGTAAATGGGAAGAGAGTAATTTCATGTGGAATTTTGACATGGAAACAAGTGTACATGGGAGGAATTAATGAGATAAAAAGGGGTCCCTCATCATTAAAACATAAGGATGGAATTATGGTGGAGGTGATAAATCATACCCCAACCTTTTAATGTAATATAAAAGTGTATAGGAATATAAAGACACTTGGACAAAAATGAGAGATGTAGAAATCCCTTAATTGGAAGTGTGATCCCAAAGGTTTAGGAGGGGATGGATAAAGGATTTTGGGGAGCTTGGGGCACCTTGGGAGGATTATAGAGAGAGGAGGGTAGAGGTTAGTCGAGCTCCAAAGGATTTTAGTGAAGAGTAAGTGGGATCTTGGTTGAGTTTATATAAAAAATGAGAGGGAATTCATTATTATTTAGGCTTTGGCCACCACACATTAAAATAATAAAAACCACAAACCAAACCATGGTTTTTTCCAATGGTTTTTTGTCAAATGGGAGTGGGAAATTTTATTTTATAGGGACAATGGCCAAACTTCCTAAAATATTAGGATTGTTTATGTGGATGTGAGTCACACTGTCAAGGAAATCAATTTAAAAAGATAAAATGTTTTATATGTCTTGGAGGGTCCACTAGGGCATTGTAAAAAAACAAAAACAAACCTAAAATCAAATTATTTTAGGGAAAAAAAATAAATGTTAAAAACAATCAATTTATAGTATTTTATTACATCACTACCGGGTCATTATGATGTCATAAAACAAAATATATAATTAAATTGTTTTTATATTTTTCCCAAAAATTAAATTGTCTCAGAAAATTTTAAAAAATTAAACATTGGATAATTTAAACAATATGATTATAAAAATAATATTCATTTTATCTAAACAATTTTCCAAAAAATTTAATTTATTCTTTTAAAATAAACTCTGATATTTATCGAAATTTCATGGGCTCTGACAAAAAACGACTTTCAGACCTTAATAAAAATCATAGTTTTATTCATAAAAATTATATGATCAATTATATTTAATAAAAGGTAATTTCATAATAATATTTTATTAAAATATTATTTAATTCAAAAATCCATTAATTCATTAAAATATATTTCTTAATTGAATGTTTTCTAAAAATACTATTTGTGCTTTAAATACTTTTAAAAAAGTAACAATAATAAAATGAATGCATATTATTTATTCTATTCAAAAAATATGGAAGATAATCATTGTGATAATGTCTTGTTACATAAGCCCTTATAAAAACTGCATAAGACCAATGGGTAAGGTGTGTGATGGTGACAGACTCTTAGTGTGGCTGAGATAACATTGCTTTGGTGGTAATCTCTATCAACTTCCACTTCCCATGTATCTAATTCCATTCGAGCTTAACATGTTGAAGCTTAGTATGTGATTGGTCAAGAGAGAATCCCAATGACACCACATTCATTCCAAGCTCTGAAAAAGGACTTTATATGGGTCAGTTGCACTGGATGAGGCCATCTCTTCCTTTTTCTGAGTAATTGGATTTGTTAAAGCCCTATATTTATAATAATCATGTGATCACTATTTAAGAGCTATATTAAAAATTATAACAATTATTAATGGTATTTTTAATTCTAAAAACATAGAACCAAAGAAGTTTATATGTTATATAACCATTCTACATAATAATAAATTTAATTAGATCGAGATAAATTTTTATTAATAAAAGTTTGGGTTGTTACAATCTTCCTTCCTTAAAGAAATTTATCCCATGAAATTTCATTTTCCCACACTAAAATTTATTTTGGTAGCTCTACTTCATAACTTAATCCAATTCCCACATTGTTTATTGAAACTCTTGGTTTCTCCGCAACACCTTGAGGAGGGGAATTGTCTTATTTTAGAGAGATTTTTCCCTACGATATAAGATCTTAATCAACTTCTCTTCATAAGAGAGGTCATTCTTCAATGGTACCACCTCGGGATTGAGTAGATGCGATGGGTCAGGTATGTAATTCCTCAAGAGTGATACATGGAATACATCATTTACTTGATATAGTCTTGGTGGGAGTTCTAGTCGATATTCCACAACTCTAATGCAATCACGGATCTCAAAAGGGTTGATGTTCCTTAGACTAAGATTTCCCTTCTTAACAAATCTCAGAACTCTCTTCCAAGGTGATATGTGGGGGAATACAATGTCCCCAAAATAAAACTCTTGGTCTCATAAACTATTTTCAACATAGATATTTTTTCTACTCTGAGCAACTTTAATGTTCTGTTGGACGGTCTTAACCTTCTCCACCATTTATTAGACCATTGCCAAATCTATATTATCCATGATCTACTTACCATCATATATTCTTAGGGGAATTTTCATTATTACCTTTATAATAGTTCATACTATGGTTTTGAATTTACCAAATCATATCCACTTGGAGTGTCATAACCAAGAGTTTATAAAGAACCATTGTCGTGCACAAATTCCCGTTCGAGTCTTGCTCAAAGCGCTGTTTTTGGGTTTTTCCCCTAGGATACATGTGTGTTAGAGCCACCTCTACCTGCTTGTATTTATACAAGGATGTATTTTCTTGATAAACCAATTACTAAATACTCACCAAATTTTTTGTATAGTTTTATTATTCTTAGTGTTATTTCTGAAAATTTCTCTATGGTTTTCTAATCCTTATCCAAAAAAATAACTAAACCAATCCTCTCATACCAACTATAAAACCCTGCACATTTTTACACATTTAAACTTGATTTATTATATAACATTTCCCTTGATAAAAGATATAATATCAATAGTTATAGTGTCTTTTGGGCTAAATAACATTAAATTACAACTTAGAACATAAAACACAACATCTTTATTGAAAAATTATTTTTCATGACTAGAACATTACTTCATACTTATCATTGCATGGGATAACCCGAGGACATGCATAAGAAAAGGGTGAGCTATAAATCCCAGAAAGGGAGTAAAAAATGCATAAAATTAATAATATGTTATATTTTTGGAAATAAGCATATCAATGGCGAATAAAGTAAACAGGAACGTAAAGGCATGATATAACATGATTATCATAACATGAAAATGTGGCAACAACATTTACCATGATATTGGAATGAGAAAAGTCTCATAGCACATGGATCATGATTAAAACCCCATTTCACTTGAATTAGAATTATTAAAACCTCATTTCACTTGACCTATCATGATACTAATCTTTACCCAATGCATTGGAGTGCTATCAGGGCAGACCCTTCTTAATCATTTCATTTCATGCATAAGTGTGCCACATGGATCATGTAAATGGAATAATTCAACATCATCATTTGTTGCACAATAAAGGAATGTGGAATAAATACATGAAACTATATAATATATAAGTAAACGTGCGTAAATTTTAATACCCTTGATAGAGAAATGGACATGGTATTCACTACACAATGAATTTGGCTTGGAAAATCATGGGGTAATTTTAGCAGGATAACAACCTGACATAAGAATTCATAAAAATGGTTGATGATAGAGAAATTGGTGACTCTTCATATTTACATGAAATGTGCAGTAAGGGTTTCATATTGAAACATGTCCTAACATATTTTATGGAATTTATATTCATAATACAAAGGAATTTCTTGAATGTAAATGAGAAGAGATAAATTCCTTATGGAATTTCAGAATGGTAATGGGTGTATATGGGACGAATTAATGAGAAAGAAAGGGGTATATCATCACTAAAAAATATTTAGGGAAGTATGTGATTGGTGAAAAATCATACTCTTACATTTTTAATTGAAAAATAAAAGGTTATAGAAACATAATAAAACTTGGACAAAAATGAGAGGGGAAGAAATCTCTTACATGGAAGTGTGATCCCAAAGGCTTGGGAGGGGCTTGAGAGAGGATTATTGGGAGTTTGGGATGATTTGGGAGGATTATAGAAATAAGATGACAGATATTGGTCCAGCTCTAATGGATTTGAGTAAATAGGAAGTGAAAACTTGGTTGGGTTTACATTGAAAAATATAGGGAATTCTTTATTATTTAGGTTTCGACCACCACACATTAAACTAATCAAAACTAGAAACCAACCTATGGTTTTTGCCAATATTGTTTTCCAAAGGACACTAGAAAAGAATATTTTATAAGTCCAGTGGCCAAACTTCTTAAAATATTAGGATTTATTATGTGGAGGTGAGTCACACTCTCAAGAAAATAAATTTAAAAAGATAAAATGTTTTATAAGTTTTGGAGGGTCCACTAGGTGTTTTTAAAATAAATAAAACAAACATAAAATCAAATTATTTTATTTGTAAAAAATTTATTGGCGGAAAAACCTATTTATAGTATTTTATTACATCACTATTCTGTCATTTTGATGTCACAAAACACATTATATAATTAATCAGTATTTAATTTCTACCAAAATATGTGTCTGTCTTAGAAAATTATGAAACATTTTCCATTAGATACTTTATACATCTTGAATCAAAAAATATTATTAATTTTAACTAAATAATTTTCTAAATATGCGAAATTTTACTTGTAAAATAAAAAATTGACATTTATCGAAAAATCTTGGGGTTTGATAAAAACAACGTTCAAACATTAATAAAACTTACAATTGTATTCCTAAAAATTATATGATCATTTATATTTAATAAAATGTAATTTAGTAATAATATTTTATTAAAATAATATTTAATATAAAAATCCATTAATTCATAAAAATACATTTCTTAATTGAATATTATCTAAAAATACTATTTTTGATTTAAAAACTATTTACAAAGTAACAATAATAATATTAATGTGTATTTATTATTTTATAAAAAAATGAACATAATCATTATGTTAAGGTATTATTACATAATACCTTATACAAATAGTATAATACCTAAGGGTATGGTTTGAGATGGTTATAGACTCTTGGGGTGGCTCAGATAGCATTGCTTGGGTGGTAATCTCTATCAACTTCCACTTCTCATGTAGGCGGTTCTGTTTGGGCTTAACATGTTGAAGCTCATCTTTGTCTTGGTAAAGAGTGAAGGCTAATTATGCAGCCTTCTTTTTGAGATCCAAAAAAATGGGATTTGTACGGATCAATTCTACTAGATGAGGCCATATATTACTTTGTTTTAGTAAATTGGATTTGTTAAAACCCTCTATTTATACTAATCATGTGATTACTGTTCAACAGATATATTAGCAAAGATAACAATTCTTAATGGAATTTTGAAATCCAAAAACATAATACCAAATAATTTAATATGTTATATAACCATTTTACATAATAATATATTTAATTATATCAAGTGGAATTTTCATTAATAAAAGTTTGGGTCATTACACTTTGTACCCTCTTCAAATTTCCATGGCTAAGAATATCCTAATAGACTCAATTTAAGAAGCTATAAAAAATGTTTCTTAAAGGAAAATTCCTAAAATATGTTCATAACCATTACACACTATTCATTAACTATTTTTCAATCACATTTACTTTATCATTTATTTTTTTATGGCCCAATTTGTTTTGATCACATTTTGATTTTTACGTCTCTCAATAGGATCACAATTATATTATTTTTCAATATAATCTAGTTATTCATTCATGTACTTAAACCATGATTCATCCTTGACTTCTTCTTTAGGTGAGGTAGTTTCCATAATTGATTGCAGATAAATTTTTTCTTTACTCCCCATTATACTTGTCTATGTAGCTGTAGTCCAATTACCAATGATGTAGTATTAATCAACATATGCTCTTATATTTCTCCTATGAGGTTCTGGTAGATTTTATTTAACAATGTTTTCCTATTCTAATTCTAATTATAAATCATCAAAATTTAGGGAAATCGAAATTTTAGACAATCCATCCACAATGTCTATACCTGAATATATACCCTTTCCCACTTTCTTCTTCATCAACTATATTATCAACATAATATCTCCTCAAGTTATTCATAGTTTTATCCTCAATTATCTTGACATTATTTCCCTACAAAATATTTTTAAGATGATTATTAATGCATTTATAGGATTTAGTGTTCATTGAGTATCCATGGAATATTCCATCATCTGAAATATCTCTATATTTTTCATCATTTAATACTTTTTATTATAGAAGAAACATTTACTTCCAAAAACATAAAATTAGTTTATTGAGGGATTCATTCCATGAAATATCTCAAATAGTATCATTTATTCTCATAGACTCATCCATCTTCGATTTGGCATATATAATACAACTTAAACAACCAATTTATAGTACTGGTGAGAAACAAAACCCTCAAGCGACATAGTTTGGCTATTTTGTTCACCTATCGATATCTGCATTCAACGAACCCATTTTTTTGAGGTGTTCTTAGTAAAGATGCCTTATCCTTGATTCCATGTTTTTGAGTTAATTTTAAAATTCAATTGTTTTTTATTCTTATCTATTTCGAGATTGTAATATTTTAATTATGTGGTTAGTTTCATTATAATACCATTATAAACATCAATTCATGTATTCAAAGGGGGAATCTTGACTCAACTACTTTTTGAAACCAGTATTAGGATCTCGACTCAGTGATTTTATGAAAAAAGGAGGGTAATCTTATCACAAATATTTTTTTGAAACTAATAGGAGACTATCATGTCTTGTATTTTCTTAGAAACTAATATAGGACTCTAAATTCATGGATTTTTTTGGGTCTAAGTGTATAATATTGACATTATGATATTTTTCTCGAAGATAACATGTACCATATGTAAGAGGAATTAATAGTATAATCCCATGAATTTTATTTGATGATGGGAATGATATATGAATATCTAAAATCAGGGGCCTTTAGATCGACTTGGAAAATTAGAAAATGTGGAAGGTAAATCATAACATATAAATGTATGATTTGAAATTGTAGAAGGAGATGTATTTGAATATACTGATTTTTTTATTTTAAGTACCACTATTTCTCTATCAAAGAAAAAAACATGGAACTTTTAGAAGATTTATTTTGACCATGAATATTCCATATTTGATTAAAGATGAATTGATGATCCGAAAAATAATCATTGTAAATGGTTTTAAGAAGAAAGTGATTTTTAGTGAAGAAGAAATAATATTTTTTAAAATAATGGGGAAAATGAAGTTAATCATCAATGAAAATTTATTATTTATCTCATTTCCCACATTTATCATGACCCTCGCGAGTCTAAAGTAGATGATAAGTGAATAATTGATAACACTACTTAATTTTTCAGGTAGTAACTAAAAGATTATGTTTTTTGAGGTGTTTTATAATATTTAAATATATTCCAGTAACCCAATGATGGAGATTGATAGAAAAATTATTTTCTCATGAATTTTGGGTTGTGTTGGTTGATGATTTTATTTGGGATTCAATGAAAGATGAGAATGAAAAATCATTAATAGAAGGATGAGTAGAAAAATAATAGTATTCTACTTCGGGTGGATATTCTCAGATATTGTGTGATTGAATTAACAATTACATGGAGACTAACTTTCCATCAATGGAGTTAAATTATAATAACTGTTATTAGTCATTGATTCCCATATCTCCATATGATTATTTATGAGAACCACTAATATCTGATGTTTTTGTTTCCATGCTCTTGATAGTGTCTTCTAGATTTATATTACAAGAGTCTATGGAAGCATATAAATTTGTGTCACTGGTAAGTGAGGTAATTTTAGGTCATTAAATGGATTGGTTAATTATATTTATATTAGTATTTATATAGGTTTATGTGTATATTAAATATATTTTTTATATATCACAATTGAAGAAGCATCCGCAAAATATCTCTCATGTTTTGAGATGGAATTCCATAGAGTTGGAAATAAGTATTTCTTATGTAGAGAAATAAATTTTGGTTGGGGATGATAAATATTATATCCATTGAAAAAGGATAAATCTATTAGTTTGGGTTTTAGGGTATCATGATGATTCACGAAGAGACATAGTAGAAATAAGTTGAGATCTTTTTATAAAGTATAAAACTCAATAAATTTTTATGGAGAATATTTAAAAATGAGTGTATAATTGTGATAATCCTATTTGGAAGGTATATTCCATTTTTAGTTAAGGGATTTATAGGAATAGATTTTAAATATTTGTAAAATTATGGGGAAGGCCATGGTTGTATATGAAATAACCATGTTGGGTGAAAAATCATCCTGTATTTTCTGTACAAGCAGACAAAATATTCAATTAATTATGCAAGATATTCATACTTCATGTTTTTAAACTCAAAATGGGAAATATATTTAGACATGAGACTATCCTAACAATTTTTTATAATTTTTCATATGTTGTATTATTTTTTAGATAGGATTTTAAACCACATTTTACACCCCTAACTCCATTAGTTACTCTCATTTGGACATGGGTAGATCCAAAGCTATTCAAAGGAGATTTTAGGGATTCCTACCTATGAAAAATGATTTTATTTAGAGGAATTATTAAATCAATTTAGAATAAAAAATTTAATATTGATGGTTACATTGATACTTGAAATATTTATCAATGCATTTTTTATTCTCCTGAATCTAGAGAGAATTATTTTATATTTTTGAATTCATCAGAAATATATTAGAGGAATTTTTTTAATCATGTTTATGGATTGATGAGTTAAACCATGTTGTTGTAAATCATAGTATTGAAAATTCAAGTTATTTGAATACTAGTGTGACTAGGTAGGTATCTGAAATAGTGTATTTGATTTGGCTAATTTCATTTACATTATTTATTTATTATATTCTATTTTGGAATAATTTGGGGGATTTATTTTGAAATTATCATTTTATATAAAAATAATGCTTTTTATCATGATTAATTTTAATGTAAAATTAGTGGTATTTAAAATCAAAATATTTCTAGAAAATTTTAGAATTTGAAAAAAAAATTCTTTAAATTTTTGAAATGATCATATATAATTTTTTTTGTAATTAAAAATTAATATTTCAATGGGAAATGTGGTGCTATAAATTGATTTTAATTTTAAAAAAATTAAGGGAATTTATCCTTAATAATTTGTATAAATTGGATTTGAATTTGTTGAGTTTATGATATATAGAGTTTAGCATGGGATATAAGAGTATTTTAAATGGGTGTGTTTGTGATTAAAAATAATCTATTTCATCCTTGTTTTAAAATATGACTATTTCTTCCATGGGGTTGAGTGGATTAGAGAGTGTGCATTAACATTAGAAATGGATTGGATAAAAGTCGTGAAGAGAAAACACTTACTATAGTATGAGTTTGGAATTATTAAAGATTATTCATACTTTGGAAATATTGTTACTAAATAAATATTGAAAATATAGATTTTATATTGGGTGATCAAAAAAATAATTAATTTGGGTATTATTTTTATAAATTTCTACTTCCCCTTAGATATTAGAAAGATGTTTTTCCAATAAGGTTTTTGAAAAAATTGTTATTATTTCGTTTGGTTTAATAAAATTGGATTTTTTTAGAAATTATGGGAAATGATATTTCCTCATATTGTGATGTTTCCAAATTAAAACATAGATTTTATGGAATAATTAATGGATTTTATTCTGATAAAGTCACATTTGGTTACCGTGGAATCATTATCAAATCATATTTTGGTTTTGAAAATAAAATAAATTAAATATTATTGACAGGATAATTTTCATTTCCATTATTATTCGAATTTTATTTGGACTTACCTTGTCTTGGATGTGTATTAGAGTCTTTGGAAAATCCCCCTGAATTTGTACTCCCCCCAAATATAGTAAATAATAATTCATTATTATTCAAGATGTAAGTAAATGGATTCCATAATTATTTGTCAATGCTGAGCTGTATTTTCATCGTGGATTTATGATGGAGGAGATGGTAGCTTGTTGTTTTAGAATTGGTATTTAGTTTTTGAATGTTTATCAATTTATATCATGATTTTGGGTTTGGTTAATATTGCATTAAAAAAATATTATTAGTATTAATTTTTTTTACAATTGGTTTTCTCTTATTTTTTTAAATTTTCATGCATGTGTCATTATTTAGTTCTTGAGGTGAATAATTTACCATATATTATTATTATTCCTTGTCTCTTAGAGATATAATTTAGTGATTTAGGGGATGAACTTTAGGAATGTTGCATCTGGGCTTGGGTATCAGGATTCAAGATCCCTATTTGGGAAATTACATACAATACCACCTAGCAAATGTTTTTTACATACAATATTTTTATTGAGAAATATTCACATTGATGAATTGAAGATATAATGAAATAGAAAAAAGGGTCTTCCTTCAGTGCTGCAATACATGAATCATATTAAGGTTTGAAAGTACTAAGTGCTTTACCTACTGGTTTCAATGGAATATTAGTCAACATTACACACTATACTACTATTAAATATTTGGAAATGAAAAACTCATTGATACATTAATGAAGTTTTAGGATAAAATTCAAGATAAATATGATGATCATAAACTCATTAAAAAATAAAGTAATGTTCTTAATATTACTAATCATAAATTTGAAAAACAATAATTTTCTATCATGTATAATATATTGAATTACATTACATTAAAATTTGTAGATTAAATTAAAGAATTGGTAATATGGTTGAATATATTAGATTATAGAATAGAAATGAATTAAAAACTATGTTTAAATTAAAAGAAATTAAGGAAAATATAAGTATGTTTGGTGTTATTAGTGTAATAGTTTTTTTAATTTCAAGCATGATTATCCTTTATTTAAATAGAGTATGAAATATAGAAATAAATGTCAATTATGGTAATATTTTAAGAATAATTGGAAAAAATAAAATGGAGAAACATGAATTGATTCTGAAGACACAAGTGATATATCTATATCAAGTTCAAAATATGATCTTTAAAATAAATAATCTGAAATATATTTTGTATCTCTAATTGAATATATACAATCATTTTATTAATAATTCTTTATGTAATATCTTATTATTTTCATGAGGATAATGACGATTTTTTACTTGAACATAATTCTCCTATGTTATATTGTCTTAACAAATATTATGATTCCTCTATTTTTGTGAATGTTGAAATTTTTATTCATATTAAATAGTTAAAATATTATTTTGTTAAAGTTTAATTTTATAATTGTAATATAATGGTAATATTTATCATTTATTATGTAACACCCCAAGCTTCCATGGTACGATTCTCTTTGAATAATACAATAGCGCGCGATTTACGCAACACCAAGTTCAAGCACAACACAACCTATCAAACTAGCCGTTTAGAAAGCAGTTATGAATATTAATTACCACATTTTGAATTTTATATATATCCCATATAATTTTAATATTCATATTTTGTGTTTCATAGACAAAATATAAGAACAAATTCAATTTTTAAGATAAAAGAAGTATTTTTCAAAAAATACAATTTTCCACCTTTTAATGAATAACCCTTTATAAATACATTGTTTGAAAATTTTATATATTCAATTTGATTAAATTAAAATCTTATTTAGAAGCAGGACAAAAAAATTTAGTTTGGATAATTTATTTTGTGTTTTTCAGATAACTTTCATATTTTTATGAATAGTAAAATATACTAAAATTTAATTGAAAAAAATTAATCAAAATAATTTATAGTTTTAAATTGTACTTTTGAATAGTTTTGTAGTATACTTAGATTATATTTTAATTTTTAATCTAATTTTTGTCATTAGAAGTAATTTCACATTTAAATCAAACTTAAACAAATATGAATCTTTTGATAATTTTTACTTCTTTAAAAACCCACTTTCTGGCTTTGACAACCTGAATTAAATTTAAATTAATTAATAAAACATATATGTATTGAATTTTGTAAAAGATACATAATTTTTTGATTCAGAATATCAAAAACTTTTAGGGTGAAGTTTTGGTATTTTTATGAAAACTTTCAATTTTTAATGAATAGTGAAAAACACTACCTTATTGTTTAAAAAATGACTTTTTATTTAAATAATTATTTATGTTATTTAAATTTATTTTATGTAAAAATAGATACATAATACCTATATTAGTTCAATATAATTTATTGGAGTCATTTTATAATAAAATTATATGTATAAAATTTTATTGAGTATTTTAACGTCTTTTACCCACATTCTAGGCACGTTAGCAAATTTTCATAAAACATAATTTTACCACTTATGTGAATTGAATTTTGACAATACAATAGAAACAGTTTTCATTAGAAAGTAAAATTTGGTTCAATAAGAAGAAAATAATTTTTGGTGAATAATAGCTTTTGAATTTTATTTACCATAGTTAAAAGTAAATAGGGTAATTTATATTAAAAATGATATTATTATTACCCTAAAACATGCCATAATTATATTGGATAAGTGTATTTCGACCAATATAGACCTTAGGAAAAAAATATGACCCTTTTGTTCCAATTGGTTTAGATTAGGACATTTATTATTATTTTATTTAAATAATAGTTAAAAGTATTAAATTCAACTTTTTATAAGTAAAACATTTTTAATAAAAAATTATAAAAAAGATAATTTTGACTATAAATATTCATTTGAAAGATAAAATTATTTCCTACATCATGGTATTTTATTTATAATATTTATACATTAAATTTATTTTTATTCTAAGAAATTATATTTTTATGACTTTCATAAATACCAAATACTAAATAATGTAAAAATTGACATAAATCAGTTTTTAAAATAAATAATATATTATTAAATGATATAATAGTCCTAAAAATTTAAGGTTCAGAAAAAGGACTTATATAATAATTTATATTTAATTAATTAAACACTTGGGGTTCTATTGACATTTTATAGTAATATTATTAACCATAAAACATAAAAATACAAGGAGGCATGCTAAATGTTAAACTATTTAACTAAGAGTTAAATCTAAAAGATAAGGCTAATATGTTGACTTAAACTGTATAAAACCTATTGGTTGCGAGTTTTTCGACTCAAACCCACCTTTTCCTCAAAATAAATCATTTTGAGCCATTATAAACTGAATATTATTGTATTATAAAATAATATTACAAGGTTTTCCTAAAGTGACCTTCCCCTATCTTATAAAAGGGTACATCCCCTTCTCTCAAAATCACACCTCCAAAGCCATTTGGATCAGAAAAAACTGGCACAAATATTTTCCCAACTACCCTCAATTTTACCTAGAGGCCTTAATTCGATCATAAAGCCAACCTCTGGAGCCCTTTTATTCAAATCAAATGGAAGCACCTGAAGAAGAAGTAATTATTTAGTCACCTCTTTCAATGTTATTTTCTTCTTCCACTTCTTCTATATTTGTTTTTTTCATACCAAAATAATAAATCCATTACCTTAAACATATTTTAATTTTATTATAAATATGGTACAACCAAATTCATTATTCTATCCATCCTATGAATGAAAAAGTCACCATTTGTGCGTACGGACGACATACCGTCTCTACGTCGTGGTGTAGTTTTTTATTCAACACTTAGATATTTGGATGTCTATAATAATGAGTATAATTGATTTAAATAATAAGTATAACATGTTAATGATTCTATATATATGAAATAAAATCCAATTACCTATGATTTCACCATCAATAAAGTGGTATTATCGCTCGTGCGAATGTACGGATTACCACCTCAACGAACCCGATGAGATTAATTCCCCATCATAACCATTCAATATTAAATATCATTTTATGATTAAAAAATATGTTTATAGACATAATATAATTTTGGATTTGAATCAAATACATCCTATCCATAATAAACATGACTTATGTAGCAAAACATATAAAGAAAAATGAATCAGTTAACACCCAAAATAATGATACTACTGAAATATTATTAAAAATGAAATATTAAAAGATAATATATGATATCATATTTAGGTATATGGTTATTTTATAATTTAATAACAATTATTTATTCATTATACAAGAGTTTGACATACCCTCAACCAAGTAAAAGTACAAGGTAAGGGGTTTCTTATCTCACTTTTAATTCAGTGAGATTTCCATTGCTCACCACTTATTTATTGCATGTGGTGTATTGTATACTGCCATTTGATATATATTATCATGAATCTATTAATATTCATGGTATTATGTGATTAATTTTGTGTTAATTAAATTTTTTTCATATGACTTGATTGATTACAACGTGGTAAGGGGTTTTCATCTCATTTTTATTCCCGTGAGATTCTTGTTATATTTTCCACTATTTACTTTTGTGTGGTGCATGTACTGCCCATGGTTGTTTTATTTGTGTAATATAATTTCTTTTATTGGTATTTACATATTCATTGTATGATATTTATTTCATGGGATGTATGTTTTGTAAGTTACAAAATCTGTAAGGGAATTTCTAATTTCAATATCCACTCATTGGGTTTTACACAAACTACATTGATTATTTTACTCCTAGATTATTTGTGAAATCACTATTGATTTATTTATGTAGTAATTTGCACTCCCAATTGTGTGGATATACTTTTTATACACATAACCACTCCATTTATAAATTCTCAAGTCATTAATACGAACTTGATAAGAGTAATCTTAACTCAATTTCAATTCATTAAGTTTAACATCCATATCATTGGTGTTGTTTTTACAAGAATATGTGTGAATGTACTCTAAATTATTTACACTAAAAATCCAATCATATTGAGTGTATTTATATTTTTCATAGATAATTATGTCATTTATTGATCATTAACTTAAGGATACAGTCTTTATAAGGGATTTCATCTTAATTTAAATTCAATTGAAGTTTCTTTGTTGTTATGCACAAATTTACTTTTATATGGTGTATATACTGTACTTTGACATAGTATATCATGAATCAATTTATTCTTATGATATTATAATGTATTTATTATCTCATTTGTTTTTATTCAAGTGTCTCTCATTTGGATAGGAATTCTAACTAAAATATCATTTTAAATATTTTGAATATTTATACTTCTAAATCATTCTCATTAATGTCCATGTTTTAAAAATTGTTTTAAGGATTTATTTATATGGAATTTATTGTTTTAAAATTAAAAAACCTTTAAAATTTTCAAATTGGTATTGGAAACCTTGAATAAAAAATCAATTTTTAACAACTTCTTGAAAAATAGTGAGACTTTTAAATGTTTTCAAGAAAAAGGGGATATTTCTCTCATATAGTTTTACTGGTTGTTTTCATATATATAAATGTCCTTAATTATTCTTGATTGAGGTTGATTTATTATAATAAAATCTTCCATATTGTATTGAATGAGTTATGTTTGACATTTTATGTGCTATGTTTATACCATTCACAGTTTATGGTTAAAAGATAGACATTTCGCATGCTAGTTCTAATATGAATGTTTAGATTATGTCTCAATATTTTTATATGAGGAATGCATTAGACATAGTAAGTGATGGGTGGAGCCCAATATATCTCCTTGATGTATCATTAGGTCCCATGATAGAAACTAGTATCTTAACACAAGGCCTTGAAAAAATATTATTTTGTAGTCTTGGCACAAGGCCTTGACTATGTGGTTATGATGTACGACTTTATGAATTCCATCATTATGAAATTAGATATTGATATTACATGCGATTATTCAACTAGTATAATATCTATGTTAATAAGTAAATGGAATTATTTGATTTATATTTTACATATTATGTTTATGTTTATGTTTAAAAGGCTTCTGTTTTAGTCTTATACATTGACTCAAATGTTTTTACGTATTTATGAAATGTTCCGCTATATTGTTATCCCTACTGAGAATCTAAGATCACCCCTTTCTATGTTTTATTTTTCCCAGGATGTGAAGAAATATATCATTATTAACCTGTAGGATTAGGCTAAGGGATATGAGTGTGTTCAAAAAAGAAATAATGTTGTTTTTCTTTATTTCATGATGTAATGTAAAACATCAGCATTTATCTATTACTTTAAAAGGCTACTAAACTAATAGATCTTTTGGGACTTGGTATCATATGATCATGAAATTGTTATGTAATAATGCACTCACTCTGGGTAACTAGGGTCAGGGCGTTACATAATATTTTATATTTCTAATTTGAATTTTCATTCTAGTAATTTTACTTAGAGGTGGAATTCCTCACTCAAATTTTTAGTAGTATTAAATATAATTATAGTAAACATAGTATTTGATTCAATTATGAAAACCAAAACTATAAAAATACACTCTTATTGATTCTAGATGGAAATTATTGTATAATATTACTTGGTTTCATTGTTTAATTTCTTGTTATTAATAAAATTATTTCATTTTAATATTACCTCAAATTTAGGTTGTTATGTGTAATAACCCATGTCCGAATTTAATTGATTATGGTATTTTAATGTTCAAAGGTGAGAATTTAATCATTGAAATTGTAGACCCATTTGGATTTTTGGTTCTCGTTGAGATATTTTTTCTTTCTAATTTTGGGATTCATATTTGATTTTGGATAATTGGAAATTGAATGTTTTTTATTTTTAGATAATATTTGAAGTTCAGTAGAATGTTAATTTGTTTGGTGTGGTATAGTATAGGTAAACCCTACTATTTATAATTATAGGCACCTCTATGTACTTCATGGTGAGCATTAGGTACCCAGTGAGTCAAGATGAATGGGGTTGGTTCTACAAGGACTACTAGGTATCTGATGGTCTTGTAATACTTATTTAATGATCCCAGTTGAAATTTAAAATAACATTTTGTAAATTTTTCTATTTTACCCAAAATATTTTCATCTATATTTTTCATCCTTAGATCTTACTCGTGCCAACCCAAATGATATCTCCTCTTAGGGATCCTATTGTTCTCTTCTTTTCACATCTATAGAATGTTTTTAAATGATTATTTAATGGCGGTTTCTCATTTTTAAATATTAGGTAAACAACCATCCTATTCAACTTAATCCTTCTTATACCTTTATTTTTTCCACTCGCCTTGTTTGATGTTTTTTTATTTTACCATGTTAATATTAAATCATATACAAACATGGGGATCCTATTTACATATCTAAAGGATTCCCTAGTAGGTTAATTTCTTTTTGGCTATTTTGTTTTGATGTGAAGTAATTGGGATGGAATTTATTTTATGGTTTTTTATTATGTGGTTATTTTTTAATGTGATTTAGTTGTTTTTATTGTTGATTTATGTGGAAAGAGTAGGAAATTAATTTTAGAGTTTATCTGTTTATGTTTTCTTTGGGATATATAATTCATTGATTGTAGTGAATAAAAATTTGGGATCTTTGGTTATAGATGTATGGTTTTGTGATTATTAATTACTATGTAGTTATCAAAGAAATTAATAAATAGATCTAATAATAATTTTTAGGTAGTCTCAACCCTCAATATGATTTTCAGGCCTTGTCTATAGAATTCAGGCCTTATGTTTTTCAATAAATTAATAATAAATTTATTATATTCTATAGAAATATGAATTTTTAGTTTTTTAAATATATTTTTTCAATGGAATTTTTTAAAATGGGTGATATGTTGCATATTAGGAACATTAATTACCTACTGTTAACATTATGGATTTTTCTATAATGATTGTATTTTTTGGATCCACTGGAAACCATTAACTTTTTTATTAACATTTTTTTTTCAGATGTGTTAGTTGTGTGGATCATGTGTGTGTGGGTCACATAAAATTGTTGTCTAATAGTTTTATAAACCAAATTTAATGTTAAAATTGGTCTATAGTAGGAACATTAGGTACATGTTTTTATCAAACCACTTAGTAGATTAATTTTAATCTTATAATTTCCTCACAGACTAAATTTACTTGGGTCATTATAAAATCAATATAGAGTTTACCCTTTATCTATATCTCAGTTTTGAATAGAAAAAATCTTCTTATCACTTGAACTTGTTTAAAGTATAAGTTAACAAAACACAATAAATTATTATATTATATATTGATTTTATAATAAGGTGGCAGTTTAGCTGAATAATTGAGTGAATGTGATTTCAAAAATACCAATGGTGCTCATTTATCCAAAGATTTTGGAATATAGAAAATATAATGGATGTTTTAAATATTCAATTGTGTGTAACATTTTATGTGAAATCCATGTTTTATAAAATTTTCTTTAGAAAATATTTCAATGGATAAGCTTCTTACCTGTCTTAAATGTCTTAGAAAAACATGTTCTCAATGACATTGAATCTTTACTCTTTTGAATTATCTCTTATAAACCATTGTTTCATAAACATGTGTTATAATTTTTTTAATTAAATGGTGTTTTAGGAAGTGGGTTTAGAAAATTATTTTTATTTTTGGGCCTTTTGAGTAATACA